>CM060475.1:5871419-6356419 GCA_030544235.1 Lepturacanthus savala
AAAAATGGTTTAACAAGATAATTCAAGATAATTAATTCTTGACTAAGCCCATATTTTGTACTTTTTCTATCTTTTATTTTCTCTAATTATATTGAGATAAAATCAAAATTATGATAAAATTTTTTTGGAAAATAAGATTAAATTGACCAAAATCAATAAAAATGTTGAAATGAGAAAAAATATCTTAATGATAGAACCAGATAATTCAAGATAATTCTACTCAATACTGGACTAATAATTGGATAATTCAAGATATTTCCACCTCACGGTTTTGTAAATTTGGTGAGACTGCTTTGCCGGGTTTAAAATTTTTCCAAAATTCACATGGTTTTGCTGCAAAAAAGTTGAAATGCATCGTTAGTAACCTGCTGCCATGTTCTTCTGTTGCTACGGAAACAACAAAAAACAGGAAGTGGTGGAAAATAACTACAAACTAGTTTACCCTCTATGCAACATTGTTGGGAAAAACAAGCGGAAATGATTGCTGGATGGGCACTTTTGTGTGTGTGTGTGCATGTGTGTGTGTGTGTGTGTGTGTGTGTGTGTGTGTGTGCGCGCATGTGTGTGCGCATGTGTGTGTGTGAAAACAATCAAGTAAGAAAACAAGATCAAAGTGAGGGAGTGGAAGGAGGAATAAACACATATTACTATTTGTTACTTTTGAACAGATTTGTCATAAAATGTTTGTATTTATAGTTTTAGTTAAATAAAAGATCTTAAAACTTGTTTCAGGTCATCAGCTTCTCACTTTTTCTTCTCGTTTCTTATTTTCTGTGTTTTCCACAGGTTTTTTTGGGCCCAACACACTTGATTTGTGGCGTGTTTTATTATCATCGTCCTCAGGATGCAGCAACTTCCAGTTTCAGTCATTTCACTTTGTGAAATAACCGTCTTAACGCTGCATTTCGACATATTTACATTTTCATGTGTGAAAAATTACAAAATCGTTTTCGGGACAAAAACTGACGCATCACTGTAAGTTGTTGTTGTTGTTGTTTTTCTGTTGGTTTAGTGGTTTCAGGTTAATGGTTCATCTGTTGATGTAAACAACTCAGACTCAGCAGCTGTCTGTATAAAACAGAAACAAAAGCTGCAGAAGGTACTTTGATTCAGGGAGTTTTACTAATTAATCAGTCAGATAGTCAGTCAGTCAGTCAAGGATACAGTCAGTCAGTTAATCAGTTAATCAGTCAGTCAGTCATTAATTAATCCATTCAGTCAATCAGTATAAAACAGGTTCAAAGCTGCAGAAGTTACTTTCAATCATTTCGAATTTTACTAATCAGTCAGTCAGTCAGTCAGTCATTAATCCAGTTATTCAGTCAGTCAGTCAGTCATTAATCCAGTTATTCAGTCAGTCAGTCAGTCAGTCAGACAGTCAGTCAGTCAGTCAGTCAGTCATTAATCCAGTTATTCAGTCAGTCAGTCATCAATCCAGTTATTCAGTCAGTCAGTCAGTCATTAATTTAGTCAGTCAGTCAGTCAGTCAGACAGTCAGTCAGACAGTCAGTCAGTAATCCAGTCAGTCAGTCAGACAGTCAGTCAGACAGTCAGTCAGTAATCCAGTCAGTCAGTCAGTCATCAATCCAGTTATTCAGTCAGTCAGCCAGTCAGTCAGTCAGTCAGTCAGACAGTCAGACAGTAATCCAGTCAGTCAGTCATTCAGTCAGTCAGTCAGTCAGTCAGTCAGACAGTCAGACAGTCAGACAGTCAGTCAGTAATCCAGTCAGTCAGTCATTCAGTCAGTCAGTCAGTCAGTCAGTCAGACAGTCAGTCAGTCAGCCAGACAGTCAGACAGTCAGTCAGTAATCCAGTCAGTCAGACAGTCAGTCAGTCAGTCAGTCAGTCATTAATCTAGTCAGTCAGTCAGTCAGTCAGACAGTCAGACAGTCAGTCAGTAATCCAGTCAGTCAGTCAGTCAGTCAGTCAGTCAGTCATTAATCTAGTCAGTCAGACAGTCAGTCAGTAATCCAGTCAGTCAATCAGTCAGTCATTAATCTAGTCAGTCAGTCAGTCAGTCAGACAGTCAGTCAGTCAGTCATTAATCTAGTCAGTCAGTCAGTCAGACAGTCAGACAGTCAGTCAGACAGTCAGTCAGTCAGTCAGACAGTCAGTCAGTAATCCAGTCAGTCAGTCAGTCAGACAGTCAGACAGTCAGTCATTAATCCAGTCAGTCAGTCAGTCAGACAGTCAGACAGTCAGTCAGTAATCCAGTCAGTCAGTCAGTCAGACAGTCAGTCAGTCAGTCAGTCAGACAGTCAGACAGTCAGTCAGTCGGTCAGACAGTCAGTCAGTCAGTCAGTCAGTCAGACAGTCAGTCAGTCAGTCAGTCAGTCAGTCAGTCAGTCAGACAGTCAGACAGTCAGACAGTCAGTCAGTCAGACAGTCAGTCAGACAGTCAGACAGTCAGTCAGTCAGTCAGTCAGACAGTCAGTCAGTAATCCAGTCAGTCAGTCAGTCAGTCAGACAGTCAGTCAGTCAGTCAGACAGTCAGACAGTCAGACAGTCAGTCAGTAATCCAGTCAGTCAGACAGTCAGACAGTCAGTCAGTAATCCAGTCAGTCAGTCAGTCAGTCAGTCAGTCAGTCAGTCAGTCGGTCAGACAGTCAGTCAGTAATCCAGTCAGTCAGTCAGTCAGTCAGTCAGTCAGTCAGTCAGACAGTCAGACAGTCAGTCAGTCAGTCAGACAGTCAGACAGTCAGTCAGTCAGTAATCTAGTCAGTCAGACAGTCAGTCAGTCAGTCACTCAGACAGTCAGTCACTCAGACAGTCAGTCATTAATCTAGTCAGTCAGTCAGTCAGACAGTCAGTCAGTCAGTCACTCAGGCAGTCAGTAATCCAGTCAGTCAGACAGTCAGACAGTCAGTCAGTAATCCAGTCAGTCAGTCAGACAGTCAGTCAGTAATCCAGTCAGTCAGTCCCTGGCTGGCAGGTTTCTTGCAGGCTGCTTGCAGGCTGCTTGCTGACTGACAGCCTCTCCCAGCAGCAGACAGGCTGGGCAGGCAGCCAGCGGAGTTGCGTGTAAAGAGTTTATTTAGACAAGAGAACGGAGGGGGGGGGGGGGTTCAAAGATGTTTTGTTCAGGCCTGAGGGATCATTTCTGCTGCAGTGGGAAGACAGGAGGGCTCACTCCTGTCAGAAAACCAGGAACCAAAACCAAGAAAGAAACTCTAGAACAGAACCAGCCGAGCTAACCAGATCCAATCTTATATAAACTGTGGGTGAGTGTGTGTGTGTGTGTAATAAATATAATGCAAACGCAGCTGTGCACGCGTGCATGCGTAAAACATGTAATACACGTGTACACGCATGTGCAAACACCTGCGCACATACATGAGGTTTATAACTTGGAAAAATACATGTAGAAAAACACACAGACAAGCGAAAAGAATGTAAGTACACACACCCAGAAACATGACTGATGTGCTCTGTTCCTGGCAGCAGCAGCAGCAGCAGCAGCAGCAGCGTGTGTGTGTGTGTGTGTGTGTGTTACATGGAAACACTATCAGTTTGATCAAAGGAGTTGGCTGGAGTTAATCTGTTTTCTGCTGTGTGTGTGTGTGTGTGTGTGTGTGTGTGTGTGTGTGTGTGTGTGTGTGTGTGTGTGCGTGTCCGATCATGTCTAAGTGATAAGTTTCCTTTCTCACTCTTTTTCTTCATCTCCTTTAACCATATTTTCCTTTTTACACTTTAATGCAACTTCAGAAAGTTTTTTTTTTTTCATTTTTCGTCACTTGAACTAATCAGTCGATAAACTAATAAAACACATAAATGAAGAAGTAAAAAGGACAAAACACCAAATTTAATAGTAAGTGTTGCAACCTGACAAGAAGATAAAGATGCAGAGATGGTGTAATTAAAAAAAATAAAATAAAGCAGCTTCCTGTCTGCACCTTGATGGGTTTGGCGATTTTGACTTTATCACAATATGATAAAATATGACATTCAAAAGTACAAAATATAAGACCAATCAAAAATATTACATAAAAAAAATCTACGTTATGAATAAAAATAATTAATTTTTGATTAATCTCTTATTTTGTACTTTTTAAAACCCTTTTTTTCTCAAATCATGATAAAGTAAAAATTATGATAATCAAAAATATTAGATAAAAATTCGTACTATTAACCAAAATCAATATTTTGGTTAATCAATATTGGATTAATTGTTGTAAAAACATATATATTTCCACGACACAATTTTGCAAATTTTGCAAGGCCCCTTTGCCTGGTTTGAAATGTTTCCAGAATTCACGATTTTGACGCAAAAAAGTTGAAATGCATCATTAGTAACTTGCTGCCATATTCTTCTGTTGCTACGGAAACAGAGAAAAACAGGATTATTCCACATTATTCTTATTTTTTTTTTTAATGATGACTGACTGAACTTCCATTTAGTTTTTTTAACCTCATGAATTAAGGTGACTGAAATAAACACCATGTATTTATTTTCTTGCAGCGACGTCTCACTCCTTGAATTAAAGAATCCAGTAAATCGCTGAAATAAAACACAGCCGGGTTCGGTTAACACTGCGCCTTTAAAACCCTCAAACGTCGTTTCATAGGTGATGCCAAGAGTTTGTGGGTGTCACCAGGCGGAAGTGGTAGGACTTGGCTGCCGCTGTGGTGAAACACACACACACACACACACACACACACACGCTGTGTATTGGTGATGGTTGGTAGTTTAAACAGTGGACTTCTTCCACTTGATCACATATGCAAACACACACCTGGCCTCCTCGTTAAAATACCACAATACATGACTCAACTGTTTGGAGCTGCAACAATTAGTTGATTAATTGATTAAGTATTTGGATACTTGATTAGTTGATTTGAGTCATTTTTAAGAAAAAATATGTCCACATTCTCTGGTTCTAGCTTCTCTTCTCTGTTTATTTTCTATAATAGTAAAGTGGTGATCTTTGCGTTTAACCACATTTTTTATGAACCAAACAACTGATACATTAATCCTTTCAATAATCAGAATAGTGGGTAGATGCAGCCCTAGCATAAATATCGTTGGGTTTTTGACAAATAGACATTAAAGGGTCATGTTGGAAGTTTTCTTTCACTACTTTTTCACATTTCAACAATCAGTAGATTAATGGATTATCAAAAAAGGCTTTAGTTGCAGCCTTATTATACTGTATATATCCATCAGTACAACATTAATATTAACTAGTTTGTCATTTTCAATGATCAGTTGAGTCCAGCTTCTCTTCTCTGGTTATTTTCTGGTTCCTTTATTCTTCTATAATAGTAAACTGATGATCTTTAGGTTGTGGACTGTTGGTCTGGGAAAAAAAAGACATTTTCAGCTTTGGGAAACACTAATTGACATTTTACACAATTTTTTCTACTCAAGGAGTTACGTTACTGCACAAATGTTAGGACCCAGAGATAAAAATACAAGACTTTTTCAAGTCTTTTTAAGCTATTATTTCCATATTCATGAATTAAATTCTGTGAGAACCCTGTAAACAGGTGTTTTTAGCCATTTAGATTTCGATTAAAGTCATTTCTTTGTCACAAATGTGTTGAATAGATTCAAAAACTTTGGAAGAAAAATACAGAAACATAATAAAACTTAAGGCAGTGATATAAACACTGTATCATCCAGTGACTGCATGAATATAAAGTGTTTCTCAATAAATGCAGATGATGTGTGAACACAACAACAAGACGATTCCAGAACAGAGAAGCTGCAGAACGTGAGAAGGAGTTATCAAACCGCACATCTGCACAGCTGTGAATACCATGGAAACCTGATATATAAGCGCCAATATTGCTCTTTTTATTAAATATTAGATATTATCCAGCTGCAGAAGAAACAGTCTGGGAAAACACATTTTGCTAATAATTAAGTCGCCTATAAAGTGTTTTTTTTTTACACTTTGACAGCTGCTAAACTTTCCTGGGAAATACTAAATTATGAGCAACAGGTCAAATTTAATCAGCTTTGATGCAACATAACTTCACTTTTTAAGCTTTTTTAATGATGCTGCTTAGAACACAAACTTAGAGGTTAATTTTCTAAGTAAAATTTCCACGTTTGCACACACAAGCATGTGTGATTCTCAGTAAATCATCTCTTTATGAGGCATCTGTCATAGACCGCAGACCACAAACAACCACAGTGGCCTCTGAGATATTTTTAAAGGGGACATTTTTTTAGTGATTTTCATTTATTAGTCATTTATTAGATGAAAAGTGAAAAAACTCAGTTTTAGTATATTTTTTTAAATAAAAAATGTCAAATATTTGCCAGTTTATGATCATGAACTCTATATCTTCCAAACCGTTGACAGGACATCGGTAGAACTGCAATGATTAATCAATTAGTTTTCATCTATCACATTAATCACCAGCTATTTTGATAATCAATCGATTTTTAAAGAAGAAAATGACCAAATTTTCTGGTTCCAGCTCATCAAATCTGATTATTTTCTGGTATCTTGAGTCTATAATCTTCATGTTTTACACCATTTTATGAACCAAACAACGAATAGATTCATCATTTCAATGACAGAGAATGACAGATTAAACCAATATCAGAAATATTTTCAGCTTCTTAAATACGACACTAGTTGAAATATTGTTGGGTTTTGGACAAATAAAAGACATTAAAGGGTCATGTTGGAAGTTTTCTTTCACTACTTTTTGACATTTGGATGCAACAATGATTCTATAAATCAATTGAATTATGGGATTCAGGGACTCTAGTGGAATATCACTGCTAAATTTACAGTTAAAGGAACAAGTAGAGTAACCATTTCATCAGAATAGTCATTAGTTGCAGCCTTTACACAGTGCAAACTATAAATATTGTAATAAATCTCTATTACTGAATCCAAACACTGATATTTCAACATAGACTTAAGTATCTTAAATCGGAGAATCCTGTGTGTTTCTCTTTTAAGTGTGATGGCAGGTGTTCCCTGTGTCAGTGAATGCAGTCAAACAGGCCGGGTGGGTTTGATGCTGCACGTCCACACAAATCTTACTCCACTAAAAGAACACACACACACACACACACACACACACACTCTCACACGTACCCAATACTACTGTTGATGTTATGACGCCCACGCCTTTAAACTCAGATTAAGTGAGGCGCCGCTGAGCAAGGCAGCGATCATTCACAGCACAAATACTCATAAAAGTCTTACCTGAGGCAGTGAAGATCATCGACATCATCATCGTACATGAAAGAGAAGGAAAAAAGAGGATTTTCATGAGTGGAATTATCACGAGACGTTTAACAGTAAACTGTAACAATGAGTATTTTCATTATTGATTCTATGAAATGTGGAAAAAATACTGATATAAATCCATAGAGGCCACGGTGATGTCTTTACTTCACAGGTTTGACAAAGAAAAACAGCGAAAACATTTGAGAAGACTGAAATTAATATATTTGAACCACTTCAAAAGAAAAAACTAACTGCAACTGAAAATCAATCTGCTATTTTTATAACTAATTAATTGATTATCTGTTTTTTTTTTATCAAACACACATCAACAGATTAATCAAGTACGGTAAAAAATCAATTATTTGGACATAAAAATAATGGCAGTCGTTTTATAACCAGAACATTCAATGCTGGAAAACAACTTCCTGATCATTTGGGGTTTTTTGTAATAAAACATGACATTTATCAACATTTTACATTATATTTTACAGACTGAACGACTAATCAATTAATCAAGACAATAATCAATAGAATTATTTGTCATAAAAACAATGGTAGTCTTTTATTAAACTATTCAAACATTTAGTGCTGGAAAACAACTTCCTGATTATCTATAATCATTCAAATAATTGATTAATCAAGAAAATAATCAACAGATTTATTACTCATCTTCTTTATAACTAGTAAAACATTCAGCGCTGGAATAATAACTTCCTGATTATCTGGGTTTTTTTGTAACAAAAAGTGCCAGAAAATGACTTCCTGGAAAAAAAATCACTTACAGTGATCATCAGCAACAAACTGTTTATCCTGCACGTGATCACAAACCCAGATACAAAACCAGGATGGTAGATTGAAAATAAATATAAAGAAATCAAAAAGGCTGTTTTCTTAAAGTGATGCATTTCTTGTTCTATTACCCAACAGTAAATCAGATATAATGAGATATAATGAGATATATCAGTATTTAGCAGAGCTGTTAACAACTCAGGCTCCTGAAATGACCTCCACTAACACACAGGGAGTCTTTTTTAGCTATTTCCTGGCGAAAAAGGAATTTTCCACTGAGCAGAATCTTCATATCTAGTCCGGGGATCCAGTGGAAACTATTCTGAGAAGTGAACTCCTCACACCTTTTTGCTGCCAGACGCCAGCAAACGCTGCCCAAAGCGTTCGCTCGGCTCTCTTCACTCACATGTCCACAACGAGATGTTTTTTTCTTAATTGTTATTGCGCAACAAGACATCGGGCATCCATTTTTCCTAAATAGACTCTGAGTGTTTTGGAATGAAACTCTTCCAACGTAAACTGTGGCTGGGCCCGGCCACAGAGCTCTTCCCAAACTAAACAGTCCAGAAGTGGGACCGGAGGCGAGTGACAGGGCCCCTGGATGGCACCAGGCTGAGGAAATCACAAGCCGAGCGTGACTTTCTGCAAATACCGCTGGTTTTTAAGGAGAAAAGGAGGCAGGGGAGGCGAGTCACAGGTCTTTGGTGATTTTTGACCGGCGTTCCGGGGCCAAACCGGTGTCGCCGTCTTTGACGTCACGGGCGACCGCAGCGGAAAAGAAGGACGAATGGATCTATCGGACCCAGCAGATGCTGCTTTGTGGTTTCGATGAGCCACCATTCCAAAACAAACGTGACACAGATTAAACCGTCACAAGGAGCGGGTTTGTGAAGTAATTACAGAGCTGAAGGTTTTAAAAGGTGGTTCTCAAACTATGGTCTGGGACCCCCACAAGGGTCCTTGAAGAGGTGCCAAGGGGTCCCAAGAAAAAAGGAGCAAACATCAAAAAGAAGATTGTCTTCAAAAAGAAGACTGCTTGTTAATTTACTATTAATTATCTAGAACAACTGAAAATCAATCTGCAACTATATTGATAGCTAATTAACTGATTATCAGTTTTTGTTTTGGAATAAATGAATAATAACAGGAATAAATTGGAATTTCTGATATTTTACAGATCAAATGAGTAATTGATGAATCAATAATCAACAGATTAATTACTTATTAAAGTGATGGTGTTCTCTTTATAAATATTAAAACACTCAGTGGCGACTGACTAATTGATAAATCAAGACAATAATCAATAGATTTATTAAAAGACTTGAATGATTAAATAGATACTACATACATGTCAGGGTTGAAATCATAATCATTTAAATAAAGTAAAAAAACTGTAGATCGAGATTTTTGGATTTTTTTAATTTAATTTGCCATAATAATAATGCCATAATTAAAAATAAATAAATACATTTATTTAATTAACACTATTTTTGTATTATTTTCCCCTTGCACATGAATGTATTTAATTTCAAAAATGAATGGGTGAGTGAATAAAGAGATAAACAAAAAAATTATAAAACGGAAAATGCGCTGGGATTGGCTCCAGCAGACCATGTGACCCTAATGAGGAATAAGCAGGTATAGAAAATGACTGACTGACAAAATTAAACAAATATGGACATTTACTGGTATATATATTTATGTACTGAGTCATTACTTTTATTTATAATTATTTATTTATTCTTAATTATGGCAGTTTCAGTCCATAATTTGGAGTTTCTGACACTTTCTTTTATAAAACAGCTTAACAGATTTAAGACCAACAGTAACTTACCAAAAGCTATGTCTATCATTTTGTACTAAAAAAATAATAATAATACATTTAAAAATGTAAAAGTTTTTTTTCAATAAAATGATTGCATGATTATCTATTTTTATTAAAAGTGCAAAGTACAAAATGGAAAAAGAACAGATGCAAACATTGATATACATGGGAAGTTAGGAACGAATGGGCTTAAATAAGTTAAAGCAGAAATGTTATGAGATGGGGTCTAGTTTTAGTGAGTTTAAGGCTCCTTGATGTGAATAAGTTTGAGAATCACTGGTTTAAACCTGTGTAAAAGCGTTTTTGGCTGGAAACTTGTTGCTGAGCGCTGGAAGAATTCACAGACACTAAAGTGGTTCAGGAACACGCCCTGAACTCAGAAACACAACAGAAGAACAACAACTAGAATGTTGTTTGTCTACAGTAAAAACAAAGAGGCTAAATGGCAAAAACTGCACAAAACAGGGTCAAAAACAGGCAGAAGGTGTTGAATTATTAGAATGTTTACCATTCATTACTCTAAATTAATAAAGAACAAGAGCTGTCTTCAGCCTCAGTCTTTGTCTCTCAGCTGTTTTTTCTGCTGCTTTCTCTTTGCTCCACATTCATTCAGGTGAATTCAGCCTCTGGCCTCGTTTTCCATCAACTTCACCAACTCCATTGGTTTCCAGGACTTTTTCAGCCGCTACAGAGACATGTTATCATGTCATACACTCATACATTCCCCTTTAATGTGTGTCTTAAAATGCAATCCTTTTATTTATTAACACACACCTCTATTCTATTATATTTATTATTCTATTGTATGTACAGATGCGGGTCCAACAAATATTTCATTAAACAGGATAATGACAATAAAGACTCGAATAAAGTCAAACTGACTGATCGATAACTTTGAAATCACATTCATTTAGTGGAAATAAACAAAGAAACTGATTCAAATGAACATGTAATAGGCTACTTTAGGTTTTCACTGCCATCATTTTCCAGGATAACTTAAACATTTCCAGGATATTTTACTGTTTTTTCTTATTTTCCATATGTATTCTATGACTTCATGAAGTTTTTCCAGGTTTTCCAGGACATGTGGGAACCTGTTTTGTTGTTATCTATTTATTCTTGTTTTAAGAAAACAAGATTCAATTATTTGTTTTATCACTTTATATTTTTTACTTTATTTTCACTTTATCATTTATGCTAAATAATTCATGAATGAATCTGAGTTTTTCCTTTTTTAAACTGAGAAACTATATCCACCTTCAGGATTCCTTCATTTATATAAAACGTAATAATTCACAGACCTGCTGGCAAAGAAGAATTACATATTTTTTTGTTCATTTATGCATACTATGTCCATATAAAACCTGTAAATATTCACTAAACATCAATAAATAGACTTATTGTCATTCTGTTTGCGATTACATCATATTCACAAAACCCTTTTATAAGTTACATACTTCAGAAATTTGAAGACCCAGATATTAAAATTTAAGAATTTTTCAAAGTCTTTTTAAGGTATTATTTCTAAATTCATAAATTCAATGGTTTTCAGACTTTTTCAGACCCTGCACCTTCCAACGTTTCTGTGATCTGAGACTTTTCCTTTTCCCGTTTTTTTGTGCCATGAAGTCGAACTAAACCAGGAAGGAAGGATATCTTCCAACAAAAACACAATTAGCCGCCAGTGATTTTTCACTTTAAGCAACACGTCAGTCACCAGGTGGACTAATGAAACTGCTCAGGTCCTCCACTTCCTGCAGCATCTCCATCCCAGCTGCACCTGTTTTACACCGTCCAGGAATCCTATCTTGTGTTTCTGAGTCCCTGGCAGCCGTTAAAGGGTTAAAAGCAGCAACCTTTTCTCCAGTGCGCGTATCAGCGGTTGCACAACCGAGGCCATTGTGTTGGTGCTCGGGCCCGGCGGCGAGGACGGCCAGTTTGCCGACATGTCTGAACCAGCTGGGAGGAGGCGCCGGCTCCCCTTTCATCTGCAGGAGCTGGAGGTATGTAAACAAGCAGGAGGAGAAGCTCCAGCCTCCTCCGAGCATCCAGAGACGTTGAAAACACGAGAAACGTTCCATTCTACAGCTTCGTTAGCATCAGTTACATCCTTCTGAGACACTTTTTCTGCATAAAACAAGGTTCTTTGCATGTTTTACCCATTGAAGCCAACGAGCCTTTAAGTCTATGACTGTTCTTTTATACTTAAAATAAAAAAAAAAATTTTACTCATACAGCTTTTTTTCCTGACATGATAGACAAAAAAACCTCAGATGATGTCATCAACTTCCTCCAAGAACATGCATATCTATTTAATCATTCAAGTCTCTAGAATAATCCCAAAAAAAGGAATTTTGTACATGAGATAAATATTTTTTGTGCAAGTGACAACTATAATAGCCATTAAAATGCTATTTTCTGCAAAGAAAAGAGTAGAAAATAGAAAAAATAGATATATAACATGACTGTTAGCGACTCAACTGATATAATTTGATTGTATTGATTGTATAAATAAAGAAAATAAATGCTCCAGTTCCTGTTTTTCACAGAAATGTGAAATCATTGAACATATTTTAGAGCTCAATGAATAAAATATTTGCAGATTTGATTTGTAAATTGTTTGTAAAACAGGAGATAACTTCACCTGCTGCTTAACAAACTAAATACATTTCAGTGCAATGCAAAAATGAAAACTTATCAGGGGAAAATATCATGTATTTAATACAATTAGTCTAATATTGAGCAGAATTATCTTGAACCAGGAGATAATTTTGCCTAGGTTATTTATGAAGGTTATTTAATTTTGTCCATATTCATGATGAATTTCTGTGCATAAAAAGGAAACATTTGAAGTTCCCCCGCCTTAGATATTACTTGTAAAATTATATATATCGTTTTATAGAAGGTAGAAGTTGAAATAAAACTTTTAAACAGATGTACACTGTGGTTACCTCCATGCATGAAAGGGTTAAAGACTTAAAAAGAACCTATAATCATTGTCTTAGTAAAAAGTGAGTTTTCAGGTCGGTTCCTGCCTGCATGAGTCATCTCATCGTGTTTATTCTCAAAAGTCAAATTAATAAACTCAGTGTGTGTGGAATCAAGTTGAATAAAACTGTGATGTTACTCGTATCCCAATGAATCTCCTGCTGCAACACGCCAACACATACAGCTGGGATTATCTACTGTAAACCATCACACACACTGAAACACACACTGAAACACTCACTGAAACACTCACTGACTCATGTTGTGGAGCTACAGTGTAAAAGAAACTCAAGGTTAAAGGTCAGAGTCGACCCATAATGCACCTGGTGCCGGTGATGTCATCGCCAGAAGGCGAGACAAAGAGATTCCTGGAAACCAGACGTGGATTTTTATCTTTCTTGAGGCTTAAAAATGTTGTTTTTGGATGTTCTCTGAGATGAATCTAGTGCTGGTTCAGATCCATGAAGCAGCAGAAGAAGCAGCAGAAACGTTCAGTTCCTTCCTCATGACGCAGCTCATGTTCACAGCTTTTCATGAATGTCATCTGTGGAGCAGGTCATCAATGGACCAACAACAACTGATCTCCACAGCTGCTGTTTTTAT
Organism: Lepturacanthus savala; assembly: GCA_030544235.1. Lineage (NCBI taxonomy): Eukaryota > Metazoa > Chordata > Actinopteri > Scombriformes > Trichiuridae > Lepturacanthus > Lepturacanthus savala. The sequence goes on from CM060475.1 coordinate 5,884,821, forward strand.
CTCCTCATCAGTAAACTTATTGAAATCTAAATCAAGCAAAACAATACAATTCAAATGTTTTTAAGTGTTGTAGTTGGGGGAAGGAGATTGTTAATTGGTATTAATAGGCGAAAAAATATATTCTTTGGCCTTTTAAGGTTCATTTTTAATTTCAGAATAAAAGCAAAAATGAAATGAATTCATGCATAAAGCTCAACGCTGCAACTATATCAGGAGGTTTAGGATTTTAACAGGTTGATATTCACACTCTGACAATTTCATCACATTTTTTATATTAATAAATTTATGTTTTAAACAACTTTGAATTTCAATCTCCATTCCTATTTGCTGGGGGTGTAAACACTGCTTTTCTGTCACTGCCATATTGGGGTTTGCTCGAAAAAGAGATTTGATCTCAAGCAACCTGCCTGGTCAAATAAAGGTAAAAAACATCTGTTTTCTTGAATTATGGCAAAAAAACACAAGTTTCGCGTTGATTGATCAACACAGAAGGGGCAGCGGCTCACATATTCACATTTTCCGTCCCCAACAGCCTCGATAAACAGATGACGCCTCGGCGGAAAAAATGTCAACTAACATGAGGACGAATTCAGCGTCGCAGTCGAATCTAATGAGAAACTGTGAAAAACATTTAGTCATGGACGTGACTGAGAATGTCCTAAAACAGATCCACTTCAGAGATAAACTGTTGCAGGCTGCCTGTTGTGAAACGCTAGAAATGTCTTTGACAGAAAAAAAGTTAAGCGAGATAAAAACGGACATTTCACACCTATTTTTTTTCCTCCCCTTTTTTGTTTTGCTGACATGTGATCACAGCTGAGGAGTTTTGACATGACACAAACACACACAAACAGAGAGAAGAAGGCTTTTTGTTTCTCTATAAACCAGCCTGCCTCCCTTCTCAATTATACAACTTTGATTCCAAGGTATTAAACATGTTCCCAGACGACTGGGAAAGGAAAACAAGGGGGGGAGGGGAAGATTCAGGTTTAAAGATACTAAAAAAACTGATTAAATCTATATAAACTGCTGATTACATTAAGCTGAAACTCCACAAAATATGAAAACAAAAGATGAAGAGTTTAGGAGAGAATTATTTCATTTTATTATTTTGTTTGAGTCGTCAGGTTTTATTTATTAAGAGAGAATAAACCTGTGGTACTAAACTCATTATTTGTATTGTTTTAATTGCTTTTAGTTGAACTACTACTGCTGTCTGTATGAAAAAAAATGTTAAATTAAAAGTGAAATAAATGACACTAGTCATTTGTGCGTAACAGTATGTGCAGACCAGTGTTTGTTAGAGGAAGAATATAAATCCAAAAACTTGAAGTGGAAGATGTTAGTGAAGATCTGATCTCTATCTTCTCTGGAGGCTTGAACAAGGGGATCTTTGACTCTGACTCAGAACTGACTGACGTCCTCAGGGTTTTTATTTCTCTCCCTCACAAGAAGTCCAGAGAGAGGCAGACGATGAGTAACACAAACACTTCAGCCCCGGGCATGTTTTTCAGTTTTCCTGCTTTAAATGATAATAAACATGGAATATCTCTACAGCCACAAAGGTTATCGACCTTAAACCTGGAATATTAAGAATTATACAACATGTGAGGTGACTCACATGGATTTTTCTAGATGATATATTATATATTATATTCTAGATGAAATCAAATGTTTAGAAGATAGATAACAGAAGTATTGAGATCAGAATTGAGTATTTCAAATGTAAAAAAAAACATGTAATTCATGCATAAACTTCATGCTGCTGCTGTATTAGGAGGTTTAGGATTTTAACAGGTGAAGAAGCTTATATTCTGATGATTTTATCACATTTTTCACTAATAAATTAATATTTTAGACAATGTTTCTGCAACTTTTATCAATCAAACAACATGAATCAATCACAAAAATAATGCAGAGATCGTGTTATTGACTTAAATATTGAAAAGTAATGTTTAGTAAAATATTGAAAAGTAATGTCTAATAAATATGTTACTATATCAACTTCAGGTTCCAAGACTTCTGTGTCGAAGTGACTCAAAACTAGAAAAAAGCTCCTCAAGGTCTGTTTTTTTACATCCTCTCATCTTTAGTTTATGAATCCCTGATTCGCAGCCAAAAATGTGTTTTGTGCTTAAAAAATCATCAAAAAAAGTTCTAAAAAGCAAAGTTAAAAGGGTGGGGAGGGGGAGAGATGATGAGATAGTGAGAGAGGAGTAAATATTGTGCATGAATAACTGAAGCTGGTTGTGATATCACCGTGTTGCCGCTTTCTGCATCTTGGCAGCGTCCCGGTTTTTCCTTAATGAGCCACGCATACTTGCCTCGCTGCCTATGTAAACTCTCATTCATGAAGGAGGAGGAGAGGCAGGGCAGGGAGCCCGCCGGTAATTTTCCACCATAAAGATCCGACCAAACTCCACTTCCCTGTCATTAGGGCTGCAGCTCCAGACATGCAGCGTGTGCAGGGGGAGTCCCCGAAAAAAACCTGAATGGCTGTCAAAGCAACACACGCTGCTGATTGGCCAATTAACGCCAATAAATGAAGGTGAATCTGCACATGCACAGGATTTATTCTCTGCTAGCATATGGCGACAGGTGAAGGTCCAGGTGAAAACATAAAGAAGAAGTTTTTTTTTGTTTCCACACATGGCATGAGATGATTTACGGCCACAGGGAGACACAGAAGAAAAAAAAACACACAAACAGAGCTGAAAAACAGGTGGCGGCTGCAGAAGACTGAAGACAAAGAGGAGAAACTCGGCAGACTGGCCTTTTAAATATGGACAATAAAGGGGCTGATATTTCACAAGAATAATTAAATGTTTGCACTTATATTGATTCATGAATACTGAACAAAACCGTGGTTAAGCCCCAATCGGATTGATGTGTATGTGTTGCTATGGCAACAGGAGTGCATCTGCTGCTTCAGCATTATTATTGCAAGTTCTGACACAAATGTACCTTAGGGCCATAGAAAGAAATGCATCTATTCATCATTTAATCAATCAAATCTGATCTGATCACCCTTTGTTTCAGAGATATACGGGTCAGTGACAAATAATATTAAACAAGATGAGAAGGATTTGGAGAATTCAGTTTTAAGAAGCATTTATCGGGTCTCTAAAATGTACATTTTGTGTTCATGTTGGTTTCATGTCATTTAAAAGTCAATTTGTACCATTTTTTTACAAATGTCCCACAGAATGTGTGATATGTTTGGCACGAATGTCAGTGTAACTGAAAATGTTGATAAAATGATAAACTTTTAATATTCAATCCACCTAAAATGGTTGATAGCATGTGTTTTAATTTAACTTTTTAAATGAGAGTATCTGGTACCAAGCTTTTAGAGTTACAACAAATGACATTTTTGACCTTTTTGACCTTTTGACCATTTTTGGAAAATTGGCCTCCAACAACACACTAAAGCCCATAACTTTTGTGTCAGAACTTGCAGTAAAAACCCATTTGTCCATTTATCTCCTCTACTCACTGAAACCTTTTCCTTCCAGTAATAATCAGGGTTCCTACAGGTTTCTTCAAGTTAAATTTAAGTCTTTTTAAGACCTTTTATATCAAACTTAATACATATGACACAGACCTCCTGGCAAAGTAAAACAATTTGTTTTAATTAGTTCATTTTTACTAAAACCTAAAACCTCACCTGTAGTAGTTAGCTCATTGTGAATATGGTGAACTGCAGCAAACAGAATGACAAAAAGTCTATTAATTGATATTTAGTGAATATTTTCAAGTATTAAAAGCCTACTAGGTCCATATAAAATATTTCTTGACTAAAACCTAATGTGTAGTAGTAGTAGAAGTTATATACTGCACACATTTTAAGACCCAGGTCTTTTTCCATGTCTTTTTAAGGTTTTATTTCCAAATCCATAAATTGAATGCTTTTAAGACTTTCGAAGATGTTGTAGAATGATGCAGCATCACTTTATTTAGTGTTAAAACTTCTTTCAGTGTATCAGTCGTGTTTTTAGTCTCAGATTCTGATGTAAAAACTTCAATCACATGATGGAAATAGATTCACGGCTGCGTTTTGGAGTTGTGACTTTAATTAAGAACGTCCTATCCCGACAGATTGATGACGCCTCTTGTTATATAACGGCCGTCTGTCAGCAGCTCGCCGTTTATCTGACGACGGGAGACGCTAACGTGGACCGACACGTTGGGGTCGACGGAGGGGAAGTGAAGCCAGGAAGCAGCTTGTTCCTCTGAGGAAAATGAGATCATGACAGCTCAGTGACTGTATCCTGGCTCTGTGATCGGCTGTTAAAAGGAGCAGAATGTTATTAACACGGCCGCTGATATTCAACAAGCTCCATCGCTGACGATGACTCAGCAAATAGGCACACGTGGCCTCAAGAATCTACTGTTTTTTTGCTTATAAAAACACAGATAAAACGTTTATATTTTAAGATCGTGTTTCAGTTCAGGAAAAAACAGAGCAAAGATGTGTTGAGATCTTTAAAAATAAAAGCATCTATCAGCCACAGGATGTTTTGCAGAAGCAAACGTCCTGTCTGTAGATTGAAATATCTCACAAACCACCTGCGCTGCATCTAAAGCTTTGCAAACAATTCATGTACCTTTATTTAAGCTCATTTATTTGCCCTGGTTTTAATGCAGCTTTTTACAGTTAATTTGCACTTGAAACTGTTTATTTTGACAAGTTTTAATGTATGATTTTGAAAAACAATGTAAAGGCTACTGTACCTATCGTTATTGTGATATAAAATATTCCATATTTTACAGCAAAATATGAACAACAAGATTACACTGGAACAATGAACAAGCACTTTATTAATAAATGTAACCAGTAGGCTACACTTGTGCATGTTAATCCGTAGATTTGACCCTCAGAAATGACAGAATCGGCCAATAGAGGCTAACCCTAAATGTCAGATTTGTGCATGGAAACCCACTCCTTTTATCTGGTGAGCAACAGCTGCAGGTTTTAACTCCAACAAATCACCAGCAGCAGCAGCAGCAGCAGCTAGTGAGTTTATAAGAGGGATTGAAATCAGCTGCTGTCACTTTAATCGGGAGAGATCTCGCAGGCTTTCAGAAAGATCGTAAATGTGCGGCTCTGTTTTAATTTTTTTCTCAATAACACTCGGGCGCCTTTTGTTTTGATCGGAGCTGGATTGAGTTGAAATAGGACGTCTGAAAGGAGGAAGTGTAACTGAGAGCCACATAAAAAATCCACAGAGCACATCACGTCCTGTCCTGTGTTTTTTTTTTTTTTTTTACAAATAACAAACTTTTTTTTTCTGGCTGATCCCAGCCCTGTTTGGCTCGTTGGTGGTTAGATCAGAGGTTAGCAGACACCTTTCTCGCCACCACGGCTTCGCCCTGAGGGCGCTTCCTCCCGCCCTGACTTCCTCTGACAAACATTACTTCCTGTAAGACATAGAGGAGAGATTAGTCAACGTGTTTTACAGGTTCCCCCCCCACCCGACTAACTGACAAGCACGTGGAACTGCACGTCAGATACACGACGATTTATCAGCCCCGCTGCTGCTTTTCATTAAAAAAATGACATCCGTACACTCATGCTGTTTTATTCTCTTGGCTTTTCCCTTGTGTTTTTCTTTGTGATTCTGCCATTTTATTCACTCGATGTCATTTATTTCGCTGCCTGGGTGTCGCGGAGAGGACAGAAAGCGTCTGTGGTTATTTCAATAAAAAACGGAGACAAAAAAAAGAAGCCTCTTGCACGGGTGAACTATTATAAAAAAAAAAAACAATGATCCAAAGAATTCCAGCTACGCTGTGATCTCTGTTCTGAACTTTCACGCGGGTCAGGTTGGGTTCAAGCTCCCTGAAGTTGCAGAGAAACTGCTAATCTGCCCTTTTAAAGTTTGATTTTCACCCTTTTTCTAATTTTAACCAGCAATTTCAAGCAGATTCCAATGTGGAAACACAGTGTTACATAACAAAAAAAGCAAAGTAAACTTGTTTTCATTCAGTAATTAGCAGAGTGGCGTTGACTGACAGCTGCTGGTCCTCTGCTGTGTTTGTTTGCGAGGACGCCTGAGCGAGTCTTTTCATGCAAATCTTCACTTTGCATCGTGGAGATAAAAATCTGGACAAGGCTCAGCAGGAGCATCTCACCTCAAACAGAAACAAATACCGGAATAAAAACAGAAGAGACGACTAAAACACAACCAGATTTACTACTACTTGCTGCTCAGAGAGCGGAACCCGACAGGTGCTGGACGGATCTCTGTGTTAAAAAAAAACAAAAAAAACTGAGTAAGCGTTTAGTCACTGGCGGCGAGCGGGCAGATGAAAGAGACGAGGCCGTTTCATGGTTTGCCAGTTTTATGATTGTTCTCCGCATGTGGAACCGAGCTCGGAGCAGAAACAACATTGTGGCACGGCAACAAAGTCCACCCACCACAGCACATGATGTCACTGGTCGGTTCCGAGGATCCTGTCGGAGAAAATCATCTGTGATCGATTAGCGATGCCTGGACTGTGTAGGACGCGATGAGGGATGCAGGACGTTCCACTGAGAACCTTCTATTCTGCTGCAACGATGAGTTTATTACAATAACTTATTTAGCACAGAACAAGCTACATGTGGGAATCTAGTTATGACTTTTATTGGCAGATTTAGTCAATATTTGACTATTTTGTTTTATATTAGCATTGTATTGTTGTTTTCTAATTGTTGTATTTTATGAACTATTGGTCATAATTCTTGGAAAATTTGTCTAAACGAGGCATCAGATAAATACAAGGACAAAGTTAAAGCTGCATTAGGGAGCTGTTTGACTCCACAGGACTCCATTACCCAGAATTCCCAGGAGCTAAAGTCAGCAGAAACCAGAAAATATTCACATTGAAGAATCTGCAATCAAGAGTTGTGTTTGTGTTGATGGAGGTAAAATCATCAATTATTGTCATAAAAACAAATATTTAATAGAAATCAATCAGGACGGAAAATCACTAATTTATCAAAATGTCTTCTTTTAAATCTTGGAAGCAGAAAAGATGCTAATTTAGGAATAAGACACCAAAGAAGTGGCAGATTTAAGTACCAGCATGCTTCTACACACACACACACACACACACACACACACACACACACACACAGTGTTGCCTGTACAAGTTTCTACAGGATTTTCCGTGTGTTTTGACTGCGATGTTCCATGCCGAGGGTCTGCAGGTCTGATGCTATCGATCTGGACACACTGGAGACTCCAGGACTTCTCCCAAAACTCCTCCAGGACAACATTCCCAAACAAGAAATGAACTGTCCTCCCTGTCCTGGTTCTTTATTCTCTGTTGACAGAACCGGTTTGTTTCACTGTTTTAAAACGTCTCTGTCGGACTTTGTCTCTGCTGCCAACGCAAATATTGATGCTCAGACGCCACAGACATAAACCAGTTCTCTCTCGTTCTGTCTTCTTAATCCTCTCCCTCGGAATAGAACAATAGATTGTCTGGATACGCTGCTTTTCAAACAGCAAACACGGACTCTAAGGCGAAAAAAGAAAGAGCTGGATCTACATTTGTCATCTGTGAACCGCGAGTCGTCCTTAAAGTGTCTCTGAGGACACAAAACCACTTGAAAAATGAGAGAATCCAACAAATATCTGTTAGAAAATGATGTTTCCAGTTTCTCAAATGTGACTATTCTTTTTCTCTACAATAAAAAACAATTATCTTTAGGTTTTGGTCTGATAATCAGACACAGTAAAACAGTATGAAGACAACCACGGCTTCTGAGAACTTGGAATGGACATTTTAGCTGTCAAATTATTCACAAACTAACTTAAAATCCACTGTTTCAAGTCATTTTGAGGAAGAAAATTGTGAAATGTTCTGGTTTCTTTAGTCACTTTAGTAGTTTATGGAGGTAAACTGACAAAACAAAGCTTTATATTCCTTTACTAAAACAGCAATTGATGCATTTTTTTATAGATAATGAAGTATTTTCATTTGAAGTTAAAGAAATTCTCAGTCTTTCGGATAATCAACTGTTCAACTAATCGATCTGTTGGTTTCAACTCCAAATCTGTGAATTTGGAAGGAAGAGAAAAGGCAGGAAAAGAGCAGAATGGATGAATAAAACATGGTATTTAAAGCCTTAAACCATCTGTTCCAGACTTACTCCTGTTCCACAGACAAACCTGTGATATTTTTATATATTTTTTTTAATTTTACAAGCCATTGTACATTGTCGCCGGGTGAGAAAAACCTCGGCAGCACCGGTTCGTGTCTGTCGACGCCTTGTATCAGCCGTCACTCAAACGGCAGGGGAAAGCAGAAAAAGAAGTGGCGGCGTGTTAAACCAAAGGCGACACTCCCAGGATTCCTGCACGTTACATTATATATATAAAAAAAAGTTTGGTTCCCACACATGCTACGAATCCTACAGAGCTGTTTTCAGAGACAGCTGGAAGGGTTGAATAGTCGATGTTTATGAAAAATTATGAAAACGATTGTGACTGATCGTCTCAAATGTGAAAAAATGTCACTTTCCTTTGTAGGATATCAGTAGAGGAGTTAAGGGACTTTTTTTCACTGCAAGTTCTGCTTCGGTGTGAAAGTACTTTAGGATCATAGGAATGAATTCATCCAAAGAGACGAGTCTTATTAAAGTCAAAGAATCCAAACAAACAGGAATCAAGTCTCAAAACTCAATTGCTTTATCCATAACAAGATTTTAGCAGCAAATTACAAAAGAAAATAAGATGTGAATGTTCAATATGAGGAGTATTTTGGATGTAAAGGTATAGAAACATCATAACTACATTACATTACAGTTGTATTAGGACATAATGATAAGTTTTATAACTAAGACAAATGTTTCAGATCAACAATATTTTAAATGTATGTGTATCTGCATGTGAAAAGTTATGGCCTTTAGTGTATTTAGTGTAATGTTGGAGGCTAAAAAAAGTGTTTATCTGTGAAAGAAAGGCTAATGTGACTTTGGATGAATTTATTGGTATTTTTACACCAAGTATAAGTATTTGGTCCTTTTCTCCCACTTTTCGTTGCATTGTTCCTCCTGAGTTTTTTTTAATAATATGTATTTCTTCTGTCTTCCTTTAGCACAACATTCCCTGTCATGTTGCCGAGGTACAAACGTGTACATGACATAGATGCAGCGTAACCCAAAAGTCTGCCAATAATTAGGTGGACATTGTTCCAAAGTTTTACAATATTAGGAGCAAAAAAAATATGTGAGTGATCAATATTTATACACCACAACTTCTCTAAGATGGCTAACCTATTATAATAAATCTATTTTTTGTCCCTTATGTCCTATCATCAGTCATTATTCAACATTAATCCATCAAACACACTTAATATTTGAAGAGGTTAACATGGGGCTCTGCTTTAATTTCTGCTTTCCTTTTTTACAGAATTTGACATAGCATCTACAAACTGAGCCTCTTGAATCAGATTTCAGATTTAAATTGTGTATTTGGTGTCTGATAATATAAAGTTCTCACTCTAATGCAGGAATTTAACCGCATCATGTAGGCGAAACCTTGAAGAGAAGACGTAAAATCTCTCAGAATAACGATGAACCGATGAAGGTCATAACGACCTTGAGGGATTGATTCATCAGCTGCTGTTTCGACTTCTACACTGAAGCCGTGGTCAACAGTATGGTCGTCGGGGGTCATCAGGGTCATGGAGTTCAATGACCTCCAGCAGTTTGAATCTGCAGAGAATACTGAGTGAGGCCTGAATGTGCCCACTGGAAACACATCTGGAAAACGCATGGAGGAGGAGGGGGAAGGGTGTGTGTGTGTGTGTGTGTGAGGGAGAAAATACTGAATGTGTAACAAAAGAAAAAGGCAAGTGTGTGTATACAGTACATGCTTGTGTGTGTGTTTCCTGAGGCCCCGTCAGAGGAGGGAAGTTCAGCCGAGCTATTATAAGACCACAAATTACGTCTCTCCACAGCCAGGACTCTCCTCTGCCGGGGCCTCATCATCAGCACCAGCAGAATGAAGACTTCACCCAAAAAAAAAACACATTCACGTTCTCGCTGAAAACAAAAAGAGCTTCTTCGCGACAGGTTCTCATCGGTTTACCGGCGTCCTGATGAGACCTGTGCGTGCCTCTTTTCTCGTTTCCTGTCAGAAACGTCACTCTGCACATTTCACACCTGTCTCAGGTGTGTTGAAGCTTCTTTTATGTGCTGGCAGGAAAGGTAAACAGGGTTGTCCTCCCACGCCGAATGATAAAGAAGAAACTGGAGAATGAGAAACACGACCGGTCACAGCCTACGCGGGTTTGTTTTGTTTTTTTGATGCTGTTTTACCTCATTGCTCATTTGGGTTCAGTAGAAAGTGCAGACTTCAAGCTATATATGTGTTTTTAAATTGTGTTGATAGACACATCCAGACTTCTGGTGCAATGAGCAAACACATTGTACCATTAGACCACTGTACTGATAGTTGCTGGAAATGGGCCTCTATATGTAGATATTGCAGCTAGAATAGTCATTTACCACAATAACAATGTATAGAGTGTATTTATGATTAGGTTAATAGTGCTTTTCTTTCAAAAATAAGGAAATTTCTAAGTGACCCCATACTTTTGAATGGTAGTATATAATAAATGTTGCTTTTGGGGCAAATATTGTTATGTGATTAATTGCATTTAATTTATTCATACAAAAATGAATTAAATTATTTTAGTCAAAATCAAAAGCAATCAAAGATGTCCAGTTTTAGCCCTGACTCCGGAGGGTTAAGATTTGAGGAGAAAGATGTTGAAGAAGGAGAAAGACGACGATGGAGGATAAATAAAAGTGTTGTTCAGAACAATGGCGGCGTTGTGAGGGGTTGCGGCCATGGGATCGAACCCCCGGGCGTTTCCCATTAGGCCGCTGGCCCCGTCCCCGCGGCTCCAGCCCTGAAGGGACGGACACACAGCGTTTTCTTTCTCAGCCACATCCTGCCGGACCCGCCCGTCCTTCCCATGAGCCTTTGCACTCGCGGGGTCGTCTTTGTTTCGCCGAGCGAGGCATGCTGGGAAAATCCATCACAATGAGGGATTCACCGGGCCACAGACACACAGGCTGGTTTCTGGGAATGTGGATGTCGTTATGTCTGGACAGAGAATATATAGACTGACCCCGAAAAGACCAGCTTCACTGGCTTTTTGAGGCTTTTTACATTTGATTTCATCCAGAATTTATGACTAAATTAAATCCTCAACCTCTTGATATAACAGCAGCAGTGAGTTTTATTCACAGATAAAGTATTTTTATCTGTAGTAAAACACAACTGTTACAGCATCAATATATATCATCAATATGCACATCATCAATAACAAAACAACTGACCCAAATTATGCCAAAAAAACTTGAAATAATTGAAATTATCTGCAAAAAAGAGCGGAAGTTAATTTCAATTATTAAAAAAAATGAATATTATATTGAATGATCTATTCACAATGGGTGTCATTTTACAATTTGGCAGCTTCAGCAGATGTGAAGTCTTTTTATTCTGTTTTCTTCTGTCTTTGTTGGCAGGGAACAGACTTTCTCAGCCTCATCAGAATTCCACATGAAGACTAATCTAATTGACAAAAGTCCTGCTGCCATCAGCGTCTGGCCGACACAGAGGCCACACGCATCACATCACGACCCGACCTCCACATCCAGCTTTTAGACCGTTGTTGGTCATTTTTAGAACTTTGAAGCTATGAATCAATATCTATATTTTGGGCTTGTCCACATGTTGTACTTCTGCAATGGAAAATATGTATTTTTTCTTTCTCCCCCTCCCCCAAAGTTTAAAAAAAAGAGCTCAGTCGAGGCTGTAGAGCTAAGAATATCAAAGCCACTTCCTGCCCCCGTCGCTGTCCAGGCCTGTTTCTGCAAACATGATCTAAACAACATCGTCAACTTTCTATCAATAGTCAGAGAAACAGCAGCACCATATAAACAAGTCAGATAGATAAAAAACCTACTCTTCACTAATAAATGCTAATAAATAAACCATTTATAGTGCACTGATGAATAAATTATAAAAGGAAATCAAGTGTTCTCTGGTCACAGCTTCTTAAATGTGATATTAAGGGGTGTTCACACCGGACAAAAGTTCGTGAAGACGTGATTACATGTTAAGTCAAACGCGTCGCAATGGACGCGAAGTGGCGAAAAATTGCGCTTCGCGACATTCGCCTGTCGAGTCAAGTTGAAAATATTTAACTTTTCAGGCGAATTCGCAGGATGACATACCGCGACAACCAATCAGCGTTGAGATTCGCTCCACGTCTCCATGACAACGAGAAATTCACTTATCACTTAGCTTCGGACAACGCAGTGACAGTGGTGATCTCACACATGGATGATAAGAGAAAACGCAAATTTTAATTTGTCACACGATAAGACACATGATTTATCGATTCATAAAATGGTATGAAATGTTGATCAGTGTTTCCCAAAGCTGAAGATTCAACCTAAAATGTCTTTTTTGTCCAGAACAACAGTCCACAACCTAAATATCATCAGTTTACTGAAAAAAGGTATCGAAGAATAAACCAGAAAATAATAGGAGAAGAGAAACTGGAAACTTCTTCTTAAAAATGGCTCAAATTGATTGAAGTCTGCAATTATTGCAATAGTTGGAAACTAATCAATTAACAGTGTTTCTTTGCTTTAATTTTCATAATTTCTGGTATAAATATTCAGTGGAGGTGGGCAGATGACCCGATACTTCAGTTTATTTCAGGTAAAACATCTGTATCAGTGGATATTTGGCTTTGGCCGACATCCAAAATTTAACATCAAGCCCAAATATTGCGATATACGATATTAATATTTGTTAAAATGGAATCAGTTACTATTTCATAGTTAGTTGCAGCTTTACATAACATAGAGAGCTTAACATAGAGATCTAAACTCGAGCAGCCTCAAGGTCTCTGTATCAGTTTCACCTTATACAATCATCCTGTAAAAAAGTTTTATGGACGATTCGTTCATTTTTATTGTGCTTTTATCTATTGCTGCAGTTTCCATAATTACTGCTTTTATTTGACTGTTAACCTGCTTTAAATCATGAATGTTTTACTCTCACAATTCAAAAGAAGACATACTTGTTTTTAACTTATATTCACACCTACATCTCATTTAACTTCATACAATCTACATCATATGCCAGAGGAAGCTCTTAAAGTGACGTTAAAGGCAAAGCTCACGAAAAGGACATTAAAGGACAACTGGTTTCACTAAAAACATATTTCTGTTCTGTAGGTGGACAAACAAACCATGTCATTATATCATGAAAAGGCAACCTCAAAAGAAACAGTAATGAGGATATTTTAATACTTAAAAAGCCCTAAAATACTTTAAAAAAGCCGCAAAAAGTGGATAATCACATGCGGCACAATGCACTTCAAATGCAGGACTAATGCGGGCGACTTCAAAATAAAACCTTTGAAGGAGGAGTATGAAGAGCATGTGTTCATATGTTCATGTGTGTGTTCATGCGTGTGTGTTGGGGAGCGTCATGAATGCATAAACCCTGAGTTTGTCCTGCTGCAGTTAGCCTGCCGTGTGAACAGGCCTCCCCCCGCTGCAACAACAAACTGGAGTCCTGCAGCGTTTGTTTGAGGTGAAGGTGGAGGGGAGGAGGACGAGTCGAGGAGGAAAAAAAAAAGACTGAACAGTCGGAGGAAGAAGGGCCCCGGGGTGCTGCGGGGGGGAGGAGGCTACAGGAAATGGGTGGGACGCTGCAGGAGGGAGAGGAGTGACGGATCAGCAGCCAAGAAACTGGTGGAGGAAAAAGTATGTGTGTGTGTGTGTGTGTGTTATCTCTGTACCTACATGCACAGCATTAGTTTTATATGAGTATACATATTATACACTGTAATTTCCAGCCTATAAAGTAAAACAACGAATGTGTACGCAGGTGTTTTAATGTTTAAATATCAGGTATGAGATGGTTGTTTATGGAAGCTTCCTTTTTATTCATATTTCAACAAACAAGTTGCATATTTGCATAAAGCCTCGTTGATACTTCTTCACTTCTTCTTCTTTCATTTTCTAAATTAAACTTTTGAGGACAATGTGATAAGAAGAAGTTACCTACTGCATAAATTTTAAGACCCATATATAAATGTTTTCAAGTTTTTTCAAGGTATTATTTCCAAATTCATAAATTCTAGGATTTTAAGACTTTTTAAGACTCCTAATAAAGTAAAGTTGAACCAGGAGCCACGTTTAACTAGTTCCCCTTTCTGCCGCAACCCACATTAAATGACCTCAAATGGCAATTATAGGTGGAAATTTCGTATATTACAACTTAAAATTCAACTAATTCAGCCTCTCGAGATCGGTTGGTGCAGAAATAAAAAGTCTTGGACGTGAATCTCCAAGTGAAGCTGACGGTAACCAGACTCCCGATGCTGCTTCCAAACATATTTGTTCAGACGACAGCGAGTGACCGCCGCCGCCGCCAAATAATTGATGAGTCTATTTCTTCTGGCCTGAGGGGGGGATGTCCCGATCAAGTGATGCTGCTCCCTGATCCCGATCCAGGTCGTTAATTATTGAGCATCTGACACCAGAGTCCAGGTCGGATGCTTTGTCTTTACTTTTATAACAAGGCTCCAAACATCAAGTAACATTAAACTCAGACTCAGGGTTAAATCCTGAAAATGATTGAATGAGAGAAGTTGTTTAAGAGAAACAAAATATTGATGTATGATGTCCATGGATATTTTTGTCCTAAAGGTGCGAATTTTAAGCAGGAAATGAGGCAGAACAGAACAAAACTGCACCATAACACGTCTGATTTTGCTTTTAGCCGATGCTAGTGACTCATTGATTAGCAGTAAACATCAGCAGCTGAGTTTTCTGGCTTTGTCAACAAAAATGGATTGATTCCAGCAATAGCAAATTCCAGCCCAGTACTCCAACCTGTGAAGTTTTATTATTCTATAATTCAGCTTTTTGGTGATATATCACCTCCTTGCTGTAGAAACAATGCTCCAAATGTCATGTAACCCTAAAATCACAGTAGCAGGTACCACCTCAGTCCATAAGCATTACCTTTGTTACGCATTACGAGGATTTAATCTACAAGATTAAATCCTTAATCCCGGGATCTGAACTCAGCAAAAACTGAAAATATTCACAATGAAGAATCTGCAACCACAGAATTTCAGTATTTTCTCAAGAAAAGTCAAGAAAGATTTTTTGTGTCCGAATATTCAGAGAAAAACAAATATTTGTTCAAATCAAAAAAAAAAGAAAAAGCCCAAATCATCAAAATGTCTATTAAATCTCAGAGGTGTAGTTTTAGATTCTATTTATGACTTTTACTGGCAGATTTAGTCAATATTTGACTATTTTGTTTTATGTTTTGTAATATGTATTGTCATGTTTTCTAATTGTTGTATTTTAAGAAGTCTGTATTTTTATAAATTTAAAGAAAATTAATCTAAACGAGGCGTCAGATAAATACTTAGAGTATAGAGACCAGTTAAGTTTGGAAGCAAGGACTCCATTACCCAGAATTCCCAGGGCCTGAAGAATTCATTCAGCCATTCATTCCTTCATATCATTCTTATTCAGTTACACAAATTAATGCACCAAAAAATGGTATAAATGGACTTGAAATGACATGAAACCAACACAACATGTACATTTAGAGACCTGATGAATGACTTTAAAACTGTAAACTCTTTACAGAAGAGGATTTAACTGAATACATTAGTCGGAACAAATGCAGAAGTTATAGAACAGGTGCACACACACACACACACACAGAGCTCATCTCCCAGAGAATTCTTTTCGCTCCACTTCACACCTCCTCCTCCTCCTCCTCCTCCTCCTCATTTCACACTGATATAGCCTCTCAGCTGGCGTCCCCCCTCCCCTCTCTGTAAATAGGAACCTCATCTTTCAGGCCGTCTGGATCTAATCACTGCTATTTTCAAAAAAGATGCAGCAGAAACAATGCGAGGAAGCTTGATGGGAACTAGAATAACCTCGTCAAGCTTTGAGTTTTTCTCCCCGAGCACCATGTTGACAGGAACATCACAAAAATTCACTTTTATTTTTTCAAGAAATAAATGATCCATCAATTCCCAGCAGAGAGATTTATCTTTTAACCGCGGGTTAAAGAGCATCATCCCTTCTCCTCCATTTGTTCTGCACTTCTAAAAGAAAACCATTCTACTCTGAGTTATTTTTTGCTTTTAAGGTTTACAGAAATAGAGATTCCATCACTTCTTAACAATGCAAAAGTTGTCTGGTAAGTTAAATGAGAACCACATGTTACTAAAAAGCACATTATTCTATAAATATAATATTAAAGTATTATCCTTAGTGCTGGGTTTTCCTCACTATTTTTTTCTTAGGTTCGAACATTAAAAACCTACTATTATTTTTCAATTTTCCTGCTATAAATGATAATAAATACGCTCATATGTGATGTATGTTTTGTTCATAAAATCAAAGAAATCACACTGAGGATGTTTAAAAAGGAGATTATAAAGGAGACAATTAAATAATCACACAATTGATGATATATATTGATGCTGTAACAGTAGCATTGTGTTTTACTACAGATAAAATACTTCGTGTTTATTTCGTGTTGGAGCTGAGGTTTTATCATGTAATTTATGCATAAAACTCAAAGCTAAAACAGGATTTTAACAGGTTATGCAGCAGCCAAGTCTAGACTTTTGCCCTCCAACTGTTTTAATAAATAGTTTCCTCCGGCTTCAGCCAAGACAGAAAACAGACAAACATTACATAACAGAAGCGATATCCCTCAGGATCAGTGTTTCTAGGATTTATTTCAAGATTTTTTTTTCCAAAATATGGAATAAAATGTTAGAATTATGAGAAAGTCCAAAGTATGACATAATAAATACAACATTAGGATAAAAAGTCAAAGAATTTAAACTTTGTTTAAGAAAACAAGACAAAATTGACTAAATTCAAGAACAAAGAAACTTGATAAGTCAAATTATCAGTCAATGGCCTATGATATATTAATATTGGACTAAATATGCCCGTCCTCCATACAAATAGTTTTATATTTTTTCATTTTGTTACTTATTGATGGAACTACAGTGAAAATAAATTAAAGACATCCTCTCAAGGAGCCCTGGGGGACTCCAGCTTCAAGCTTTTGCACCAACACATTCACAAAAAAAACGCTGAAAGAAACAGTGAAAACTTTGGCTCTGCACTCACCGTTGAAGAAGTTCTTGACCTTCAGGTATCCGACGCTGAGGCGGAGGACGGACAGCTTGTCCAGCCGAGCCCGCACCTCGTCGGTGAAGGGCAGCAGGCTAGTGAGCTTGTCCAGCTCGCCGTTGAGCCGGTCGCGATGGCGTTTGGACGGGTTGGATTTGGCGCCATCGGGAGGCGACGGCTTGGGGCTGCGGACACAAAGAAGAGGCGGTCGCTTTGAGGGGAAATATCGGACGGATATTCTAAATTTCAGCTCATTTTATGCGTCAGATAAAACAAACAAGAGATGTGACACAAAGAAAAACATTAAAAAGAGTAGCATTCATTTCATTAAATTTCCTTTTAGGCTCCTGCAAACAACAATCATACATTTAGTCTGGTCATTTTAAGATTTTACCATATTCATTCAGAAAAAAAACATAATATACATATAAACGGGATATATTAGGATTCTTTGGGGCTTTTTCCCTCCTGAGGACATGTGGTGGAAATCAGTTCTGTTGTTGCTATTTGTTTAACCTTTTTTCATAAAATTACTGGCCTAATTCTATAGTTATTAATCACCCCTGACAGTGAGTGATCACAGTTTAGTGTTCTTGTAAGGTCGGTGCCACAAGCATAAAAGAAAAAGAGCTTAATAGATCGAAAGCTTTCACTTTGTCATCATAAAGCTTTGGGTTTTTTTTAAGTAATCACACTAATCATTTTTAAATAATTTCCTAAACGAAGACAGGCCGTCCTGTTTTCCTCCTCGGCTGCTGAATGCTCACGAATCAAACGTTTACCGAGTGGAAAATAACAAAGCCTGATCTCTCCGGAGGCTCCATCAATTGCTGCCATGGCAACCACAGTCAGCAGCATGATGTCACCTGTTCCAGGATTTGTTTATCACTTCACCTGTGTGTGTGTGTGTGTGTGTGTGTGTGTGTGTGGCATTTGAGATTTATGAGAGCAGTGATCACAAGCGATCTGCTTTCAGGATGCAGCAGGTGATTTTTTGGAGTGTTGGAAGTACTTTTACACCTTAATTTGCACAAAACTATTTAGTATTTAGAGTTTGTTTGAGATTTCCATAAACTATGAAAGGTAAGAATCACAGTGTACAGTATTACCGGGGTTGGACGTTCACTGATGGATAAAATAAACCTCTACAGGCTGGAAAACCTGACAGTTCGTTTCTGTATAAAAGTTAATTGTGTCCAACTATTCCAGTGCTTCATCCGTTTGGCTTCCAGTGGAGACTTTAAGTGTTTCAGTGATGGTCTGATGCTGTTTCGGAGGCCTTTTTCCATCCTGGCAGGAGGAAAAACTAATTAACCTTTTCCTTCACCACTTCTGGCCGAGCCAAACCACGGCAGTGTTAACGCATTGATTAACACCCGATATGGACCAAAGCACGCTGGAGATGTGCTACGCTTTCTTTTAACAGCCAATATGGTCGTTAATATTCCAGAATTACATATAGAAAAACTAGTAGACCTATCAAACTAATCCAAAATAACCCATTTAGACCTAATACGCCTGCATTTACTCTAATAGAGATTATTTGTTCATAAAAATCCTAGAAATCCCACTGAGGATCATTCCAGAACATGAAGAATATATTCTGTAAGATGTTTAAAAGGAAGATTATAAAGGAGCCAATTAAATAATCACACAAACAGCTTGAATCTAAATTAAATATCTAAATAGTGGTTAGTTGCAGCCCTATAAAGTCTCAAAAAGCCAGTGAAACAGATCTTTTTTAGTGTCTGTCTGTGTTGTAACTGAGGTTTTCTCATGCGATTTATGAATAAAACGGAATGCTACAGCTGCATCAGGAGGTTTTGGATTTTAACAAGCTAAGTAACAAAAGTCATCTCTGGTCTAGTTTTACGTCTCCTCTTTCAGCAGCTTTAGAAAGAGCAGCTCATAGTAACGTAGACGGGGAGCTGTGCGATGACACCGGCCTCAAATTAGGACGTAAACAGTTCCTGGGCCGTCTATCTTTGCATCCACACGCTTATAGACGGACTCGGTCGGATGAGGAGGCGTCTCTGGTTACAGGATCCATGGGAGAGCTCTCGGCTACCTGCCAAGCTACTAATGCAGCCGGCAGACATCACGCTTATGTCAAGAAACACAAACAGAGCAGATTAATTAGTGTGCAAACTTTGGATTATTTCTGCTCCACCTGTGCTGAAACTGATTATTTAACTGGATGTCTGGTACAGACAGTCCATAGCTGTGTGGGACAACTGCATCTTCATCTGCAATATTTGGCAAAGTAATTGCGATTTCAGAGCTGACATTGTGTGGCTAATAAGTCTAATAACATCTGCTTCAATACAGCAGTAAGTGTTGTTAAAATAAAGTCGGAATGGTTCAAAAAGTTGACATTCATTGATAAGACAAGCGTGATCACTCAGGCTCTAGAAAATCCAAATTATTTTAGTCTAGTTTTAGTCAATAGTCTTTCTTTAGTCTTTGACAGCAGATTGATAGTAATGTTAATCAAAATGAATATAGGCAGGTATCTGTAACAATAGGAATTATTGTTAGGAACCTTTGTTTAGGTCAGTGTGAAACAGGGACATGTTTTGAAGTGACACCACCACAGTTACTGGACCAACCCATGTTTCCTTAAATAAAGTGTGTAACCCAGCAGGTTAAAACAGTAGCAGAGAGTAGCTTCTGATGATGAAGTAACAGACATCGCCGCATTTAGTGCCAACAGCACTGATGGATGTTACAAACACACACACACACACACACCTGGCTGCAGTGCTGGAGGAGAAATACAAGTGATGCACATCCAGTGAAGGCACCTTTCTGATGTAATTTAAAAAGTCATTAACTTTTATAAAATTTGTATTTAATAAAGTAGATTTCATCTTTTTTCGTCTGTCAGTGGTTAAAGACGTTGATTTTGTCTTGTTTTGTCATGAAAAAAACATTGTTGACGAATATGTTTCTTCTAATCTCATCTGATGAAATTAAGGCTGGGTGCAGGTCAGCGGCGGCCAGATGAAGCGGCAGAAAGCGGGGGTCTGTATCTGTAACTGAACCCCGGTGACCGACGGTAAACCCGCCGGCTTCTCGTCCGTAATTCAAACCAGACCCATGCTGCACAGAGGGGCTTTTCTTTTTTTTCCCCAGAGGAGGTGTGAGGCTGTGGAGCTCTGGCTGATTATATTCATCCAGGACAGGGTGCACGCCGCTTATTAGATAAACCACAGCACAACCACACCTGCTATCTGATCACCTCTTCTTTTTTTTTACCTCAGACTGTTGATTATTTTTAATTTTCCATAACTTCATGGGCAGTTTTCCCACAGCTTCCTGCGCTGTACTTCTGCTTTCCACTTAAAGACAACAAGCTGTATTTTCCAGATTAATGTGTGTCATTTCTGTTTTTCCCTCCTAAATAAAGCTTTGACGTTCCCAGACAAGCTAAAAGAGAAACCAAAAGTGCATGTTCCGCAAAATGACACTCAAATGTAATTAACCTCTTAAGCTCCAGGCCTATTTTTCAGGTTTCCTGCTCGAAAAGACATGCCTACAATAAATATGTAAAGAAAAATGAAACACACAGGCTTTGTACATAAATCTGGTATCAAAAGAAAAACATGTGAGCTGACTCCAGAAGAATCAGAATCAGTTCATATATTTCTGTGACAGAGCAAATAAAGCTAGAATATGTAAAAAAAAATCTAAAATTCAATCTCTGCCAAAGAGTTGTTATTTGTTATTTGTTATTTGAGTTGTTAACCCAAATAACCCAGGAATCATTAGTCCAATGTATGATCAGTATTTATGCCAAGATGTAACTTGAACCAGTTCAATTTTAGTTCTAAAAATATAACTTCAGAGGTCAAAAGATGGACGATCATGCTTGTATTTATTATATTTAAATGGTTTTTTGTCTTGATAATTTACTGTGAAAAGGCGTCTGAAGTGAAAAGAAACATCAGCTTTGCTGCTAAAAGCTGTAAAATCCCAGTCATCACACTGGCTCAGGCAGTTATTCCAGTTTAGACATTTGACCTGGTGACAGGGTCCAAAATTAACACCTGCTAAGAGCCACATGCGGGTACATTTAGGTTTCGGTAGAAAAATAAATATAAATAAAATAAGGTAAATAAATAAAGTAAGTGATCTAGATTTACATAACTGAGTTTCTTTTCATGTGCTGCAGTGATTCCTCTGTATGATTTCAACTGTAGCTGCGTAATAATCAAGACAAACGGCAGCAGACACTTAAAAAAACCTGCTGCAATAAGTGAAGTAGAAATAAAACTGGACTTAATGTTACACTGGATCCTTTATCTATGCCAGTACTGTAAAAAAATGTTAATTTGCTCATAAAATATAGTTTCCACAATTTAAATACAGTTTATTAGGGTGTACATCTATAAAAATGTTCTATAAATTAAGTTTAATTACATAATTTTATGCAAACTCATCTTTGATATTTCATGCAATAAAATCACACCAGTAAAACCTAAAATAACCTAAAATATCTAGCTAATACCTACTTAATTTAATATGAAGTGTAATATGACACACGTTAATGTTATTTTAAATCACACATGTATATTGTTAAAATACAGGAAACATCTATAAACCGCAGTAAATTTGTTATCTGATATCATTAATGATATTTCCCTGGAATGGTGTTCATTTTATCCTATAGTCTAGGGCTGCAACCTATCATTGTTTTGATATTACAGAAGACTAAAGAAGCCAGAAAATAATCCGAATTAAGAAGCTGGGACAAGAGATCAGTTGATTAACTAATTAATGGTTACAGCTCTAATGTTTACGCAGCTTAAGAGACAACAGGCTGAACTATATATTGGTGTTTTTTTCTTGTGGGAGTGGAACCTGTGATCTTTAGGATTCAGGTCAGTTTCACAGGGAGCAGCTGTATGTCTGCTGTTCTCCAGTTAAATCAGGTTCAGATGTTCCTCCGATGACTCCACTGGGGATTTCAGGTCAGGTGAGGCCAGTCGTGCGGCTGAATGTGTGTGTGTGTGTGTGTGTGTGTGTGTGTGTGTGTGTGTGTGTGTGTGTGTGTGTGTGTGTGTGTGTGTGTGTGTGTGTGTGTGTGTGTGCGCACGCACCTGTGTAACTGCATACTTTCTAGGCACTGCAGCTTTGACCCTTTGACTTCCTGATTACTGCTGCCTTCACGGGTCAGAATGTGCAATATGAAGTTGCAAAAAAAAACGTTGAACACGACCACAAAATACACCAAGGAGGAACCTCAACAACCGTGTGAAACTAAAAAATGTCTCTTTTCAGCCACAAGAACTCATAAGAAAAGATCTCAAATTTAAATGTATTGTTTTATTTAATGAAACTGCCCTGAACATGGATTAAACGTCTTAAAATACCAGATGAAGTAATTAAGCTGTCCCTGCACTTATATCACATCTCTCTGGGAAATATTCTGAGCTGAATGAAATGCAAATGTCCTGTAAATAACTGAGGTTTTATTCATTCATTCGTTAGTTGTTGCCAATCGTAGATGTTTAACAGTTTAACAAGGATCAAAATACTTCTGAAAACAAGACAGAGGCGGAATAACTCAAGTGTAAAAGAAGGCTACTGTGACATGTTTCAGATGAATATATGCCACATTTGGGTCAAATAAAACAACTAATGTGGTTGAAAATACCCAGAAGGAATGTGAAAGTGGACTAACAGGACAGGGTGCGATGTTTTTTTTTTTTTCTGCAAATTTTCCCAAAAAAGTGACGAAAACGATACTAACGATCCTAAAAATACACAAAGGCAGAAAGACCCATCTCTGGACTGTAAGTGGAGCCTCTTGTAGAATTTAATCAAACATAGATGACGTCTGACAACCAGGAGGATGTTAAAAAGGTTTTTAAAAATGGTTCACAGCTCTCAAAATAGGACCAAAATGAAGTTTAGTGAATTCAGGTGAAATTTAACAACCATTGTGGTACAGAAAAGAATGTGAGGATTAACTTAGATCATACATTAACTTAGAATTTAAGGATTTAGTGGTGAGATCATGAGTAGTATGAGTAGTATTATAGTAGTATGATATATATTGGGGCCATATTATGATAGTAGTTTGGTAGTATAGTATAGATAGGACCAGACTATTATAGTAGTATGGTAGTATAGTATAGATAGGGCCAGACTATTATAGTAGTATGGTAGTATAGTATAGATAGGGCCAGACTATTATAGTAGTTTGGTAGTATAGTATAGATAGAACCAGACTATTATAGTAGTATGGTAGTATAGTATAGATAGGGCCAGACTATTATAGTAGTATGGTAGTATAGTATAGATAGGGCCAGACTATTATAGTAGTATGGTAGTATAGTATAGATAGGGCCAGACTATTATAGTAGTATGGTAGTATAGTATAGATAGGGCCAGACTATTATAGTAGTATGGTAGTATAGTATAGATAGGGCCAGACTATTATAGTAGTATGGTAGTATAGTATAGATAGGGCCAGACTATTATAGTAGTTTGGTAGTATAGTATAGATAGGGCCAGGCTATTATAGTAGTATGGTAGTATAGTATAGATAGGGCCAGGCTATTATAGTAGTATGGTAGTATAGTATAGATGGGGCCAGGCTATTATAGTAGTATGGTAGTATAGTATAGATAGGGCCAGGCTATTATAGTAGTATGGTAGTATAGTATAGATAGGGCCAGGCTATTATAGTAGTATGGTAGTATAGTATAGATAGGGCCAGGCTATTATAGTAGTATGGTAGTATAGCATTTTTTGTTCATGTCCCCTCCAGAAATTATTTTCTGAAAATGTACTTATTGTCTTCCCTATCAATGAAAGAGGATTTTTGCCCCTGGATATACTGCTTCCAAAAAAAAAAAGACCAAAACTTTCAGGAAAAAATCTCTCCAAAGCAGATGTGCGAGACAACGGTTGAGAGCTGAGTATCAGAACTGAAAGTGTAGCATAAATGTGTAAAATGTGGTCCGGACGAAGCCCTCCCCTCCCCCCTCTACCGCCTATAAATAAGACATCTGCTTCCAATAATACTCCAGAACACGACATATCTGAAATCGAGTCGAGATGGCTATCACCGCATTCCTGACGGCGCAACTCCCCTGCAAGAACAATGAGCAGTCAGTGTTGTTGCTTCTCGTTTTATCTGCCAAATCTGTCCTGGAAGGGGCGTGTTTACATATATGAGTATGTGTGTGAGTGAGAGTGTGTGTGCGGTTGTGTTGGACTTGAAGAAACACTCCCCTGGCCTCACACAAAGGCACTTTGTCTCCGACGGGGGAAACGACACCTTTTCAGAACAAAAGAAACTAAATACGATTCTGGCGTCAGTTCCCTGCTGGAGTTATGATACAGGAAGAAAAGAAAAGACCCTGAGAATCCACCGATATCCATATATTCCATTACGTTTCATCACTCAGCCCTTTTGTCAATAGACTTTCCTTGAGTAAACAAAGTCAAGTTTTTCACATTTTAATTCATTAAGTGGGTTTCAAGATCGTTTCGGTGATATTAGGTGTGATAATCTAACTTTTCTTGGTGGGAAATGTGGATAGAATCTCATATTTATAGATCAAATAAACTGATATAAGTGTAAATTTTACAGCTGCAACATTTAGATAATTGGCAGCTATTTGGAAAAAGAATACCTGAAACTTCTTCTCTCATATAAACATTTAATGCTTTTTTGTCATACAGCTGTTTCTGTTAGTAATAAGTTACAGTTACTAAAAAGTAATTGAGTTATCAATTAGTGCATATAAAAGGTAATTAGTTACTAAGGGCCATGATCCTAGTGGCTACTCACAGTACTGCAGCCAGAACAGTGGAGAATCCCAACCCAAAAAAGCATATTTTCCCATAATTATGGGAAAAGGAGCGGTTGTAAAACTGTTGACAGGACTTCAAACAAAGTCAATTCTGAGTCTTTCTATTGAGAATTTCTGATCCGTGGATGTTTTATATTTGCGAAACTAATGACATGAGCCAAGAAAAGTGATTTCAACCCACCACAGCGACGCCGAGAGTAACCCAGAAGCGAGAAAACATTTCAGTCCTAGAGGACTCACTAGGCGCCATTTTGGATTCAGAATCCACATATTATAAATACAGTGAGCCGTCTGTTTTCACTTAACAAGCCCATTTCATTTTCAGCGATTATATTGGTATTATTTCTTAATGGACTGAAAATGGTGATGCAGAGAATTTTGTGTGATTTTATGTTTTATTAGTGTTGACTTTGGCTCTTTTGTTGTGTGTTTTTTTTACATTTGTCCAGGAAGTGAAAGCTGAATTGACGGCCGTCATGTGTTGGTCATGAGAAAAGCAGTGTGTGAGTGTGTGTGTGCTGGATGATGAAAACTGGTCACTGAAATCAGCATCTCAAAACCCAGAAAGAACAAACATGGCACTAAATCCTTCCTGACACTTCCTGACGAGCTCGGGTCCGGTCTTTTTTTTTCAATTTTTTCTGCTGTCAAACACAAATCATGTGGCTCTGAGCTTCATCTGAACATCAACAATCAGGATGTTTCACCACATCGTCATAACAACGACCGCTGTCGAAAGACGACTCGTCACAAAAAGTCGAGTCATCGGGTTTCTTCAAATCTCACAAACAGAGAAGCCAAATTAAATTAAAGGATTAAAGTCAATAGTTGACTCATTGATTAGCCGATAGTCCATAAACATTTTCTAGTTTCACCCTCTAAATTGTGTTTTGCTGCTTTTATTTGTCTCATTTCAACTGAATTTCAAACTAAAACAAGAGATTTATTCACATCACATCAGGATTTAAAGGGATAAGTGAATATTTTTGAAAAATTGCAATCATGATTCCCATAGTTGTAGCAACAGGTGCTTTACATACAGCTAGAAACAGCTGGTATCGACAAAAACAAAGCACCTATTGCTACAACTATGGGAATCATGATGATGGGTGAATTATTTACAATGGATGTGAGAGATACAGATGAGGAAGTCAAAGTTAAAATACAGTCATTCGATATACAGTCATTTGAAAATCACATGGAATGTGTGATAATTTTTACACAAAATGACCAAAGTAACTGAATAAGAATGATGTTTTTTTTATTTTGTTGAAACCTTTCTAACAGAGTTAAACTATCTGGTACCAAGTTTTGACATTTTTAAAATTGTCTCATAAACATGGCACTTTATAGAGGTCAGTTTACTTTAAAAACATTCACATTTGAGAAGTTGGAGTCAGAGAATTTAGATATTTTTTTCTTTAAAAGTTACTCAGGAATAGTCCAATATTTGGAAACTAATTGACTAGTCAATACATTGATAATACTTTGCTGGACAACTAACTTAAATCTTGCAATAAATAGCTTAATATCTGTGAAAAGGCTTACTGACTAATCGTTAGGTGTAAAGTTCAGGTAAAAACATCCCACAAAAGAACACAGATCTGCAGCTTTTATAGTAATAATCACACAAAAATAACTTGCAGGGGGTTTAATATGTGGGGAGAAAACGTAATTGTTGAAAAGCTATTAACAAATTTGAAAGTGGAAAATTTCCATCTTCTGCAAAACAGTTATCACATTAGCAGGATTATTACATTAAAAGCTGCAGAATGGTGTAATGTCTGTGGTTTATTACGTTTTCAGGATACTGTTGGAGGGTCTCCACATACTTTTGTCCATATGACATATGACTTTCAAGGCTTTTCATGCTGCTTTCTCTCACGACCACAGACATCTACTGTAAATTCAAACGTTCCAGCTTTCCAATCAGTGTAAACATGGAGGTAAAAAACGCCTTGGGGCCGGTTTTGCTGTTAACACCACCTCCAGACAAGGAGTGTGTGTGTGTGTGTGTGTGTGTGTGTGTGTGTGTGTGTGTGTGTGTGTGTGTGTGTGTGTTAAACAGACTCTCACACACTCATAACTCACTCGCTGCTGCACAAACGCTGTTTCCCCTCCCCAAAAAAGAAAAAGAAAAGAAAGATAAACTCCCTGAGAAGAAGTTTTCCTAAAAACCCAAGGCGAGCGAACATGGCAGACTTACGTAACTGGTTGCGTGACACTGAACTATGTTAATTTGAGTCGAGGGAGGGAGGAAAAAAACACCCCCCCCTCCCTTAAAAAACACACAGAGAGACAGAAGGAAAGACAGGAAAAAAGTATGTTGTGGCAGTCGGAGAAGGAGGAGAAAAAAAACAGAGCGAGTCTCAGATTACGCCATCCACCCTCCCTCCTCCCTCGTGGAAACATCGCGTGAGTACGCTCTCGCTCCACGTCCTGATTATAATTAATGCAGGTAGTACCACACACACACACACTGAAACCACGGTTCTGGCAGGGTTCTGCCGTGGTTCTGTGCTCAGGCCTGTGGTTCTGTATGGAGCGGTTAACACTCTGTCTGGCTTGTTAAAGCTAAAAAATCACATACTGGTAAAATCAGAGCAAGCCTAGAGCAGCTCTTGTGTTCTAAAAGGGTTCTCTGCAGCACCATGAAGGGTTCATCATTTGGCTTAAAGCTTTCAGGAAACTTAATAAAGGTTCTTTACAGCACCAAGAAAGATCTTTTTATCTAAATTGGAAGATGAAACTCTCTAAAATGAATTTAACAGCAGCATTAAGAGTATAATATACTTGTTGAGCATCATGCCTTGAGAAAAGGTTCTTTAAAGCACCATGGAGGGTCCAAGAGGAACAACTGAGCATGGTACTTCAGAAGAGTGGTTCTCAAAGTGGGGTATGGAGACACCCTGGGGTCCTTGAAATGCTTCCAGGGGGTCCCCAGAAAAAAGGGAATAATTTATTTTAATTATTAGACCATCCATAAGTAACACAATCACACATTTTCATGGGTTTTATACACTTTCTTTAATATCTAAAAGCAAAGATCTAATCAGATGGGCTCCATGGTCTAATATGTGTCACTTTAAGGGTCCTTGACATGAAAAAGATTGAGAACCACTGCTCTCTGATGGTTCTTTACAGCACCATTCAGGGTCCAAGAGGAACCACTGAGCACAGTGTTTTGGAGAACATCTCCAAAGGTTCTTTACAGCACCATTAAAGGTCTATTATGAACAATTTGAGCATGGAAACTGTGAATGTTATGCAGGTTCTAAAAGGAGCCATTTTACCATAGGAGGGCTGCAACTAATGACTTTTCTGGTAGTAGAATAATCTATTGATTATGGAAATAATTATTGAATTAGTTGTTTGGTTCATGAATTGGTGAAAAATGTGGAGCAGATTCCTAAAAGCTGAAGATGCAACTTAAAATGTTTTTTGTCCAGAAAGATCATCAGTTTACTACTATAAAAGACCCAGAGAATTTGGGCATTTTCGTCTTAAAAATGACTCAAATTGATAAATCTATTATCAAAAGAGTTGGCGATTAATATCATAATTTGGACCTAATCAATTTATCAACTAATTATTGCAGCTCTATAGCACTCCATAGTGCTATACTAGAGCTGTACCACAATATTCCAAGAGGAATTATTTACACTTTCCCAGAAGGTTATTTAGAGCCCCACTTGTTGTTTAATTAAAACCACAATGATACAGTGCTATAGAGAACCAGCGGCATCAAATGTCACTGGAAGAACATGAGCGTGGTGCATTGAAGAACCGGTCTAAGGGGTTCTTTAAGGCACCATTAAGGATCTAGAACCCAGATAGTTCCAGATACTCCGAATCTCAGGAACTAAACCTGGAAATTAACGCCCTTGTTCAGTCCTGTTGGAGATTCCACTGCAGCTGAGGAACCACGTAAAAGAATTTTTGTGTCAAAGTTGACCCAAAATGACGACAGCAGTTGAGACGTGGCATTCAAACATGAGGAGGAGAACAAGACAGATCTGTTCTGTTGTAATTTGTCATCACACAGGTAGAAAGCAAAGTTCCTGCATCTGATGCTCAGGTAGAACTATGAGCATCCTTTTAAAAAGCTCATTAAAAGGGGTCTTTGTAGCACCACTAAAGGTCCATGCAGTAAATTTTGGATATTTTCCATAAAACGTTTATATGCATTTGAGAACATCTACCACTTTACAGAGTATATAAGAAAACAGTAAACGATAATCCTTTTGGAGTACTTTATAACACAATGAAGTAATTATGAAGAAGTATTCCAGAAAGTTCAGAGAACCTTCCTTCCATTACTATCAGAGGTCTGTAATAAAGGAGGTTGATTTTTATTAAGGAGACAAAAGGGCCATTTGGAACTATTAGGAATCAATTCAAGCATTGTTTACTTTTGTGCTGAGTCATCTGTATGATTCCAAATAGTTCTTTAAAGCACAATGACGTAATCTGTACAGACGTAGTCTGTAATCCTTCTTTAAAGTACCTTAAAGGTCTAGTATACAATGATTTAGTAGTCAGACTCAATGCTTCCTTATAGAGCCAAAAGAATGTTGTTATGGTGCCACCTCTTTCCTCAGTTGATCCATTTCCTCCTGTATAAATAATTTCCAAAATGAGATCCAGAGACCTCAGGTGGTTCTCGAAAGGGTTCTGCAAAGCTTGACATATCATGATTAACATTATTTTTGTCATAAAACAAGGCAACAGACTCCTGTAAGCATAGTGCTAATAGAGCAAAGTGAATATATCAAAGGCTTCTGCAGCCGTCTGAGGGGATTTTTTTGCTGCTACAGGGGTTCTCAACTTGTGGCACAAAGGTGAAAACAAGATCACACGTCTTACCAAACCGTTTTTTCTGATGTGGAGTTTCGCTCTCCACTGTTAACCATGTCGCCTACAAAAATAGAAATAATAACTTCCAATTCAATACATCAACTCAAATGGGGTTTCTGGAGAGGAGACTCAAGATAAACGAGTTTCTACAGCACAGAGACCATCAGACTGGGAGGCCCAGCTGTCTCAGATGGTATAATTAGATTTAAATAATACTGAAGCAACAGTTTTCTTTTATTTTCCATGCTGGATAGGCCCACAGTGTTGTTGGACTTCGGTCATTTCACATTACCTCGGGTCTGGCCAACATTGCATAACCACAGCAGGGAAAATAGACTTTATGGCCTTATGCATCCAACTAAAGGACAATGCAGCTACTATTGCAAACACAGAGTGCAACTACACCCTTATTACCATGTAACACAGGCCGTAAACCAAACTGAGAGGCTATTCTTGAGATGTGTGCACAACAGTAATCACCTAAAATAACAGATCACCTCTTAAATATGTAAAAATTAAATGCCATAAACGTTGTCTCATTTCACTAATATGGCAATAAAATAGCACATAAATTCATATTATAGTGCAGTAAATGCATAATATAGTCAAAACTGCAACATTTCATTATGAATTTATCTTTAACGCAATAAATTGTTATTATAAAGTAGTGTCAGAGCAATATTTTTGATATTCCTAATCATGCATAAAGCGACACAGGACAGGTGGAGAGTAACTAAGTACATTTACTCAAGTACTGTAGGATTTGGGTATTTCCATCTGACGTTACTTCTACTATTTCTGAGGGAAATATCCTACTTTACACTCCCACTGCATTTATCTGATAGCTTTACTTTTCGGATTTTAATATTTTATATACAATATTGTAATCATCTTATTATCTGTATTCTATTAAAACACTATTTGCTTCTTAGCTGTCAAATATATTGCAGTGCTATTATGTTTATCATAAATTGGCTCTAAAATTAAAACCTTAATATGTTCTCACGTGTATTTAGTGATTACACACAAGTAGTATCATATACTGTAATAACACAGCAGTCTACTTTTACTTTACACGTCCAAGTGCATTTTGCTGTCTGACGTAACTTTGTCAATTCTGGACTTTTATGAGTATTTTACTACTTTTACTCAGTACTTTCTCCAGATAGTAGTACTATATATCGATCATTAAGCGATAAAGATCAATCGAATCACAGTTTTATGAAAAGCACACGGATACTATAGTAATTACGATCCCAGTGTGTATATTATAGTAATTACGGTGTTTTTTCTGTCGCGGACTTACATTTTCTGGACCGGCTTCTTCCGTTTCTTCACCGCGTAGAGCGCCGTGTTCGTCAGCATGGTGAAGTCAGAGCGAACAATAGAAAAGTGGCTTTATCCCCGGGGTTTTTAACGTGCACGTTAACGGGTCCAGATGACTCACATCCCTTGATAAAACCGACAAATGAATGTTGAAAACATGCAAAACAAACGAAGGTTTAAAAGAATTCCTTAACGGCTCGTGTCCCCTCGGCTGGACTCGTGTGCCTCTCCGAGCTGCGGAAAAAAATGACTTTTTGTTTACTTTAGCTACGCAAAACAACCGTTAAATGTAAATAAACTATCGCAACTTTTCACGTGTACAAAGCGTATGCACTCCCACGCCTGTTTGCCGCAAATAAAGTGACTTTAAGGAGTTTAAAAAGAATCGCGGAGGGATTTTATGTAACGTTAAGTCCTCCGCTCGCGCGTCGCCTCCGTTGTGATTTGACAGAGCTGCTGCTGTTGCTTGCACGCTCCCGTCGCCTCGTGCGTGCGCGTGTGTGTGAGTGTGTGTGTGTGTGTCACTGAAATGCGAGCGCAAATATATTTAAGGTGGTCCAAATGTGGGCCAACGCAGAATGACACCGCAGACGAGGAATGGCAGGAAAATCTCATTCCAACTGGGAAGACCTTAAAAATACAGTAAATCTACACAAACCTAATTTAAAAAATGAATAAACATACAAACTATAAAGTAAAAATATATATAATATATTTACATTTTAAAATATTTTAAGAAATACAAATAAATAAATGTAATGTAGTAATACAAATAAAAATAATAATAATTAAAAAATATATAGGAACTTTAATTTTTTAGCAACAGAAGTTCAGCCTATAGTGGTTTACAACCGATAAAAAATAAACATGTTAAGAAAAACATAAAGAACATTAGACAACTTAGATGTTTAGGATAGGAATTAACAATATACTGTTAATAAATGTATAATTGTAAATTTAACAACAAATATCACAAGAAATAATAAATAAAATATACATTAATACAACCTCATTAAAAATGGGAATACCTTAAAAGAAGGAATTCTTTTTTATTATATATTAGATTTGTTTCAATGTTCTGGCTGTATTTGCTCTTTGGTTATCATAAACTGATTCTGACAATTCAGTAGTCACTTCACACTTCACAGATTTCTATTAATACCAGATTTAAGTCCATAACTTTTGTGGTTGTGGAGCTATTCCATATTTATTATCATTTATAGCAGGAAAAGTGAAAAAATAGGCCTGGGGTTTAAGTGGTTAAGTGGAACTGGCTAATATTTTGATGTAAATTTTATTTAAGTATATAAGTAAAAAAGAACTTCAAATAACCATAATCATGATTAATATTAGACTCATTGTAGACAAAAAGAATGAAAGCAGCAGGTTCAGTGTCGAGCTGGGAGGTCGTCTACATGTGACGGTTCGGTTTCATTTCTTGAAACAGCCAAGGTGCATGTTCTTATTTATTCAACATTTGGTTTATTTGGCAGTGATTCACTGCATCTTCCTACACTCTGTCAGTGTGATTATGACGGATATCTGGATTGTTCATTGTATTCAGTGTGATATATCTCTGTGTTTTTGTGCTCGCTGAGGGACATGCTTCAGCATGCCAGGGAACAAATCTGCAAAAGTTGTGACCCGATCAATCCAACTCCTGGATAAATATGAAAGGCTCAGAAGTCGACGGCGTCATCGTTTAAGTTACAACATTTATAATCTAACATCTGTCGAATATGAAGTAAACTGGAACTTTTGGTGTTGTTTTTCATTCTTGAATCGTCGTCATGACGTTTCTGGTTGTGTAATGTGCTGCTGATTTCCAGGATCACGGTTGTTAATACAAACTGTCACACGTTAGAATCCTTCTGGATTGAATTAACGAGGGGAAAATGATGAACAAGTCTGGATTTGAGTATGAGAAGTATGAGAAGTTCAAAGCTGCTCAGAAAAGAAGAAAACGTTACCAGTACCTTAAATATCACCCACTTATCCTGCATGTGTTATGTGTAGTTGTGATGTCACTAACAAGATATATTTGAGGTTTTAAGTAACACAAGTCATCTTAATATAGTTTTTTATATCTCTCAAGCGGGCGACACGTGGTGCATGGGTTAGTGCTCTTGCCTCACAGCAAGGTCGCAGGTTCAAGACTTCCTTGGTCCTGGGTCTGGGACCTTTCTGTGTGGAGTTTGCATGTTCTCCCCGTGTCTGCATGGGTTTTCACTGGGTACTCCGGCTTCCTCCCACAGTCCAAAAACATGCTCAGGTTAATTGGAGACTCCAAATTGCCCGTAGGTGTGAGTGTGTGAGTGAATGGTGTGTGTGCCCCACGATTGGCTGGCGGCCATCTGGGGTGTATCCCTGCCTCTCGCTGTAACACGCTGGGATAGGCTCCAGCAGACCATGTGACCCTAATGAGGAATAAGCAGGTATAGAAAATGACTGATTGACATCTCTCAATCTTCTATCTGCAGCTCTAAAGAACACAAAGTTTGTGTCTCATTAATATTAACGAGTCTCTCCTCTGAAAGCCACAATTTCTTGAATAAGTGTGTACTTTTCTGTAGATTGAGCATATTGATGAATAGGACAATAGTCCTTTTAAATAACAACAGCAGCATGTACACAAACACTGTAGAAACACAATAATAAAAAAGGATGAAAAAAGGTTTCAACGCAACAATAAATAATAAATAAATACGTTGTTTTTTTTTAAAAAAGGGGGAAGAGGAAGCCAAAGCTTAGCTTAGCTGAGTTTACACACATCAATAATAAATATATCATACAAATAAGTACATTAATGGTCCATCTGTCATCTTTCATTCAATGTTTCTTGTAGAAAAGTCCTTTAAGTTCCTGTGCACAACATGAATAATGAATATCATTTATTATTAAAGTTAATAAATATCAGTAGGATAAAACAGTCTTTATATACATGCTGTTGTCTTTTAAAGACAGTGTAATATTAATGTCTTAACTTGGTCTTATAGTTACTACCATTGTTGTTCAATTGTAAAATGACTGAATGTGTAATGGACATTTGTGAATAAAGCTGTAAAAAATAAAAAAAAATGTAGCTTATTATTTATTCTTAATTTTTTTTTATTTTATTATTCCGAACTGAAAGGTCTAATGTGTATGTTATGTTATGTGTTACAGTTTTACATGCTGTATAAATTACTTGTTTTAAATATTTTGTAAATTGATTGTTTAAATAAAACTTTTTTTAAAAAAAGAAATAACGGCTGTGGTCCGTAAACCCGCGAAATTACTTCCGTTTTGTCTGTCAGGCTTTGATATGTCCGCCATTAAAGTTCGCGACCGTTATTAAACGAGGAGACACGAAACAAAAATAGACGACAATATCCTGCGTTTTCGGAAGTTTTACCGTACTACTATACTATTGCTACTACAAATACTACTACTACATATACTACTACTACTACGACTACTACTATGGGATAAGAGCCAGGGGTAAGTGTTTCTAAAATGTAAGGTGACCGAAAACGAGCTAACAACCACAATGTTACTCATTAGCATAGTTATTAACTGTAGCAGGCTAAGCTAAGAAAGGAATAAATAAAGAAAAATAAATGGTTAATATATTCACTGAAAACGATTATTATGATGATATTAATTATTTTTAATTATTTATGTTTTATTTATTATTCATAAAATTTAACCCGGATGGGTGCAGGAAATTTTAAAAGCTGACAGTCTGTGTCCGTGAATGCATCATCACGTATTTTTCAAGTGAACTATTTTGTGTATATTATGCGTATGTGTGTTTATCGAGCAGGTAAAATGGATGGAAAGTACAAAACAGCTGCTTAAAACACAAAGAGGAGAGAGAAACATGACAACTGATGAAGAACAGATTATCAAAATAAAGCAACTGCTGTATGGAGCCGAAATAAGGCAAATATTTTTGCTAATTTGTAATTTAAAGTAATTACACTTAAAAAATAAGTTTTGATTCTGAACTTTGGTAATGGTGTATGTTTTCAGATTGTTTTTCACCCTGTTAAAGGGTATGTTGTGTTGCTGTTGTACAAACTGTAAAGCCCATTTTTGCAGACTGCCGTGTTGGTCTAATGTTGTAAACCACTGTGTTGATTTCATTTGTTAACTGCTGAGTCGGTCTAATTTCGCAGACTGCTCTGTTGGTCTATTTTGCGATGTTGGTCTAATGTTGAAATTCACTTTATTGATTTAATTTCGCAGACTGCCGTGTCGGTCTATTTTCGCAGACTGCCGTGTCAGTCTATTTTCGCAGACTGCTGTGGCGGTCTTAATTTCGCAGACTGCCGTGTCGGTCTAGTTTCGCAGACTGCCGTGTCGGTCTAGTTTCGCAGACTGCCGTGTCGGTCTAATTTTGTAAACCACTGTGTTGATTTCATTTCGTTAACTGCCATTTTGGTCCATCACAAATCCTTCTCAACAAGATGATGATGATGCAGCCAAGCTCAGCGTTTTATTCTCATTTTTTATCTTTCCTGTAATCAAAACTGACTTATTATTTGTGAACATTTTCTGCAAATAAAACAGTTCCAGGATGGTTGGCAGTGCCGTGCGGGAAGCCTTGGCATCCCCGTTGCCATGGCCACCTGCGAACGCCAACAAATCAACAGCTATCTAGCAGACGCCAACCTCTGGCCTATTACATGAGCAAGCTTTGTTTAAAATACTCCCTGTTTTAAAGCAGTGCCTCATAAAAACAGCTTTAAAAAGAGCTTCTCTGTTTCTGTTCTCGTGCCGCCTCATTGTTGTTCTTCTGTGCAGGATCAATAGATAGGTAAATGTTTATTGACAGGTTGATTTGTGCAGTTGTTCTTCGTCATTGCCTGAGCTCCATGACTCAGCACCACTTCTATACATCTGGCGGCAGCAGAAGAAGCTGCGGTAACTTTCCAGTGTGTCACCGCGGGCTGCTGCAGTTTTACTGCGACATGCAGAGGTGACGTTTACACGGCAGTAAACTCCCAAAACTCCAACTACAACTTGTGAACCCTTTGTTTCGTCATGTTCTTTATGCTCGGTTTAAACAGGGGGAGTTCTTGTTGATGTCCGCCCCGAGTTCACGAGCAAGAAAGAAGAAAGGAGGTCAAAGGTCAACACATCTTTTCCAAAAAAGAAAACCACCTTTTTTCTCCATTTTTTTAAAAATCTTTTGATCTATAAAAACATTTTTTAAAACTGTTTTTTTCTGGTTTCACAGACCACTGACAGAAGGATGCAGGCTGAACCTCTTAAAATGAGAAAAGGCACCGAACACAGGACGGAGATCAGGTTCGAAACATTCAGGCGAGACGAGGTCTCAAATTAGGGCCCAGCTACCAGACGGACTCAGGACGAAAAGGACGTAGATCACTGATCCTGATTA
Organism: Lepturacanthus savala; assembly: GCA_030544235.1. NCBI lineage: Eukaryota > Metazoa > Chordata > Actinopteri > Scombriformes > Trichiuridae > Lepturacanthus > Lepturacanthus savala. The sequence goes on from CM060475.1 coordinate 5,921,440, forward strand.
AAGGTCACAGCCTCTGGAAAATTACAGGCCTGCTGCAGTTCTCTGCCATGTCAGGCCGGGCTGGAAGGACTCTGACCTGCGGCTCATCCTTCAGCCCTGGTTAGTGGTGAACGCCGTTCAGCCGGAGGAGACATGGCGGGCTGCAGCACTGGTTAATAGCCCTGGCCAGGACAGGCGTGTTCTGGTAGATTGGTGGCAGATGTTGGCGAGTTTGGACACAGACCGGGGCTTTCTGTGGCAGCGAAGCATTAAAATAGCTCTTCGTGACTGTGAGTCAGTTTGTGCTTTTCACTGTGTTTAACTTGCAATACTTTTACTTTTTTATCCTTCATCCAGAAGCACAGGAGAAGCACTGCAAACAATTTAAACTTAACAAGGGGAAATTACTTGTTTGAGGTTGAATTTGTCCGATATTGAGGGGAATTATCTTTAATTATTTTATTCCTCTGGAAGATCAGTTTTGATTATTTCATTTTTTTTCCTTCTTGATTTAAGATTAAATTGAAAAAAAATATGAGATGAAAAAACAAAGTCAAACAATCCTATTTTCTTAAATTGAGATTAAATAGAGCAAAATCAAGAAAAACAGCTCGTTATTAGACTCATTGACTTGAAACAAGATCTTTTCACTTATAGGATAGGATTTATTATTTTTGCAATGCACTCGTACTTCTGACTGTGTCTAAGTTCCAAAGCATTTTCTGTACTTCGTCCACAAACACAGGAGGAACTGTGAGTCTGGAGATTTGTAACTCTAGACGTCAGCAGCTGTTCATTTCAGGCTGCATAGTGAACAGATCCACAGGTGCAGGGACACATGTTTTGAAGTATTGTGTTGGCTTCAAAATTTTGTATTATTTTTTCCCAAATATTGGAACATTTTCAGACTTAGAAATCACAGTACAGATCTTTAAAGACAAAGTAGAAGTGATGTTGTGGAAGTGTTCAGCAGCAAACAGCTACACATGCAGTTAACTGTACACAGCAAAGACTTAATCTGAGTGAATATCTTATTTTGATTGACATTTTATCTTAATGAAAACTTAAAACTCAAACATATCTTTGCAATGGAGGGCACTTTTCACTCAAATAAGAGAACCTCTTTTATCTTCTTGATATGATTCTCTAAAAATCGAATTTCAGCTCTAATGAGATCTTTCACATATCTGTGAGCTAGTTCCTGACCTCCAGAATTGGTTTAATGCTTAATAATACTACTAATTGTTATTATTAAGAATATATTCTTGTTATAAATTAAAAACTGTAGCCTTAACCCAAGTATTTTGAGACATTCAGGATCTTCTGTTTGCCTCTTATTTATCTGAACTCTGTTATTCTATTTTCTCAATTTTTCAGCTAACGTAGTATGATTTTAATAGCTGCAGCTGTTTACTTCCTGCTTCTGATGATGTCAGATAGGTCACAGGTGTATTCTCAGGTGTAGTAATGCGGGTGTTTGCATTGTGCAAATTTATTTTAGAAGTTTATATTGGAGTAAATAGAAGCAAACCTGTTTCACATAGAGGCTGAACTGAGGGGCTGCAAAGAGGAGCAGCATGAGATTAAAATGGAGCTGGATATATGTATGTACATATACATATATATTTTATGAAGAAATTGTGGATGTGTTTGCTTGTTTTAGGGAGAATGCCTGAGACTAAATAAAGATAAGTGTTTTTGTGTTTGCCTCCCATGAAGATGACTGTAGAGCTGCCAGTCATTTCTCATGAGGCGTCTGGACCCTGCAGCCTGTACTTTAACCTCGTCTGTTCCTATTTATGCGCTCGCTCTCACAGCCCGACTTGGCCGCTTGTTAAACTGGCTCTTGTGGTTCTCAGGGAGCTTGTTAGCAATTTGTTGGGGGAAGAGTGAGGGGGCGGAGCAGAGAGACAATCCCACTTTCCAACAGAGCTGGCATCATTTTGACAAGTGGCAATATCATGTTTTTTATTCAGTTCTTCTAGTAATGAGCATTGTTGCATGTTACTTTAAAAATAGTCATAGTTGCTAGTTACTTCTCCCAAAACTCCACTATGAAAGTAATTTTCAGGAAAAGTAACTATTGCATTACTTTTTTAAGTTTAAAAACATACTGGTATTTCCTGAGGGTTTGAGAGTAAGATACTGTAGAAACATAAGTTTTATTTGTATAGCCAAAAATCATTAATTGCAGATTTGCCTCAGTGGGCTTTACAGGTCATACAACAGCCGCACAACATCTCCCTGTCCTATAGACCCTGAGATCGTACAAGGAAAAACTCCCTAAAATAACCTTTAACAGGGAAAAAAGGAAACCTCAGGAAGAGCAACAGAGGAGGATCCTTCTTCCAGGACGGAATAATAGATCCAATAGGAATGCAACAGATGATGTGAACAAGATGGAAACAATACTTTTGGAACAGAAAAAGAGTTGAGTATGACATGATTTATAATAACAGAAATACATTAATCTATGGGGTATGTGGAGGATGAGGTGACAGGATCCATTGCAGCTTCCAGGTGCCACCAGGACACCATCAGACCCGATCAGACAACCGAGGGCAGGACTCTGGGAATATATCTCATTTAAAACAGGATGCATCGTGGGACATGAGTGTTACAGATGGAAGAAAAGCGAAGCTCAACAAGAGAGGAGATCATTAGTCAAAAGCTGTGTTTATCAGATTTCCTATAATCTGATAAAGGTTGTTGGATGCTGCATGCATAATGATTGGTTGATAAATGTGCATGTAATGATGAGATTGAAACGCTGCAGAAGCTGTGCTCTGCTTTAAATAACATCTTATCTGTCTTTGGTGAAAGCAGCTGTTGGAATGAAACTCCTCATCTGGCAGAGGTCAAAACGCTGCAGCAGAGAAATGATTATTAGCTGATATTTCTGCTGCCTGTCAGCAACAACATGCAAAGAGGTCACAAATCAGAACAAAAACAAAAAGAACGTTGTCAGCCTATAGAGATCAAGCAGCAGAAAACATGATGACCATAAAGGAAGAAGGGAAATCAGTACTACAGAGTTCCAATCAATCAACCAATCCATACAATGCCACGAAGAGGCAGAAATTAAAGAGACTGAAGATTCAGTCACTGAATATGTCACATCTCCATTCAATACTATTCAATAATACCCAGAACTGATGCTTCAAATGGAAATTCAATGTTTGCCAGATATTAAACGACCGACTGGAAACAAAATCCAAAGACTTTGGACCGTTTAATTTTCTACATCAGCAGGAAGAGAAACAAAGAAACAAACACAATGAAAGGAGAAACAGAAGATTCAAGTTATCATTAAGATCTCATCAGAAACCGCCAGACATGTTTCCTGCTGGATATTGTCTCTATTGTTGGAAAGATGGATTTAAGCATAATTTATCCATGAAAACTATGATGTGGTTCATAAGCTGTTGGGTGTTAATGATTCTCTGATGATTCCATGTAGTTTGTTACAATGAGTCACAACCAACATATTACACACTGACAGCTCAGGCATGACAGATGGAGGCTGTGGTTAAAAAACCCATTAGAGCCCAACAGACGGTTAAAGGATAATAGTCCCATTTATATTCTTATTAGAAATGAACCCCTAATTAATCCTGTTTTCTTAAAACCAGACTGAATCCAATATTATGAGATAAAAAGTAAAACAATATGAGATACAAAGACAACATTTTGATAAAAAGTTAAACAAAGCCAGTGGAATGACATAATTCTACTCTGAGTGGACCAACTGCAACAAAAACAGCTCATTAAGACTAAATTTTTTGCAGTGTGCTGCGTTCAGTGAACGGAACAAAGCTGTTGGAGCATTGCTGGAATTTGTGATGTGGTGCCATGTTTGAGATACTCTAGCTCACAGGAAAAAAACAAAAACATGCAAAGAAACACTTGTAGTACATCGAACAGCAAATGTCAAGAGGTCATTGAGTCAAGACAAACTTTTTACATGCTGGTCCCAGACAGATTGACTCTGCCTACAGCGTCTGCCTCTTAAAGACATGAAGCAAGTACATTCATGAAGAGTCTGATGGAGAGTTGCATGTTTTCTTCTCCCTCTTCATTCCACACATATCAACACCCACGCATTTCACTGCCCATCAATATTAGAGAGGAGAATTTCATGGGAGTAACGAAGAGGTTCGTCTCTCGTGTCTGACACAAATATGTAGAAACACAAAGCAAGGAAAGGTCAGAGATAAGTCAGACGCTGGTTAGAAAGAAAATCAACAAGTCCAGCTAAAACAAAGAGAATATACATGCACATATTACTCAGGTGCTTGTAATCTGCTTATTGAATCAATCTGATCCCACTCAAAGCAATCAGAACAACATCTGAAGCTGACAGAGGACTGTGCTCCATCGAAATGGAAATCAGATTAAATCCACAATGATCACTTTTCAGATTAAACTGCAGGATACCCTGAAGGAATAATGACGTTCATGTGTTTGGCTCCTGTCAGCACACAATGGAAACTTAGTGTTTCTCTGTGTTTTTCCTTGTGTTTTTTTTTGTGAAAAATATGTTTTACTTTGTGATGGTTAACATCATCCAAGAAGAATATGAACAGAAGCACATAGAGACAATGATGGCAGAATCAGAAAGAACCTTTGTACCAACTACAGAAAATCCTGCTATCTGGGAAAGTAAAGACCAGTGATTCATAAAGATTCAGATTTCTGCTCAAGGAGTGGTTCAACCACAGTCTGTGTGGATGATAAATAAGCCAATACTCAGTGTCAAGTCAGACTCAGAACTTATGAGAGAAGAGATGTTCCACAAGTCCCACAATGTATGTGGTCACCACATAGCACAGACATTGGACTTGTAAAGTAGGTTCAACCATTGAAAGTTGAACTTCGACCGGGAGCCAGACCTCCATGGAAATGTCAGTATCCATTGTAAGAGGAGGCGTTCCAGGGGATTGAACCACAAATGAAAGGACTATTTCAAGCAGTTGTTTTGAAAACAACTCAGAACCCTCAGAGCAACATACCTTTATTGCCAGTGAAGAAATCAGATGGCTCATATCACTTAGTGCATGATTTGAGAGCTGTGAATGAAGAGGTAACGGACTTCCCAGCAGAGGTGCCAGATGCACATAAATTGTTAGCTCAAATCCTTCCAGATGCTACAGTATAACATACTGGGGAAGGACATTATTCCAATAAGAGACATTGTGACAGACAGAAGTGCTACTTGGGACAAAAAGGTTTTAAACCACTTGAAAAAATACTGCTGTTTAATGGTGTGAGGACGCTGTGGTTCAGGAGTTGGACTATAATCATCACAACAAACAGGTTAACCATGCAACCATCAAATCAGATGTCCAGTTGGCAGTAAAATCTTTTTGCTTAAATTGAAATCTTTCATGGGGCCTAAGATTTATGGCGGTGCCCCTGGTCCTGATGCATCTTCACTATCTAAAAACTCATCAAGCTGTCCTCCCTACGTCCTGCTAGAAGTGAAGTTAATGAACTAAGTCAGAAATTCTACAGACCCCGGATAGCATTGATTATCAGTGCTCGATTACAGCTTTCTGAACTGACTAGCAGGTGTAGCAGACTTGCCTGACACATCCCTGCACCAGTGAATGCTGTTTAAAGACTTTCTACGTGTTTGATCTGATGAAACTGACTTTGTGGATTCAAACTCTGCATGGAACTAAAACAATCTGGTTGAGTATAGGCCACCAATGATAAGTGAGATAATCTGTTATGTTGGTGGAACTGACCCGTTAAGCCTCAGCAGATACCACAGTTGCGCCCTTGAACAAGACACTTAACTTCCAATTAGCCCTGTGGCTGCAGCGGGCTGCGGTCATGCTGGGCAGCTCTCAGATCCTGAAACTGAATCATGGCATTGTTGAGAAAGAGCGAACACGCCGACGAACCTCCCCTGAATAAACAGGGCTGAATAAAAAGCTCCTCACCGATTTGGGAAGTGGAGATTTGTCCAAACTGAGCTTCTGATGACTCATTCCTGGGCAGCATTAAGTCGTCTGGAAAATGGAGCTGGTGTTTTTGGTAAACGATGAAATGAAAGTGTTTCATGACTCCAGAGGGAGATAATACTAATTCTGAGGTAGAGAAGAATAACTTTAATCCAACCAAAACTGAAAAATATCCACTTACCTCTGCTCTTCTGTCTCTGTCAGACTCAGGTTTAAGTGAACGACAAATGACGCGACAAACCAGATTTATTTTCCTGTCAGCACACAATAAAAACACGAGAAGGAAAATATTTTATTTGAACCTCTGGAGATGCCGACACACCCGACACTTCGGTACTTTTGGTCATGGTTCCCATCGGTTATGACAACTGATGACTCACTGACTCAGAGGAAGCAGATGTCCAGATGATCACAAACTGTTTCACCACATTTAAGGTTGGAACTTGAAGATTTTCACATAAGAATCTGTCTGCAGCCTGCAAGACTTTAAGTTACGCCACCTTATTTCGTAGAGGTTTGTAACCACATTGATCTGGCATTCATGTGTTTCTCATCATGAAGTTTTTCTTTTCTTTCATCTCTTTGGATTAGCTACTACTACATCTATGAAGAAAACAACTTTGAACAGTAAGAAATATAAGCATGAAGAGTACATGACGTCTGCTTCATTCTGTTGAAAAGTGCCTTTCACCGCCTCCAGGTGATTTTCACTGTTTCCATACTGTATGTAATGCAACAGATTCTGTTGGTCAAAGGTAGAAAAGTCCATTCTGTGCCAAATGTTGATAAAGTACTAACATATTCAAAGCCAGGACGCCATTGTTTTATGGCTGCAGCATGACATCAAATACAAAATAGGATTTCTTGCTCATCATTTCTGCGCAGTAATTCATATGATCAGACATATTTGGGAACTCACACAGGAATCAATGAACCCATTGATGGTAGAGTTGAAGAGGTTACTCAGAAAGTGCCTCCGGCCACAAACAGTCAGTGCCGCAGCTGCGTGCGAGATCGTTTTCAGAGTCGAATCCTTGCAGTTTTCCTCTCTGTCCATGTCCCCTGAGTCTTTACGGGGATTTTCTGTTATATCTGTGTTTGATGAGTGACGTCTCTGAAAATGGATCTGGATGTTTTTTCTTGTTCACAATCAAATTACAGAATGTGCATGTCGTTCTTTCGGACCTCAGCTCTGGTATTTTTGGGTTACTTGTAGAGATGGTTTGGCTGTATTCGATGAACCTGGTAGACAGTGTAATGACTGTTGGTGAGGACATTGCCCTGTGGGCTGTTGACAATGGACACCAGAGCAAACAGATGACAGAGCCTGCAGAGAGCTCATATATACACTGCCTGGCCAAAAAAAAAGTCATTACCTGGATTTAACTAAATAAACAGTCTCCTATTGAATCATTTCTACATGGTTGGTTATCTCTCAGATGGCAATACCTTATTTAACTCCAAATGATGCAATGAGTAGCTTCTCATTTCTTAAACAACCACATAGAAAGATGCATCCGGTGGCTGTAGAATAGATGTTAGTCTGTTTGAGAAGGGTCAAATCATGGTCATCAAGCAAAGGAAAAATCTAAGGAGATTCCAGAAACTATTAAACTGTCCGTGCAGGTTCTCAGTCTTTTTCTTGTGGAGTTATCAGCAAAGGATTTTGCTGGATCAACTGGATTTCTTAGTTAGTTTGAACGTATTATTGGTCCAACACATTTTTAAAAACTGGAAGGACAATGGGGGAACCAGAGTGATGGGTGCATCAGTGTAAGATGAGAAGCAGATGAAGTGAATGACCAGGTTATTCCATCAATGGATTGTTTCTTCTTTGATGGCACAAGCATATTCCAATATGACGATGCCAGGGTTCTTTGGGCTCAAGTTGTGATGGAGTGGTTCAGCGAGCATGAGACATCATTTTCACACATGGATTGGCCACCACAGAGTCCAGACCTTCATCTCATCTAGAATCTTTGGTGTGTTGGAGAACACTGTGCAAAGATTTGACTCTACCATCATCAATACAAGATCTTGGTGAAAAACGAATGCAACATTGGATGGAAGAAACTTATCAAAACAATACCGCAGCGAATGCATGCCATAATTTAAGCTAAAGGTGGTCCAATGAAATGTATGTGACCTAATTTTTTTATGTGTGACAGGCAGTCTATATTCAACTTATAACATATAATATACAAAGGTTATGAGGTTATATGTTTTTAAAGTAATATTTAAAAGGGCAACTAGAGCAGAAATCAGTAACGGAAAACTTCAGTACTTGAGTAAATGCATTCCAGGCCAATGGAACTTCCTACTTCTGCAGAAAACTACAAACATGGCGTCTGAACAGCATGAAATCGTTACTGTTACTGTTTAGCAGCTCATTACAGCGGTTTGTCCCGCTTGACCTCTGACGCAGCATGAGTCACCAATTGTTTTGGTTTGATAATTTGTGTGTAAACTGAAAAATGTGACATGTGTGTTGTCAACATGTTGACAACTCACGAGGCGTCGAGGAAACCAGGGCTATTAGTGAAGAACACACCATACACACACACAGTGAAGTTCCTTCGCACGCATAGGTGCTGCTTCGGCCCCTGTGTCCCAGCATTCTCAGGTGGTGACTTCAGAGTGTGTGTGTGTGTGTGTGTGTAGTAACAGTAATAACAGTCTGGGCTGGCAAGGGTTGTCCTGAGGGCCGGCCCCCTAAAAACCCTTGGGCACGGGGCCCACACACACACACACACACACTGACTCGGCTCGTCTGGCCTCTTCGCTCATCTGGGGTTGATTAACATCCCCCCCCCCACACACACACACACACACACACACACACAGACACGAGCAGTGTGACGGCTTCCCATGAACCCAGTCACCCCTTTCAAAATAAAATGTGAGGTTTTGGATTCCATCGCTCTTCTTTCAGATAATTTCCTCGCTGACAGCGGTGGAAGAAGAAGTGCTCGAATCATAAACTATAGTCAATAGTCCCGCTTTAAGATCCTTCTAAAGTAAAAGAAAAAAATCATATATTGGATTATATACTGAACTATACTTATTATACTCTATATATTTAAGTGTAAAGTACTCATATTGCAGTAATATTTCCACATTTATAGATTGGTTAATGTTTAATGAGTCATTTCATGTGTAAAAAACAAATCAGACATTAGGAATGAAATCTTACTTTCTATGTTTCTATATGTAACACCTGAGGATGGGTCCTCTTTTTTTCACTCTGCAGGGAGCAGAACCTCCTTACTGTTATTTTTACACACAGTTGTATAAACACAGATATAAACAAACCATATTTCCTGAGTTAGAGGTCAACATCTCTCAAACCGTCTGAACAACTCGCCGTGATTTCACTGACAGTTTACAGACGACCTTAATCGAAGCAACAGCTAAACCAACATATATTAAAGTGGCAATTTGCACAGATTCATTAATCGCGGTGCTTGGCTTTCCTGGAACGACGTGAGCCACACATTCTGACAAGATTATCATCTCAAGGGGCGAAGAGTGAGATATTTACTGTACTCCTCCATAATTTAACCATGGGGAATGACAGGATGTGGTCTGTCCTACACATGGACGAAGCCAAAAACACACAGACATGAATCACATACTGATATGATTCAGACATACACATCCTGAGGAGATCATGAACCTCCACTGCCAGAAAACCTCCAGAAATCCATAAACCATATAATGAGACACACAGACGGGACGCAGGGGCATGAAACAAAGAAGGCATCGGCTGTACATTGTGGAACATGAGGAAAGATGAAATGCAGTAGAAAGGAACCGATGGGTAATTTTGCCATGTTTTATACACTGGAAAAACACTTCGAGGACATTATCCTGTGTACTGGAAATAGACTTGGAGGACGTTTTATCATGTTAAGTCTGCTGGATAGACAATTAAAGGATATTTTACCATGTTTAGTCCACTGGAAGGACACTTAGAGGACATTTTTTAATGTTTTTACGCTGAAAGGACACTTAGTGGACATTTTATCATGTTTTGTACAGTGGAAGGACACTATCCTGTGCACTGGAAGGACAACTGGAAACATTTTTATCATGTTTGGTTTGCTGGAACACACTCAGAAGACATTTTTTAATATTGTATACTGGAAGGAGGACATTTTATCATGTTTAGTCCACTGGAACGGATGCTGCACACTTCAAAGGCATTATCCTGTGCACTGAAAGAAAAATGAGAAGATATTTTATCATGTTTAGTCCACTGGAAGGACACTGAGAGGACATTATGCTGTGCAGTGGAAGGACACTGAGAGGATATTTTATCATGGGTAGTCCACTGGAATGACACCTACAGGACATTTTGTAATGTTTAGTTCACTGGAACAATACTTACAGGACATTTTGTAAAGTTTTTACAATGGAAGCACACTTAAGAGACATTTTATCATATTTTGTACGCTGGATGGACATCGAGAGGACATTTTATCATGTTTTACACACTGGAAAGAGTCTTCAAGGACATTATCCTGTGCACTAGAAGAACAACTGGAAAACATTTCATCATATTTTTGATATTTATATTTTATCATGTATTTCTGGAAAGACAATTCGAGGACAGTATCCTGTGCAATGGAAGGACACTTCTTTTCATGTTTTATATGCTGGAAGGACACTTAAAGGACATCATCATGTTTTGTCTACTGTCTCGGATGCCCCCAAGAAGACACTTTTGCAGGACTTGTGACACTTGTTCTCCTAATAATTGTATTTGTGTGTAGTTGTCTTATTGAACATATTGGTGTCAGCGGTCATCAGATTAACTTTATAGTAAAGGACGTCACTGTAGGTTCAGTAACTTCAGCTGTAATTATGACTCAGAGAGGGGTGAAAGTTCAGCCCGGACATCACTGTTACTGGAGTGAAATCAGTGATGTTACAGACACCAGTCTGGGTTATCTTAGAGGAGGAGCTGCTAATTTCTCCAAGCATGATAAAAAGTTGGTGGAAAATCAGATGAAAACTCCAGGAAATGAGCAGATCGAATCACACTGGAGTCATCTTCATAGACTCCATACCAAGTTAAATAAATCACTTAAAATGGATATATTTTCACATTCCAGTAATGATCTTGTGGGAAACTCGACCCGGCCACAGCTCCCCTCCTCTGGAAGGGAAGAGGGAGAAATTACCAAGTTCCCCGGGGAAATTCGCAGTGTATTTTATCTCTTTGATTCTTTCCTCAAAACAATTTCAGCTCATTCGTTCCTTGGCTGAAAATGATACACAGCGAGCATGTGACTCATCGAAGACTGGCCGAGCTCCCGAGGCTCATTTGTTCCTCGACAGTTGGATCTTTAATGGATGCCGTTACTGTGAGAGGACGATGAAGAGGAAAAAGCCGAACTTCAGATTCTTGAATGTCCTCACCTGCTCAGTCAGCGGTCAACGCCCAGTAACAGGGACGCTGTCCCACCCAGAGCCTCAAGAAACTAAACCAACCATCACATCGCCGGGTTCAGGGGTAAACTCTGACCTTCATCTGTGTCGGTGTGAGTCAGCTCCGTGATCATCAGGGACGAAACTAAACATCAGCACTTCGACAGATGCTCGGTGTCAAGTCAAGTCCAAATGCTGAAAAGCAGAAAATGCCAAAAAAATAAGAGGAATAAAGAAGCTTGAAAGGAAAAAATACGACCAGCATTTGGTCTTCTGCGCTTCAAAAATGTGAATCCAACATCCTCATGAGGTCAATAAACGTATTATATACTTCAACTAAAGAAACAGAAGCCAAACACTGTGATCCACAACAGCTGGAGGATTATGATTAGTATGTGATTTAACATCACAAAGTACAAATATTAAATGTTGTGATTTACTTTATAAGAAAAAGTCAGTGATACTATTCAGATTCAGAGAGATGATGGATAAAAAAAGAAGTTTGATTAGATTTGTGCTGTAAATTAACAGTTTTTTTGTATATGGCAAGATGAGAAAGTCAAAAACAGTTTTAAAAATCATTAATCAGGTCTCTAAAAATGCAGATTAGAACATAAACTAGAATATAAAACAATTTATGTTTATTTATTTACAAAAAAAACTTTTAAGAGAGTTAAACTACGGTATTTATCTGTTTTTTAGGGTTACACCACCTGACATTTTTGTTATTATTCCATAGACAGGTGTAGGGATATATTTCATGTTTTCCATGTTCGGTGTGAATCATTCTTTTTACTGATGTTCAGATCGTTGTTATTTTTTACAGCAGATCTCAGTTGATGATGACAAATAGTAAAGTTTACTTTTGGTTCTAATTTTGGTTCTTTTTTCGGTTGACTTGTGTTCCTCGTTGAGGAAGGCAGTTCATTAAAGCTTCACATGGCTTTAATTTGTTTTTTATTAGCTGGTAAACACACATTATGTTTACTCTGTGTTCAGGCTTTGTTAGTGTAATTAAAAGTTTAACGAGGTAAGTTGAGCAAACTGCTCACACTCACTCGATCACATCAGAACATCACTTTAATTCACCATTTATATGTTTACTTGATTGTCTCATGATGGTTTTCCTTCTTTTCTCTTGTGTCCATTTTCTTCTCTTTTCTTTTCTCCCTCCTCAGCTTCTTTTTCTCTCTTCTTTATCTATCATTGATGTCACATTGAACTAATTATTGAGTGTTATTAGGGTTATTAGATTCCTTCTGATTGCTGTGAAGCACCAACAGCTCCACCTGCAGGCCACCGTTGACATTACAGACACTTCACATAGGTCCATTTAATCAATCAATTAGATTAAGCAACTATACTTTATAATTTATATGTATATATATTACAGTTACAGTTTTTTATCTCTCTATTACAGATGTTTTCCTTTTATTGGTTACATTTTATATGCATAAAAGGAAATTTACAGGTCAAACAGAAAAAGTCTGAATTCATTCATGAATATTATTATATATGATTAAACTATGACTATTTGGTTTCTTTTTGTTTAGAATATTTCTATGAGCTGTGACTCAGCTTCTGATTTGTATAGTCATTTAACAGCAGCTGAATTTGTAATTGGGTCAGTAACAAATAGTGTTTGGCAAGTTGAGAAAGTCAAGAGAGTTAAATGTGGGTGACACCACTTGACATTTTTGGCGTCCCAATTATTAGTTTATGTCAGTAAAAATGTTAAAAATTAAGTTAAATTTATGAATTAGAGAAGCAACAAATTTAATTCAAAAAACAGCAGTAATAATAAGAAGAAATGAGGAATAATAGGAATAAATGAGGATTATATGAAGAATATACTGTAATGTTTAACTGTACATCATGTTCACCTACAAGTTAGCAGAAAGAAAAATAATAAACTTTGAAACTAATTTTCACAGCAAACATTGAAGAGGATGCTGTGAGAAAAGTGAAGGTTTGAAGTCTTGATTGTTTTTGTCACATTTTCACAAATATTTGAGTTGTTTCTGACATTAACTCTATAAAGTCATCACGCAGTGAATGTGTGTATCCTGCTTTGTCTGTTTGACATGAGGACGTGTTTATGGTTGTTAACGCGGTGACAATAACTCTTCAGAATCTCTTTCATTCTCCTCTGTTGTTGCTTTTCTCCTCCTGCAGTTCATCAGAAAATCCTGTGATTAATGGATCCCAGAGACCTTGGCAGGACGTCTGTATCCAAACCAGCTCGATGGACGGCTGAGGAGAATGGGAGGAATATTCTGGCATCGGAATGAGGACCACACACACAGCAGGAACTTCAAATGCAGCTTTGGATGAAGCCGATCGCTGAAACCCAACAGCATTACTCATCAGGGCTGAGAATCCTCAAACCCTCGGCGACTGGATCAAGGAGACAGATAGAAGAAAAACAAAACGTCTTGTTCTTTTTCCACTGTGACGCATCCCGACACCATGAGAGAGAAACACAGGAGCCGGGATTAAAAAGATCTTCTCTTTCTGCCCGGAGGTAGCGGCACATCATGACGTCATGTTTGCATTAAATTCTGTTCATTTAATCTCTGACAGCTTTCAGGATCAGTTCATCTTTTGAGTCATTTCTTAAGAAAGAAACATCCAAATTCTGATTCCGGCTTCTTAAATGTGAATATTTAGTTCTTTGATCTACTTTGGGAAACATTTATTAGACAAAAACATGTATTAATAATGACAATAACTAATAAAACACAGCAGAAAAGAGAGAGGAAAAGAATTAAATCAAAAGAAAAGAAAAAGAATGGTCTTCCAGAATAGACTGGAGGGGGTGGTGGAAAGGACCTTAAGCACTGGTTTAAAAAAGTAAAACAAAAAAAAAAAGCATCTTTTTTATGAGTATTTATAAGTATTATTTAAATGTTCTTAGCTCTATTTTATAAATTTCCTAATTAAATGTGTTACTATCAATAATGACTGTAACTGTACACTGTATATCACAAACATCACAGGTGACAAAAAGTAGAGTGCAGTTCACCTGTTAAGCCACTAGAGGGACTTTATGTTCACTGCAACATTGAACAGTAACTTAAGTACATTATAAGCACTGCACTAGATTTAAAATAGATTTCCATCTGATATTTTATAATTCACTTATTTATTTGACAGATGCATATTTGGCATTAAATATGCTTTAATATTCTTTTGTTATTGTTTCTGATTTTATTAATCTCTACTATAATAATATAACAGTCTGTATAATGAGTACTTTCATGCTGAAAATACTTTTACTGAAGTAACATTTTCTATTCAGGACTTTTACTTGTAATTGAGTATTTTCAGAGAACTTGTACTCCAGAAAGTATCCGAGTACTTCGTCCACTTCTGACAGTGAAGCACTGAAATTAAACACAAGCATAAATCAGGATTATTATCAAAAAAAGTGTAAAATTTATTCCTATAAAAGTGTAACAAACAAAGACAAGCTGTTAAAGTTTTTCTTTGACACTGTTTAACTGTAGAAAAGGAAACAAGTGTTTGTATTTATCTTCCTGTCTCTTTTCAGCGAGAGAAACAAGAAAGAAAACAGACAGAAAAACAGAAAATCATCACTCGTGGCTCTGTGTTTACATGATGCACACACATTATTTCTATTTGAATCAGGAATATGTGTGTGTGAGTCAGAGTCTCAGATCTTAGAATCCACTGGTTAAAGAACTAGTAAATATTTCTCTGCTCCTTGTTTGGCAGGAAGTTGGATTTATGGAAAAATCTCAGCATCTCAGAAACTAGAAACTGCTGCAGCTGGAGCTTTTTTTAACATATGATGGTCAAAATATATGAAATATAAAATAATATATGTAAAAAATAAAAGGAATTAGAGATTTGAAGTGGAATATATCTGTTAATATATAAACTGGAAAGTGTTTAGGTTGTTTTCCTTTAATAGTTTGGAATCAGTCCATATCTGTTTTTCTCTCATCTACACCTCTACAGTCTGCAGAGGTTCTTTGCTTTGGAGCGCTGTATCAGAGCCGATGGATTCATCATCATCATCTTCGTCTTCGTCGTACTCGTCGACCTCATTGGTCACGTATGATCCTTTGTGTCTGGAGCGGCAATAAAACAGCAAGAAGGCGGCGATGAGCAGCAGCAGGAGGCAGCCGACGATTCCTGGAGAAAACGAGACACAATGATGGTTCCACATGTAAGACTGTTTACATTTTGAGGCTGGAGCTTTAACAAGTTGATTAGTCTTTCATTAACCTGGTAAAATCCCCACCTCACCTCACATGTTGTAGATTTCTTTTGAAACCAGGTTTAAGAACACTAACTTTTGCTGTTGTAGAGGTTTTCCATGTTTATTATGATTTAGTTGAAGAATTAAATGGTTAAATCAAAACAAGTGAAAACATCTTGTTTTTGGTGCCAATTCAAATGGCAGATGATTTACATGAAAATTCAAGTAAGTAAAATCAATTTAATCTTTTTTTTTAGGTGATATTCCATATTTATTGTCATTTATAGCAGGAAAAGTGAATAATAGACTCAGGTCTTAAGTGGTTAAAGGTGTCAGATTTAGCAGCATGTAGCAGAACAGACTTGGAAATAAATATAAATGTGGAAGAGATGAACATTACTACTCATTGAGTAGATGTTTGCATTGATAACATGAAACAAATGGGAGCTCCAACATGTATAAAGTAGGGCTAAGGTTGATATTTTAATTGTTAAATCTACAGAATTAAACTTACCTCCAATCAAGGCTGCTAGAAAGTTGTCATCTTTGGCGATTTCTGTAAAAAAAAAAAAGTAGATTCACTCATTTATCCTTATCAGACTCTTTATGTCCTATAGGACAATCAACATTTTACTTAGGACATTTTATTTTTTTGTTTTTTTTTTGTTCGATTCTGGATAAAATCACAATATAACAAGCTTTCAAGAAGAAGAAGCTCTAAAAATGATTCTTGAATCAATTTCTACTGGTGATTTATACTATTATATTATGTTGTGCATATCAATAAATTCAATAAATATGCAGCCAAATATGAAAAAGAACCATAACTAATCTTGTACCTTATAAAAACAAGATTAAACCGAGATAAAAAAAAGAAATCATTATTATGAAATTGTTGAGAAATAAAAAACATTATAAAATAAAAATGATGAAAACATTAAACTTTAAAAAAAAGGAAAAATGTATAAATTAAAAAAATGTCAAACTTAAAGTAAAGTAAAAAAATGTTGGTAAAACTTGAAAAGAATGTGGAAAAAGAGGTGAAAGTTAAGAAATTAAATAAATAAAATAATATATAAATAATAACAAAATAAATCATTCAAATTTTAAAAATTAAATATTTAAAACAAGTGAAAATTAAATTGTGAAAAATAGAAAAAAAATAAAGAATACCTGCAGAAGAAGCTCTGAACATGATTCTTGAATTAATTTCTATTGTTGAGTGATAAAGACTTTAGGCTATAATGTATTTATACTGTATTTATAGTAATTTAGCCTAAATTGATTATTTATTTAGTTATACTCTAATAATAATTTATTATAAAGAGCTGTGCATTTCAATAAATTTACCACATCCACATAAAGTCCCTTTATTCTTTAATGTTACATAAGTAACACACAAAGTAAATATTTATTCTCTGCATTTGATATAGTTATAGTTATGTTTGTACAAAAATGACTGAAAAAATAACTTTAACGGGGTAAATTTGAAAATAAACCTATTTATGTAAGAAATCAGCAATACAACTAGAATTGTGATGTTTTCTACTAAGATCAGAAAAGAAAGTTCATTTAATTTGAGTCTGGCTGATCATCACTTTATAAAATCTGCTTTGTCTACAGTAAATATGAAGTTGGGTGACGGTTGCAGTTCTGCCGTCGAAACCAGGGCCAGCGGGGCTCTTATCTCCACGGCAACAGACCCAGGAGGCTGATAAGACCCTCCCTGCTGAACACACCTCTGCTGCCGAGAGGATTCATCGTCATAGAAACCACACTGAACGTTATCCTACAGCATGTATGACTGATTTCAGTCACTTTAAGGACAAAAATGCCTAAATTATCTGATTCCAGCTTCTTAAATATCCTTCTGATTCCTTCCTACTTTCCTTCCATCCTCCCTTGTTATATCCTTCCTTCTTTACTTGTATCCCTAATCCTTCATTACTTTCTTCATTCCTTCTTTACTTCTATCCTTCCTCCTTTCTTCCCTCCTTCCTACTTTCCTTCCATCCTTCCTCCCTCATTATATCCTTCATTTGTCCCCCTTCCTTCTTTCTCTACTTCTGTCCTTCATTCTTTACTTCTAGCCTTTCTTCTTCCTTCCATCCTTCCTCCCTCATTATATCCTTCATGAGTCCCCCTTCCTTCCTTCTCTACTTCTGTCCTTCCTTCATTCTTTACTTCTAGCCTTCCCTTTTTTATTTCTATCCTTCCTTCCTTGCTTCCTTCTCCTCTCACCCTTCCTTTCTTTTTTACTTCCTTCCTCCTTTGCTTCAATCCGTCCTTCCTTCTATCATTTCTTTCTCCTTCCATCCTTCCTTCTTTACTTCCTTCCTTCCTTCCTTCCTTCATTCATTCATTCTTTAATCCTCTAGAATGGACTAATTGAACCTGGGTCTCAGGAGGGTATAATTATTTTCCATTTTTTGATTATTCTATGACATTAAACTGAATATCTGACTTGTCAGGCTTTTGAAAAAAACACGTTTCACCATTTTCTGGCATTTCATAGAGAAATAATCAATTTTAACTTTTTTTTATACACAATCTTAACAATATTGGCAAAAGATTTAATCTTTCAGCTGCAATTTTGGATTTAATATTTGTCCTGAACTGTATTTTTTTGTAAATGGATTCACAATCCATCAGATACAGTCAGTACAATTAGTTAAAACAATCCTATATGAATAAACTATAAATGGGTAAATATTCAAATATCGTTCTGCTTCAATCTGAAGTGACTTCATGCTGCTCGGAACAGTTAAGAGTCAGTGACAATTAATGGTTTTGTGAACACACACAAACCCATATTCAGACCACTTCTCCCTAGATCTAGCTAATCAATCTGGTCCTTCAAGTGGTAACTAATTGTAATTTCCACTAAATCTTTTACAGAATCATATTCCTGCGCCTACCTGGGTTGGCCTGGCCGTCCAAGGTCAACGTTCCACCAGCTGGGGAAGGAGGAGGAGTCACAGAGACGTCATCCTGAGAGCAGGTAAACAACAAAACAACAAATGCTGTTGATCACGTACTAATAAAAACTCAGGCATATACAGGAAATAATACAAATCTCAGGAAGTGATGTTTTTCTTGTTTTCTTCTCTTTATGTTTATGATTCATAAATGCCGACTCTCTGGACAATTTTGCATCTAACTGCGTTTTCCAAACTGACTTTGTCTAAACACAGATGTGCAGCAAGTGCGAGTAAACCATTCAGCACAGAGAACCTCAAACAAGAAGGAAAACATGTTTCTAAACGGAAAAAGGCCTTTAATATGCTGAGATCTGTTTTGTTTAGGCTTGTCTCAGCCAATCGCAGCAGAGTGGGCCTGTCCTTAGGGAGGAAAAGGGTGAACAGGGTTTTTTCAGAGTGAGTGTGTGAGAAGGCAGACTGTATTGCTGCTTTTGCACTGCATTTGTTTTAATAAATAAACCACAAAATTAAATATGTAAAATAAAATACAGCTGACTCGCTAGGAACAATTGATAAAGAATTACATGTCTTGGCAACTGCAAGAAAACCTGCACGATACCAAAGAGACATTTTTTGTGTCGTCCTGCGTTTCGGGGATGTTTTCATGTGCCTTTTTTATTTTTCCCATGTGAGGTTGGACACATTTACGTTGTGTGATTTTGCTTTTGAAGTGAGAGATGCAGGGCGTGATCTCAAGTGCTGAAGTAATGGAACATTCAGCTGCCAATGTGCCCATCTGTTGCCTGTTGAGTTTGTCATTTTATGGGTTGATTGTATTCTTACAAAACAGAATGCTGTGATAGTTGAAAATCAGTGACAATATGTGTCATTGATGTTAACCGATTTCCAACAATACATCCAACATTTACATAAAGAAAACATTTCTTTTATAAGAGCAACAAATGTCTTTGTACAGTATTTTGAGTATTTTAAACGATTGACAGCACTATTAATTTATAGGAGAAGTTTATTCACATATGCAAAGTTTTGCAGAACTTGCATGCAGTGAAGTTACATTTAACCAGGACATGTAAAGTTATCAGCATCATTGCAAACATTGTTAGTTGTGATTATGTTTGTCAGTTAAACTATGGAAGAAAAATATTAAAAAGAAATATGAAAAGAAAACCTGCCAAAAACTCACCATTTCTGAGAGAGTGCAGGCAGATCTTCATTCGCAAAGAACAAGAAAGAAGTAGAAACATAACAGAGTGTATATGCTGGACAACACACACACACACACACATGCACACACACACACACACACACACACACACAGATGGGTGTGGTGTCAGTCCCCAGGGTCGGGATCTGTTCCCCCTCCGGCCAATAGCGAGGCAGACTCCACCTCTCTGATGTGAAACAGCCTGCAGATGTCTGAAAGTGTGCAGCTGACAACGCCTCTTACATCATCTGTAACTAACACACACACGCACACACACACACACACACACACACACACACACTCACACACACAGAAAGAGAAATAATCTGGTGCATTACAAGTAAAAGTCCTGCATGAAAAATCCTGCAGTAAATAAGTATTATGAATTGATGTATTTATAGTGTTATAGTGTCAAGTATTGCAGTTAAGTACATACTGTAAGTATTATGAGTTTATTTACTTAAAGTACATAAGTATTATGATTCAGTGGAGTTAAAGTACATCATTATTTTGAGTTGGTGTCAAGTATTGCAGTAACGCCCCTAAGTAAGATAAGTTAAGTGAGGTAAAATATTGCAGGAAAGTACTATGAGTTGCTGTAGTTAAAGTACATTGTTATGAGTTGATGAAGTTAAAGTATTATAGTAAAGTACACAAGTATTATGAGTTGATGTGGTTAAAGTATTGCAGTAAAGAAAAGAAAAGAGTTGACAAGTATTATGAAGTTGTTGTGAAGTACTGCAGTAAAGTACATAAGTACTATGAGTTATATGAGTTGATATAGATAAAGTATTGCAGTATATTAATAAGAAAAGGGTTGATGTAGTTAAAGTACTGCAGTACAGTACATAAGTATGTAGTGCTGTAAAGTACATAAGTATTATGATTCAATGTTAAGGGAGGTATTGCAGGAAAGTACTATGAGTTGATGAAGTTTAAGTATTGCAGTAAAGTACATAAGTATTAAGAGTTGATGTAGTTGTTGTATTGCAGTATATTCATAAGAAAAGAGTTGAAGTACTGCAGTACAGTACGTAAGTATGAGTTAATGTAGTGCTGTAAAGTACATAAGTATTATGAGTTGCTGTCAAGTATTGCAGTAAAGTGTCTAAGTATTATGAGTTGAAATAGTTGTAGTATTACAGTATATTCATAAGAAAAGAGTTGATGTAGTACTACATGAATGTACATAAGTATTATGAGTTGATATAAAGTATTGCATAAGAAAAAACTTGACATATTTAGAGTACTGCAGTAATGTAAGGTTAATGTACTGCAGTAAAGTGCATAAGTATTTTGGTTTATTGTGGTATTGTGGAGTTAAATTACAAGTACTATGAGTCAGTGTAGTGCTTCTGTATAGTACATAAGAATTATGAGTTAATGTAGTAAAGTACATAAGTATTAGGAGTAAGTGTAGTTAAAATACAAGAGTATTATGTATTTAAAGTACTGCAGTAGTTAGCTCTATTTACCTTAATCAGGATCATCACCTTTGCAGGTGAATAGGAAACCGACAGAAAAACCTTTAGTCTCATTGTTCAGACAGGTGAGGAATCATCCTGTAAATTAATTAATTAATTGTTTAACAGTCCCACACTTGAGGGTCATGTCGACATGAGAATATAATCGTCATTTTAGACTTGTTCGTACCATATTTTCCAGTCTTAACGTGTCGTTTTGTTTAAGCTCCCATGATTAAATCTCAGAGGCAGAGTCACATGTTCATAATTTATTTCATACAACCAACAAACATCTCCCAACATTTCATTATAACACATTGTCACATCATTGCAGATGAACTGTTCCAGACGTTTTTTTAATTTTCTTTTTTTTTCTTTGAGTTACAAACTAAAACTTTTTTATTCTAACAGCTTCATTCAGATTGTTTGACAGTTTCTACGACAACATAAACTAACAGGATCAAACCTGCAGCAGAAGCAGGGAAGGAAACTAAATATCAGTGTTTCCTAGTTTGTTTGTTTTTTAGCAGAGAACTAAAAAGTAAAAAGTAAAACCAAGTAAATGATAGCAACTAGTGAGGGGAGCTAAACTCCACTTTAACAAGCACAGTTTTTTTTTAGGTTTTGTTTTTTTTGTTTTTTTATTTCTACTAAACTGGCTGCTGAAGGAGCAAAAAAAACATAAGCTATGAAATGATATGAGCCAATTCAATGATTTTATTTTAACTTCCAACTGAACACTTTTTTATATTTAAGCTGTTGTGAGTCTAAAAGTTTCTCTTAGATTAGGAGACACTTTTAATCGTTTACTCACCAAATGTCAAAAGTTTTAACACGTTATGTCATTTTCAACATTCGATTACCAAACTTATGAACCACATTCACATTGTTTAAATTAAAGGTTGATGAAATCTACCTGAAACAGCCTGGACAGTTTAAAAAATGTCCTGTGCCTTTAAATTAAATTAGAGTTTTTGAAAAACTGAGTTTGAAGCTGCTTAACTATTCTCATCTCATTTTGAAGATTTTACAAACCTGTTTCTCAATATATTTCACAATTTTAGATTGTTTTGATCATAATTTCACAGGTATCTCGACTCACACTGAGGCTTTTCATGGAATTCTGGACAAAATTGTATCTAGAAATACAAATACTCCCAGATTTGGAGCTTAGGGACAAAATCTAATCCAAATGGATGAAATTAGGGGTCCTTGTAATGAAAACGGTTGAGAAGCACTGCTATAAAACATGTTTTATTCAGGGCTAATTGGCTCTAACTGCTAATTGGTAACCAGCAGCCGAAGCTGAGCAGTTTTGGCTGCTGGCGGCGGTTGTTTCCCACCCTGCTCTGCTTCTCGATGGATCGACAGGTCGCGCGTTGCTAGGCTTCTGCTTCTTTATAATTTACTGTAGCCCCCATCCGTCTTTGTCCTCCAGCTCCCTACTCGTCCTCGTGCTCAAAGAACTCGTGGCAACAGACGGTAACCATGGAGATGAACGTCATGAACTCCTGGAAGTCGCACTCGGAGTCTCCGTCGGTGTCCAGGCTCTCCATCAGGCTGTCCAGCGTGGCCTGGTCTTTCACATGCTGCAGGAGGGAGGGAGGACAGAAAGTTCACGTCAGGACTGAGACAAAGGTGACTCTCTACTGCATTTCTGGCCTTCCTCTTTATCTTTTGTTCTTGCTTCTTTTGTTCTCTTTGTTCTTCACTCATTCGAAGAGACAGACGACCCCTGAAAACTAAAAGTTTTACCTCACAGCAAAACTGAACTATTGAACAGTATTTGCACAGATTTATTTGTTTTTTTTACTAAAGTGTGTACTTGATTTATAGGTACAGTGGGTATTATTAAATAGCATCTAATAGAACAGACTTAGTAGAAGTATTAATTAACCACTTAAGCTCCAGGCCTAATTTTCAGTTTTCCTGCTAGAAATTATAATAAATATGGAATATTTCTACAACATGTAAGATGATAATTTATGTTGCTGTTATACAGCAAATAAAGTTACAATATATTAAAAAAATAAATTGGTAAAAAATACAGCTAAAATACTGTATTTAAAGCTTAAAACAAGACCACAGATAAAAATACAGTGTTGTAGCTTTTATAAATAAAACTCAATGCTGCCTTCGTATCAGGAGGTTTTGGATTTTACCAGGTTAAGACAAGTTTAATTTCTAGTCTACAGAGGGAAACGTTCGCGTTTCAGACGATGTTCCTCTTCAGTTTTTCTTTTATCAGCCAGAGGAGGGTTGGGTGGTTGGATCGGTGCTTTGTTTTCATGGACAGGAGTTGGAGAAGTTGCAGGAGACATATTTCACACCAGTTACCCCACAAAATGATCTTTTTCTAGCATTAACTTAAATCTAACCACAATTTGTGAAAATACACATGGATAAAACACAATGATATGATTTTATGGGTTTTATTTATACATTTTAATTAGTATATGAATAAAAATCGTGTGAAACAAAGGCTGCAATCTGCAGCTTTTCCTTTAGGTGTCACCAAAAATACATTTACTCTATTTCATTACAACCTGGAGTCTGAAATAAAGTAATAAAGTTAAGTTAAAAAAGTAGAATTTACAATTTGATTCAAGAAATACACTACTCACAATAGGATTTCATACATTTTTGGGTGTAATAAATATTAAACTACTTGTAAAACTTGTAAAAACAATATCCCTAACTTATTATGAGTAGTGTATTCACACCTATTGAATCAACTGCACCATCTGAACTGCAATTAAGAGCAAATTAAAAGTATTTAGTGCAGGAAAAGTTCACTGAAAGTAAATGAAAGTTGTGTCTCACTGCCATCAGCTCCGGCAGCTCATCGTGAAGCAGGTCCTTCAGCTCGCTCTTCTTCAGCTTGTGTTTGTCGCCTTCTCGCTCCGCGTACTTCTGAAACACTGTGATGAGCGTCGCCATCGAGGTCTCCAGGTCAGTCATCATCTGCAGGCTTTTACCTGTTCAACACAGTGCACATGATCAATACTAGTATTGATTTAGACCTAATATATCAACAGCTAGTGTCTGATATCATATCAACCTGTTTGAATCCAAAACTTCCTGATACAGCAGCAGCATTGAGTTTTATTCCTAAATCACAGTAGAAAACCTCAGCTCCAACATTAAATAAAGTATTTTTATCTGTAGTAAAACACAATGTTACTGTTACAGCATCGATATATATCATCAATATCCACATCATCAATACAATAAGAAAACAGTTGCTGCAAATAACCACTATTTGAGCTGTTGATTGGGTCCTTTTTAGTTTTTTTAAACATCTTACAGAATCTTCATGTTCTATAATGATCCTCAGTATGATTTCTATGATTTTATGGACCAATAATTGACCTTTGAACTTCTTATTCATTGAATCTTATTTATTGAATTTTGCATTGCAGAAAATTTAACTTATTTTAAGTTTTTTTTCTGGAATGGGTCAGTGTGTGTGCTTTAAGTTTAAATAAAGTATTTTTATCTGTAGTAAAACACATTTTCAGATAAAGCCTTGGGCTTAAGTGATTAACACTTAACACAACAGCAAAAAGTTTAGAAATGAAAAAAAAAGATTGAATTTGACTTTATTAACTGTTTTTGACTATTTATAACTAACTTTTTATCAGTTTTCTGAAAACACAAACACAATATATTTCCACTTGTTAAGATTTACTTTTTATATACTGAACCACTGTAATAGTGTAAAACTTGTTCACTTTTATATATTCCTAAGACACAGAAACACATACTTGAAACATTTCTGTTGTGTAAAAGCTTTTCTTTGTGTTTTAGCGTGAATATTTCTGCAGCCGCAGGCGATCTTACCTCAGCGTGAGTCCCGGACAGAAGATGTTTGTTGTGAATCCAGTGAGTGGAGGCTGAGGATGCACGGCCGGTTTTATACCGGAGCAGTTTGGTTTGAGTTCAGTCGGCCCTGTCAGTCAAACCTGCCGTCCAATCCCGACAGTCCACCTCCCCTCACTCCACTGCAGCCCTGCACTAACCAGCACTGATGGGCATGTCTGACTCTCACACTTTTATTTTAACACAAACTCAACTACTTTTCTCTTCAAACACAGAATTTGCTTCACATCTGTGACTTTTTGTGCTCACATTCCAAACCCAGAGTCTCCAGAAGAAACAGAGACGTTGGATGTTAACTTTTTTAAATAGGTGCAGATTTTCATGGATACTAATTTATGATGTGTAATGCTGTGGTTAGGTTTAGGCACAAAATAAGGAAAGGAAAAGATCATGATTTGGGTTAACCACTTAAGCCCCAGGTTTATATTTCAGTTATAAAAGTTAATAAATATGGAATATCTCGACAACCACAAAGGTTATTCTACTTAAACCTGGTATCACAAGAATCTGAAACATGTGGGGTGACTACAGAAGAGTCAGAATCAATTTATGTTGTTGTGGCAAAGTAAATGTAATTAGAACATCGCTAAAAATTGTGTTTTACAACAGATAAAAATACTTTATTTAAAACTTAAAACAAAACCAAACTAATCCAAATCAGGAAAATTATTTGTCCATAAAATTATAGAAATCAAACTGAGGATCATTACAAAACATGAAGAATATATTCTGTAAAAGGAGATTATAGAAGATCCAACTAAACAGCTCAAATCTAAATGAAATATCAAAGTATTGGTTAGCTACAGCCCTACTCTGATATTATATTAAACTATTTTCTTATTTATTGATGATATATATTGATGCTGTAACAGTAACATTGGGTTTTACTACAGATAAAAATAGTTTATTTAGTGTTCGAGTTGAGGTTTTCTCATGCAATCTATGAATAAAACCCAATTCTGCCAACATTTTAGGTTTCGGATTTTAAGAGGTTAAATGCATATTGATGCAAAAACTGAACTGACTTAAATACACAGACTAATTACAAACCAAAGACAGGTTAGGGTTAGGGTTAGGGAAGGTTAAGGGCAACAGGTGCGACGCACTCGTCTGCAAAGGCGGGAAAACACAGGAAGTCAAGGTGACACACAACAAAATAAAACAGGAAGTAGACGTAAATAACAGAAAAAAACACAAGAAAATGGTGGTAACACATCCGAAGATTAAATTAACAGCGGTGTCCAAACAGGAAAACGCGGTAACCATGGCAATCATGGTAACCGGGGTAACCATGTTCAACCAGCAGCATGTTAGCATGATAGAGCTTCCGCTGTTTTCTTGTTTTGTTTTTTTGTCATACTGTAATATGACACAACAACAAACTTGACCTTGTTTTATCAAAAACATGCAGGAGACTATTCATTATTCATCCGGTGTAAAATGACTTGTTGGATAAATTACAGTTTGGGGGCAGCGGCTCGGCACCACTTAAAAACATTTACGGGATCCTGCCAAACAGGTCTGAACTAATTAAGATCGATGAACCAACACGTGTTAACATGCCAAAACCCCCCCCTTCCCTCCGTGGATCTCTTTCTTTCTGGTCATCACGGGTCGTATAACGTCTATCTCCGTTCTCCCTTTGATCTGAATCTGCTTCTCCTCGTTTGGCATCTGCCGGACGACAAAGGCCGTTTCAGAGGAAGCGGATGGCTGTGCATGTTAATGAAGACGTTCTTTTCACTGTTGGAGTTGGCCAGACGTGTGCCCTGTACAGCCCAGAGAGACACACACACACTGCATCTCCAGCGGCCAAATAGGCAGAAGTTGAGACCTCCGGATGCCAGTTTTTACTCTAAAATGCTGTAAACAACACAAGAAAAACACAACATCCATCAGTTTGCTCACTTTGTTTCCTCTGAATATTTCACCTTCCCAGTGTTGATTTTGTCGGCTATTTTTCAATTTAGTTTCAGTTTTGGTCTTGTCTCAAATGCCCATATTAGTTTTAGTCATTTTTAACTTATATTCTTTTTTGTTTATTCAAATTTTAGAAAAGTTCTGGCATTTTAGTCTAGTTTTAGCCGACTAAAATCCCAAATATTTATTCTAATTTTAGAATAAATAAACACTAAAAGTGTGTAACACAGGTTGAAACTGTAGCAGAGAGTAGCTTCCTGTGATGAAGTAACAGACGTCACCGCATTTAGTGCCTACAGCACTGATGGATGCTACACACATTTCAATAAATTAGATTAGATAGATTAGAATTAACACTGCACCTGTGATTTTACTGCATCTTTTTAAACTACTGACATGTTTCCAGTACTTTTCCTGGAAATTATATCTCCATATATTCCAGGTATATCTTCTCACCAGTGATCTCCACAATGTGCTGAATTCCCGTACGCCCCCGCTGACCTCTGACCTCCTGCTGGAGAACAGAGGCGTTTATTACATGATAAACTGCGTCTTTGTTTGATGGTAGATTCACTCCTCACGCGGACCACGACTGACTGTTTCATTGTTCGCTTCAAACACTGAAACTCTGTGCAGCCATACGGACCCAGAGCTGGAAACTGGAGTCAAAGAAAGCATCTTCATCATCATCTTCACCTTCATCTTCATCATCTGTCACATTGCTCAACTTTTATCTGGCAATCATGATTTTCATGGAATCATATGATTTGATACTGATGAGATGAGTCCAAAGATCACTTTGACTCATTTCATAATATAAAATCATTATTATATCATGGTTTTAATTGATTGAGGCTCCATTTTATACAAAACCAATGCAACATGCTTTATATAATATTAAAAAAAATATTTATATTATAAAGAATTAAAAAAAGACATTAAATAAAGATAAAATATTTATGATTCTACTAATAATGTTGTCATATAATCATATATGTATTGAAGTATTGAATTAAATACATGATATGTATTTATATAATACTAATATAATACGTAAATAATTATAAAAATATTCATAGAAAAACACATTTACATGATAATAAATACATTGTATTTTATTATTATAATATGAATAAATACTATTAATATTGTAAATAATTACACAAATACTAATATTTATAAAAAATTGTTATTTTAATATAATATAATAATATATATATATTGTAAATAATTATATAAAATTTCATGAAAATTACATGATTATATGTCTACTTATATTATTTTTGTATTTATTTTAATAATTATAAAGCTATTGAATTAAATACATTTACGTGATAATGAATGATATGTTATTTTATAAATATATTATGTATATTGTAAATAATTATAAAAATATTTACTTAAAAATGACATTTTTAAGTATGTCATTTTAAATAATAAATTTGATTATTATTTTTAAATAATCACATTTTTTTGATTATTTAAAAAAAAATATTGGTTGAAAGTATCAAAATTTTTTGTACAATTATATTGACCAAAATGATTGGCAGATCATATTACAATCCTATCATAAATTATATAATTATATATAGATAATATTATTTTAAAAATGTGATCAAAGAAAAAACAATGAGTTAAAAAGACAAACATGACTGCATGTGGGCAGATTTATGCATTTTGTATATTGGTTTATGTATAGATGTGAATGTATATTATAAATTATGATAAAACTTAAATTTTATTCTAAATCTTTCCCTTTGTTTCTAATTTTGATGTCAAATAGCATATATAATAAAACGAGATGAAGACAAAAATTGTTTAATCTCGTTTAAGAAAGCAGCTTTTTTATTTGCAGCAAAACTCATGACTTATTTTTACTTTATTTTTTACCCGTCTCGCTCCTCCGTTGTGTCTCCTCCAGCGTTTCTTCTCCTGGGAGACGGGACGTCCTTGGTCGGCCCGAGGCCTCCTCGGAGCCAGCCGGGCTGTGCGGTCACCATGGCAACAGGTCATCGCCTCCTCCTCCCGCTGGGCTGGAAAAGATTCGCCAGACCGCTGAGTCATCACTTGGCACACACACCGGTAAACCCTGTTTTTAGAGATTAGTTTTTTGATTATTTTCAGTGTTTAATTCATATTCTGAAGATTTAAATAAGTGACTTTGTTTGCTGTCGGCATGATGTGACCTCTGACCTTGTTGTCAGGAGCTTCTCAGTTTGGAAAAACAGAAAAACGAAATCGAACATGATTCTGTTTATACTTGTCATTCTGCTGAATCACCATTAGAGGGCAGCAACACTTCATGTTCATATAATGAAGCTTCAGCAGCCTCATTCTGTCATTACTGATCATGTTGAGTATTGATAATCACACTAAACTGAAGTTTAGACAAATTGATCCATTTATAATCAAAATAACCATGTGCTGGGGAACCCTCCCTCTTTATAAATTCTGTTAATTTTTATTTTTCAATTTACAGATGGATTCTAAACATCTTCTACCCAGTAGCTCGCCGATATTTTCTTAGAAATATGACTTAAATACATTTTAAAATACAGTTTGTCATCTCTATATAATTCCAATAATCTCAACAACTATTCATCTGATCCACTTCACACTTGAACTGAGAATTCAGTGTTAAATGTGGTGCGATCTGGCCCAATGGTGGCGATAGAATCAAGAATCAAAGTTTGCTCAAATGCTGAGCAGAGTTTATATTACAAGAGATGCCATATCTCCTGAAAATGTTGTGCTATTGGGACTACTGGAACTGGATGTTGTTTTGAGAATAATATACTATTTAAGACCAGATTGTGAAAGAATATTCAGATTTTTTCTTACTTAATTAGAAAATCCTAAAATGAGTTACTTTCTTTGTATATCAAGCAGAATTACTGTGAGAAACACTTTTTTTCATAGATTTCATGCATATAATTTCACCAGTTGAGTCACTAAGACTCATGTTATATTTCTATTTTTTGTCCATTTTATAGTCTTTTCTTTGCAGAAAATAGCATTATAATAGTTATTATAGGTGTGTTATTATTATAACAGACCTAAACACTCATAGTCTTAAATGGGTTAAGACTGTTTTTGAACTTGTTTCCAGACCACCCAGCAACAAAAGATTAACAATCACACTTTTAGGATTTGCTAAATCACATTATTTAATTTATTCCAAGTACTGGTGCACTGTCAACATCAATATATTTACTTGCAGTTGTTTACAAGCAACAACAAACCATATCAACACTTTCAATCCACCTTCCAAACCTCATCTAGTGGTTATTCATTTCCAGTTTTAAGTGCAAAGACATGATCTACTGCACTGACTTGTTTCTCAAATTAAATTGTTTATTTCTTTTATTTAGATGGTCAACTTTTGCAGTAAAGAACCGTTCAACTTCACGCTTAGCGAGTGTGTTGCTGAGAACCTGAGGGATTAAAATGTCACAAAAACAAAACAAACAGCACTGCATTAGTATAAATATATAATGAGGGAAATTGCTTTTAACCTGTTAAATCCTAAACCTCCTGATACAGCAGCAGCATTGAGTTTAATTCATAAATCACATGAGAAAACCTCCAACACTAAAGTATTTTTATCTGTAGTAAAATACTATATTATTGTTACAGCATCAATATATATCATCAATATCCACATCATTTCTTTTGATACCAGGTTTAAGTCCGATAACCTTTGATGTTGTAGAGATATTCCATATTTATTATCATTTATAGCAGGAAAACTGAAAAATAGACCTGAGGCTTAAGTGGTTAAAAATTGGATTTAGTTTCATCTTCCTGTCTGGTTTGAGGTCTTTTCTTATCTTCTGAGGAATAATTAAAGCTTCTGCACTAAACTAAAGAGAAAAACAAAGAATAGAACTCCATCAACTCCTCAAAACGATGAGGATTCATGTCTGCACCAAATTTCATACAGGTTTTTATTTCTTTTCTTCGTGTCTCACATGGTTGAGCTGTAAAAATCCGCTGTTTCCAATGGAAACATAAAGTCTTCCTGCTCCCGGTTGTATCGTGGCCTAAAGCGCTGCTGACTCTGGATCGTAACGTCGTTTCTCTCTGTGGTCTAATCCGGATGGATCCTCAATCTGTCCGTCAAACCCGGATCCCATCTGGCTGAGCAGCAGCGAACAAACCTGCCATAAACCTGGATAACACGGAGGCGGAGGGAGGAGTGTTTTTCCGGAGGGTCAGGGCAGCGTGATTGTGTATAACACTGAGTTATGGCGGCAATCAAGCCACTCAGGTGCTTCGTGAAGGTCGCCCGGAGCTCAGAGGAGATGATTTTCCGTCTCTCCGTCACCGTGTGCTTCTCCAACGGGGCTCTCGCCGCAAACCCAACATCCATCTCGAGTCTCAGATTCGCCCTCCGGGTTAGATTTTCATTAGAGCAAGAGATAAATTCTGCTGACTGAGCAGAGATAATTCCACTTACAGATACCAAAGAAGCTCCCTCTTTATTCCCAAACCCGGGCTGCAGTAGGGAAACGCTGACCTTTTACAATTCTGCGGAAACGTCAAATTTTAAAGTCTCATTCATATTTTTTACAAATGCAATTTTGTGACCTGGTCTTTCTGGTTGTTTTTGGGACATCTCTCTTCAAATAAAACCCAGGAAAGGTAAAATAATGGGACCTTCAACATCTAATGATGTTAGATTATTGTTTTAATTAGAGAACCGGGCAGATTTATGCGTTAATAGACACTGTTGGAGTCTTTCATGTCAAGCTGCTGCACGCTGCGGAGTTGAACCGGCGCCCTCTCTCGGTTGCCATGGCGACCTGAAACGTGCCAGCGAGCAGCAGCTGCAGCAGTAGCCGGAGTGGCCATCTCATGTCACATCTTCCCCTCCCTAATCCCATAATCCTTCACTGCCTCCACTCTCACCCCCTCCCACCCCTACCCGTTCGGATTAGAGGCTGGATCACACACACACACACACACCTGATGGCCTACATATCTACTTCCTCCCTGCAGTTCAGGCTAATTGGACAGACGGGTTAAAGAACTGGGAGGCGACATGCATGTTTACAGGCTGAATGAACGACTCTCGATGAACCTCAACGTTCGTACTGAGACGTTAACGAACCTCACCTGACGTGTTTTGGGTATAACATGACCTCAACCAATCAGAGATCATCTCCAAATCTACACTAAACTAGATTTATCCACATACTTTTCTATCCAGTTCAGCCTCTGAACCACACCAACACTGGAAATTTTTCAAACCAGATAAAACAAGTGGAGTGGATCCCAAAATAAGAAAGAAAAAATTGTTTCTGATGTTCTTACTTATTTTCTTCCTGATGAAGCCAGTTTATTTGTTCAGGATTGGGCTGCTTGTTTGGACCTGAACCAGGACCAGAACATGTTTTGCATAAATAGTGTCACAGGATTGGTTTGTCTGAGATATGAAAACTCTTTTCTGCACAGTTTGCAGTAAACAACACCGGTGTCAACACTTCCATTTCATTACTTTTTGCAAAAAACACAAAAAGCTGAATTATTTTCCATATAAAATGCCTCTGGTGTCCAGAGGGAATATTTAGAACTATATAAAAATACTAATGGCAGTGATAAAACAAAAATCTTATCCAAGGCTTTAATCAACACCAAGATTCCCATCCTCTTTCCTATATGGAAAATAATTACATTTTTGTTAAATGTTTTAATATTTAAATAGATAAACTGGCATTTAAAGGGATGTAATCCTGAAACTGATTTAATATTTGGTAGTTTTGAGAAGGGAAGAAGTTGTTTAAGAAGTTTATGAAAAAAAAAAACGAAAAATATTGATGTATGATGATTTTATAGCAGTTTTTTGAGCTAAAAGGGTGCAAAATTTCTCCAGAGAGAGAAAAGCTCTAACACAGCCAAAATTATCAATAAATCAAAAATAAAGTTGCCAAAAATCGACCAAAATAAGTTAAATCAACCTTGTTCCACCTGTGTTCCCAGTCAAAAGTGTTTTTTACATGTTCATTTTATAATGTTCACTGCCTATTTGCCAGTTATTTCTTGTTTAATTCTGTAAATTTATGTTCAACACTACATTGAGACATTGTTCACATTTAAATAATACAATTCGATGGTGATAAATGTTTTTTCTTTTTTGCTAATTTAACAGCAATCAAAAGGGGAGGGCTAAGTTAACTCTCAGTGTCTGCTTCACCACATTAAACCA
Source organism: Lepturacanthus savala (assembly GCA_030544235.1). NCBI lineage: Eukaryota > Metazoa > Chordata > Actinopteri > Scombriformes > Trichiuridae > Lepturacanthus > Lepturacanthus savala. The sequence continues at coordinate 5,954,668 of CM060475.1, forward strand.
CAGGATAAAGTCAGCCTTGTGTGTTTTGACAGACCTGCTGCGAGCACCCAGCACGACGACGACCACACAGAGCTAATCTTCCAGCGAAAACCTCCCCCGCGCACACACAAAAACAACCATATGGCGAACGGCTAATCTCCCGTCAGGGCACAACGGCAGAGCTTCAAACTCTCGGCGGAGAGGATTACTGTTGCGGAAGAAACCGTGAAACCACTGCACACCTCAACGAGCCCTGAAACAGTTTTTAAAAAAGTCATTCTGCAGGTTCGAGAGGGTCAAAGATGCAGAGTTCAGTCCTTTACTTGCGAAATTTTGAAACTTACATACTGGAAATTTATAGTTTGTAGATTAACCTGATAAAATGGGGGCAGTATATGTTTTGTGCATTGAACAGGGTCGCCTGCATCAAATCATTACATCCAACACATAAACTATTTCTGTAGTAAAGCACAATTCAGTCTGTTACATGGAAAAGGGGCAAAGGTCACACCAGATGTTCGCCTGCTTACAACAGTTCTAAAAAAAAATCCTCTAAAATTGCACTGGTTCAAGTTCCATGCATCTATCTTGGCATAAATACAGATCATACGTTGGACTAATTATTTCTGGATTATTTGAGCTAATGAAATTTTTTTCCAAGATGATATTCACTGTAAAACAGGGTTTTTCTTCGTCTGCGATTGGATGTTTGATTTTTTTTTTTTTGCAATATTCTAGCTTTATTTGCTCTGTAACAGTAACATGTGAATTGATTCTGACTCTTCTATAGTCACCCACATGTTGGAGCTTTCTTTTGATAGCAGATTTATGTACAAAGCCACGGTGGTTTTGGAGATTTTCCATATTTATTGTGGGTTTGTCATTTCGAGCAAGAAACCTGAAAACTAGGCTTTAGAATTTTTGGAATTTAGCTGATTATTTTGGTGTAACAGAAATGTTTAAAATAGAATCTTCTGATTATATTTAGGTTTCTGTTTCTGTGTCGGAGTTTTTACAAGTTACTCTGCAAAAACTGAAATCTTAAGAGGTAAAAATATCTTGTTTTTGGTACAATTAGTCCAGACTTGCACTGGCAGATAATTTGTCTTCATTCAATTTTGATTTAGTTAATTTGGTCTTGTTTTAAGAAAAAAAAGACTAACGTCACCTGACAAGATATTATCCTCTGTGATGTGTGTTTTATCCCATAAAATCCTGGACTACTTTCTCCTTAAAAGAAAAAATGGGGGATATAAAACTTTTTTGAGAGAGATCTGTGATGTTCCATGTATGTCACATTTGTGGAAAATCTATTCTTAATTTAAAAAGAAATCAGATATTTTGTCTTTTTATTTACATTTCCTTAACATATATCATAGTTATAACTTCGCTGGTACAGTTTTCCATGACTATTTTAAGGTTAAAAGCCTGATGTGACGTATATGTCAACAGGTTATTTTCCTATATCAGTTTAAATGTAATATAGGGCTTGTTATTAAACCATTAACATTGTTAAATGGGTTGAAATTTACCTTTATTAACAAAAATCAAGCTGTTTATTCACACACTGTCACATACAGTATGTCACTTAAGGCCTTCATCCTTTCCAGAATATTTAAAGCGGCACTGACACCAGTGTCACAGTCAAACACAAATACTTGACTCTAGTTGAGTCATTAGCCAGAATCTGCATATTTCTGGCTAAAAGATTTCAGAAGACGTCACTGTGTGTTTTGGTTGAACTCAGAAAACGATCTCCTCCACCACAGAAACAGAAACGAGCTCATTACAATAATAGGAATCAGCTGGGGAGCTTTTCAGCGAGAGATTAGAAGCATCTTGATTAACCCTGAGCCAAACGAGGAAAAAAACACAGCCTCCAGAGATGAAAACTCGATAGAGAAATCTGCTGTAACATGACGGGGAGCGTTAACAAGCTGATTTATCGCCTTTAAAATCCTGTCTGAGCTGTTTCAATGTGACTGATAACAGTAAACTCAGATGTCGTGGTGCAAATCACAGCTTTTAGTGTTTCATGGTTGTTGTTTTATCGATTGCTTGTATTTATTCTACTTTTAATTGCTTTTATTTACAGCACTTCTGGTTGTTTTTTAAGTGCTATATTAATAAAGTTGAGTTGAGACAGAGACTTGAAAACCTCTGGCTCTACTTATCATTAAATAGACTGCAAAACGGAAATTTTATAGGTAAAAATACTATATTTGGGACAATTAATCTGATATTCAGTAAAAATTATCTTATTCCAATGGCAGAATGGAATATGTTTGTTTTTCTTTAACCTGTTAAATCAAAAACCTCCTGAAACAGAAGCAGAATTAAGTTTTATTCATGTATCACATGATAAAACCTCAGCTCCAACACTAAATAAAGTATTTTATCTGTAGTAAAACACAATGTTACTGTTACAGCATCAATATATATCATCAATTTCCACATCATCAATAAATAAGAAAATAGTTTAATATAATATCAGTAGTAGGGCTGCAACTAACCACTATTTAGATATTTAATTTAGATTTGAGCTGTTTGTGTGATTATTTAATTGGCTCCTTCAGGTTTAAGTACAGGGCGACACGGTGGCACAGGGGTTAGCCTCACAGCAAGAAGGTCGCAGGTTCAAGACCTCCTTGGTCCTGGGTCTGGGACCTTTCTGTGTGGAGTTTGCATGTTCTCCCCGTGTCTGCGTGGGTTTTCACCGGGTACTCCGGCTTCCTCCCACAGTCCAAAAACATGCTGAGGTTAATTGGAGACTCTAAATTGCCTGTAGGTGTGAGTGAATGGTGTGTGTGCCCCATGATTGGCTGGCGACCATCTGGGGTGTATCCCTGCCTCTCGCCGTAACGTGCTGGGATAGGCTCCAGTAGACCATGTGACCCTAATGAGGAATAAGCAGGTATAGAAGATGACTGACTGACAGATTTAAGTACAATAACATTTGTGATTGTAGAGATATTCCATATTTCTTATGATTTATAGCAGGAAAACTGAAAAACAGACCTGGGGCTGAAAAACAAGTGAAAAGGACAAAAACAAGCAGAATTTTCGATAAGAAGTAAAAAAAAAAACATGATTGAACCTCAAATAATTAATTCTTGCTTTCTTCTCTCTGTGTGTGTGTGTGTAGTTCAGAGGTGAAGCGTCAGTTAAAACTTTTTATTGAGCTTTGATTCTCTCTTCTCTTCTGACAGCCTTCCACGCTCCACCAGCTCACTTTCTTAAACGAGATTTATACGACGGGCTCAATCCCGAAGAAACAAAAAACAGAATTCCACGACTGGCTGAGAGTGACCGGCCTCTGGGAAAAGCAGGAAGTCTGATTTCCCCGGACAGCTTCATCAATCACAGGTGATGTAATTATGATGGATGGGGGAGGGGCTCGGGCAAATGAAGGCCGAAAAACATTTAGCCAAGACGCAGCGAGGAGTGAGATTAATAACGGTGAAGAGGCAGAAGATGCAGCGTGTAGCTCCTTAACATCAGTGAATCATCGCCATGGTAATTCTGAGACATCAGTGTAATTATGGTAAACAAGTGAGGCCACGATGAGACAGATCCACCGATCGTCTTCGGCATCTTGATGACTGGATTCACCTGAAGTGGCATCAGTGGTGGATTCACTGGTTTGAGCGTCAGGAAACAATAAAAAGGAATTTAAGTCCCCTGGATAGAGGATATTTCATCATGTTTAGTCCAATGAAAAGACAATTAGAGGATAATTCATCACATTAAGTTCGCTTGAAGGATAACGAGAGGATATTTTATCACATTAATTCTACTTTAAGGACATCTAGAGCATATATTATAATGTTTAGTCCATTCAAAGGACAAGTTTATGTAATTTTATCCCATTGAGTACACTTTATCATTCATTTTATCATGTTTAGTCCACTGGAAGGACAACTAGAGGACATTTTATCATGTTTAGTCCACTGGAAGGACAACTAGAGGACATTTTATCATGTTTAGTCCACTGGAAGGACAACTAGAGGACATTTTATAAGGTTTAGTTCACTTGAAGGACAACTAGAGGACATTTTATCATGTTTAGTTCACTTGAAGGACAACTAGAGGACATTTTATCATGTTTAGTTCACTTGAAGGACAACTAGAGGACATTTTATAAGGTTTAGTTCACTTGAAGGACAACTAGAGGACATTTTATCATGTTTAGTTCACTTGAAGGACAACTAGAGGACATTTTATCATGTTTAGTTCACTTGAAGGACAACTAGAGGATATTTTATCACATTAATTCATTGGAAGGACAATTAAAGGACACTATGATGTTTTGACTTTTGATGACTTATGTGAGAGACATTTGCATACATGTAATTTTTATGTGCGACATCATGATATTTGCATTTGGTATATCGCACCTTTAGAATGAAACTCTCAATCCAACACATTTATTTACAGAGTTTATCTGTGTACAACATATTTAAAACATCTGTTTTGTTTAATGCAAAATATCAGCAGCATTAAATAACACAATAAAAAGCTCTGACACGTTAAAAACTGAGAAATAAAAATGTGTTTTTAGGTGTTATTTCTGTGGCCTAACACACAGAGGCAGGTTTGTTTCATCATAACGAATCTCTAAGTCTCTTTTGTGAAATCGAATAATTTGAAACTTCAGCTCAATAACCAATTACCCACAAGCCCTTCTGTCCACAGGTCTCCCACGGCAACCTGAGAGTTTAAAAAGGTCGAGAGTGACGAGTTTTCTCAGTGATCGGTTTCTCATTTGAAGGTATAATTTATGTTCATCATCACACGGTTATACACTCTAATTGCAGAGTGTGAAATTTAATCAACAAGTTGAATCAGTTTCTCAGGTGATTTATTAACCTTTTAAAATCCTAAACCTCCTGATACAGCAGCAGCGCTGAGTTTTATTCATAAATCACATGTTAAAACCTCAGCTCCAGCACTAAATAAAGTATTTTATCTGTAGTAAAACACAATGTTACTGTTACAGCGTCAATACATATCATCAATATCCACCTCATCAATACAATAAGAAAATTGTTTAATATAATATCAATAGTAGGGCTGCAACTAACCATTATTTAGATATTTAATTTAGATTTGAGCATCTTACAGAATATATTCTTCATGTTCTGGATTGATCCTCAGTGTGATTTCTATGATTTTTGGACAAATAATTCCATTACAGATAATCTTTATTAATCATTGAACATTGCATTGCAGATAATTTAGATTATTATGGTTTTTTTCCTGATTTGGGTCAGTTTTGTCTTGTTTTAAGTTTTAAATCAAGCATTTTATCTGTTCTAAAACACAATATAGCAATATTCTAACTACATTTGCTCTGTAACAGCAACATAAATTAATTCTGACTCTTCTGTTTTCTTTTAAAACCAGGTTTAAGTCCATAACCGTTGCAGTTGTAGAGATATTCAATATTTATTATCATTTAGAGCAGGAAAACTGAAAAATGAGCCTGGTTAATCAGAAAATGGCAAAATTCTCTGGTTCCAGCTTTTAAAATATAAGGATTTGATTCTGCTATAATCACATTTGTCTTTTGGACTGTTCTTTGAACAAATGAAGACATGTAGACGTCACTTTGGTCTTTTTTTTTAACACTTTTTGATATTTTATGCAGAAAAGGTCGAGGGAATTAATGAGAATTTAACCAAGACAAAGAAACGGCTGCAGAAACGCTAAGGACTGAATGATTGTCATTCAAAGCAGCTTTTTAATCAAAGAGCTGCATGAATCTATAAAAAATATACAACGGCTCTGTCTTAAAAGGGCATTTACAAGGTTATCCTCTGCTAGTTTTTACATGCGCTGTAAAACATCGGCGCCTATCAAAAGCAGACATCCCTCATTTCATTCTCACTAGATGAATATGCATCATCGAGGCTGCTGCCAAAACAACGAACATCCATTTCTGAAGGGAAGACATCATTACCCTCTGTTGATTGGCTCGTATCTGGTCTGAGTGTCCTTCAGCCAAACACTAAATCCCTTCCTACCCACTCTCTTTGTATGTTACCAGGGATGAGAGCGGCACAAGATGAATGCCGTGGAGGAAAACAAGAAAAAAGTGGATCAAGGCAGTAAAACAGCAATCATTCGGTAACCAGGGATTTGGGGATTTGAGGATTGAAAGGCTGCAGAAAGTAGCATCATTTGGTTTCATCAAATGGCAGCGAGATCAGGAGCATGAATAAAATGAAAACAAAGTGCATCAAATAAAATGAAAACACTGAGAATTAAAGCTGCAGAAATTCAGCTTTCTAATCTGGAAATACCTTAAATATTCATTGACAGGTATAAACAGATTCTACCTGTTTATACCTGTCGATAAATACTGATCACGCTGCAAAAAATTAACTTGTTTTGTCTCGTAGTTTTAACTTTTTTACATAATTATGTCTTAATATGTCATTATTTTGTCTTTTTAATGTTATGTTTTTATTTTGTTTATATTTTTAACTTCAAGTATCTGCCAATAGAATATGATAATTAATCTGTTATTGTTACACTGTAGGAACTGAAATCTTAACAGGTGAAAATATTGTGTTTTTGGTACAATAAGTCCAACTTTGATTAGAATTATTATTGGCAGATACTTAAAGTTATTGATCATGATTGGTCAATTCAAAAAATTATGAAAAAATAGAGAAAGATATGACAGTGAAAAGACAAAATAATGAGATCATAAAATATGATTACGTAAAAAGTCAAAACTATTAGATAAAAAATGAAAAATATGAGATTAAAAAATTCAAAATGATGAGATAAAAACATAATAAATGTGTCATAAAGAGACAAAAAATAGATAAAAATACAACATTGTTTCAGAAAGTCAAATCATTAAATCTTATTTCAAGAAAACAAGATTAAATTAACAAAAATCAGGAAAAAAAATCTGCTAATCTAATAAAATAATTCATACAAATCTTCTCTATTGGGCTAATTGTACCAAAAACAATATTTCCACTTGTTAAGGTTTAATTCTTTGCAGTGAGACCAACCCTCTGGAGGATTGCTGCACTGTGTTTTATTGTTTGATTAAATGCAAAAATAAATTTGTGTGTGTTTTCCTGAAGATATCAAGTAGAGCCAGTTAATCCGCTGCCTTTTCCCACCGCTGCTGCAGCTGAGAAACGATGAATAAGTAATTGGCCGTGAACAGTTTGTGCTGAGTCTCGAGTGAGGAGTAAACGGACAGATGGAATGCGGAACAAAAAGAAAAGTAAATTTCAGAGTCTTCATGATTGTATTTCGGCAAATTCACGATGTAATTTAGACTTAAGACCCACATTATTGTGTTAAGACCTCACTAAATAAGTGATTAAGAGCACTAATGCAAATGGCTTAAAAATTACAGGTGGAAACATGATTAATTTAGGTTAAACTTTAATGCAATTTATATTAAATAGTTGTATTATTTCATTGCAGAATTAATTTAGTTTCCTGGTGATATCAAGTTAACTTATTGTTAATTTAACTTCAGTCTCAAACCGTGTTGTCAATTCACACAAGTTATATAAGGGTTGAGTGTCTTTTCAAAATAAAGCACTTCTGTGTTCATGGTAAATATAATATAATATAATCATTATAACAAATATATCAACAGGTTGTAATTTACACTCATTATTAAAGATTAACTTGATAGATTCAGCATCAAAACTTTTTTCAGGTTGTGGGTGAGTGAATTGATATATATTGGTATATTGGTATAATTGGTAATATATTGGTAATATATTGGATTTGGTATGGGTGTGGGTGTGTGTGTGCGTGTGTTAAGATCATTAATAGACATTATTATAATTAAGACATTAAGAATTCACAAATTTAGGCCAAATTGTATTATATTGTACACTTCTATTATTTCAATGCCAAATTAATTATTTAGTTTCCTTGTGATATCAAGTTAATTTATCAACTTCAGTCTTTGAACCTTGTCAAGTCACACAAGTTACATGTTCCTAGTGTCTTTTCAAAATAAAGCACTTCTGTGTTCATGGTAAGTATAATTTAATCATTATAACAAATAAATATATGCATATATACATAAAACAGGCTGTAATGGGTAATTTACATGATTAATGATTAACTTGATAGATTCTGTAAGTAAAATAATATGTAAAACATACACTACTCACAATAAGTTAGGGATATTGTAATTTGCATAAGTTCTAATTTGCATTTGGTCTAAATTTTAATGAAATAAACAAAAGTTCCCTTTGATATTTCTAATAATGAATGAGAAGAAACACAATTTTTATTAGTTTAATATTTAATACCTCAAAAATGTCTCTCACAATATGACGTATTGTGAGTAGTGTATTTTAAAAAAAGTGATTCTGAATTACAACAGAATATGGAAACAAAGACAAAAACTGATAAAATGCTATTTTATCTCTGTTTCTTTGATTTAATCACATCTATGTTCAGTTTATTTAGATTGTATTATGCAGTTTCCCCTTTTGTAACGTGTAGTAATTTATTCTCTCTGAGAACCTGTATGAAGGTGATAAGCAGAAACTCAGTGAAGTGAGAGCACATGTTATTGAAAGATACTCTCAGGAGTTAGAAGTGATTTGAGGCATTAAAATAGAGATTTAGTAAAGCAATTAGATTCATTTTTGGGGGGAATTTGTGACACTCAACATCAGCTTTTCAGCATTATACAAGACTTTATATTTTTTGGTCATCACATTTTCAGGAATTCCTGTATTTGCATCGACGCCTGCATCCAAAATGAGCAAAATTCCTAAGTTTTCTTCCCATAACCAAACCTGGCTGACAAGAGTTATTCTGATGCAAAGTGAGCGGAGCTGATACCGAAGCGGCTCGATAAAGCGGTGAATAGAAGGTCCCACAGCTCCTATTCAGCGCCGCTGAATAGACACGTCAAACCCCGCCTGAGCCTCTAATGAGAGCTGAACCACAGGGCAGCAACGGCCGGACTCTTTATACCGAGACGCTTTCTGGGCCAAAATTTCTCAGGAGGCTTCTGACAAAGACTTTTGAGTTCAGGAGAATTATTTTGTTAATTGTAGTGATTGAAGACTGATTGAGTTCAATCTTGAATGTTATGAAAGGTGGAGAAATGTTCCAGCACAAGACTTATTTTTCAGTTTTCCTGCTATAAATGATAATAAATATGGAATATCGCGACAACCAGGAAAGTTATTATACTTAAACCTGGAATCAAAATAAATATACATGTGAGGTGACTACAGAAGAGTCAGAATCAATTTATGTTGCTGTTACAGAGCAAATATAGAATATTGCAACATTTTGTGTTTTACAAAAGATAAAAATACTTTATTTAAAACTTAAAACAAGACAAAACTGACCAAAATCAAGAGAAAAATTGAAATAAGATCATTTATCTGCAATGGAAAGTTCATTGAGTTCAAAGATCAATTATTTGTCCATAAAATCATAGAAATCACACTGAGGATCATTAAAATCAAGAAGAATATATTCTGTAAGATGTTTATATAGGAGCCAATTAAATAATCACACAAACAGCTCAAATCTAAGTTAAATATCTGACAAATTATTTTCGATATATATATTGATGCAGTAACAGTAACATTGTGTTTTACTACAGATATAAATACTTTATTTAGTGTTGGAGCTGAAGTTTTATCATGTAATTTATGAATAAAACTCAGTGTTGCTGCTGTATCAGGGAGTTTTAGGATTTTAACAGGTTAAAAATTAAAATATCAGCCTGCTGTGAATCTTAGTTTGTAGATTTATTCACTTATATTCACCTCGAAATTTAACCTAATTTAATTTTATTGTGAAATGTTTTTTGCACCTCTGGGCCACCGTAGTTTATGCTAAAATAAAATAATATTAAAAGTGGGGGTTTGGAACAGCATCTTCTTTCCTTCAGTGGATGTGATTGTGCTTTTTGTGGAAGATAAAACTATTTCAGGCTCTGAGGAAACAGTTTTGAGCTTGAATAAATTTAATTTTTCTTTCCACTTTCCGTCCAGCGCTGACTTGTGTGATTAAAGCTTCGGCAGCTTTGATGTTCCTGCTAGAATTTACTCCTGAAATGTGAAACTCTAAAATAAATGATCTCCCTTTCATTTTTTTCCTTTCAGATACTGCTGTTGTGAAACTTTAAACCTCAAACGAAGACAAGTCAGTAATCCACAATATGGAAAAAATGATGGCGGCTTGGAATGTGGAAGGAATGAAACCTTCTGATTCAGCGGCAATGAAAATGTTTGTGAAATTCTTCTTTTTTGACAAAAAAAAGTGAAAATGCAAGGCTTTCTGATTGAATATTCACTTCATAACTCGCCTCTCAGATATCCATCATGGTGCCGAATGAGGAGGCACGTGGAGGGCAGTCGGATAAATGACGGCTCTTTTCTCTTATTCTGAAGCTGCTGTAACATTCATCATTTGACACCAAAAACAAATCCTTGAATCATCCTGGATGTGGATGAACACAAAAGCCTGAGCTGAATAAGATAAGAACTAATGACAAAAAAGAATAAAAGTTTGTTTTTTTTACCTTGAAGCACTTCCTATTTAGACTTTCAAAGTTGCAATAAAATATGAAATAGGCAGAGGGCTTTTAGTTTGAAAAATATAGTAATTAATTCCTATGTGTGTGTTTTTATTATTATTATTAATACTACAGTCATTATTATTACCACCATCTTGCTGTTGCATCTTATCTACCTACTTATCTTGTGTGTTATTCCTTTTCTATTTAATTTTTATCTACCTTATCTATCTAATTGCATGATATTTCATTTTCATATGAATTGTCACCGGGCTGTTTAGTGTTTTCTTTTACATAAATAAAAATATTTCGCCATAAACTGAAGCAGAAAAAACACAAATTGATGTAAAAAATTAAAAAGAGAAGTGTTTGACGCTCAAAATTTATGGTGAAGGATGAAACCTTCAAAACCTTGAGCATAAAATAATTCAGCTCTTGGGTTTGCACTTTTACTTCTGACTGTACAAGTTATAAAGTGTAATACTTTTATTTTGTACTTTTATATCACTATTCATGTACTTTTACAACAGTACTCATACTACGTTTGTACAACTTTACTGCAATTCTCTTACTATTTGTGTGGTTTCACTACTACAAGTATGCATACTACTATTGTACTTTTACTGCAGTATATACTATACTATAATACTACAGTACTTTTTCATAGTATATATGTGCTTTTACAGCAGTATTATTATTCTACTACTATACTTTTACTGGAGTACTCATACTATTCATGTACTTTTACTGCAGTGTTCACACTATTGTATTTTTATTGCAGTACTCTCACTATTTTTGTGCTTTTACACCAGTACTCATATTACTATTTTACTTTAACTGCAGTACTCATACTATTCAGTACTCATACTATGTATGTGCTTTTACACCAGTACTCATACTACTGTTGTACTTTTACTGAAATACTTGTACAATTCATGTACTGTTACAGCAGTACTCACACTATTTATGTGCTTTTATTTCAGTACTCATACTACTACTTTTTGCTGAAATACTAATACTAAATACTAATAATTCATGTACTTTTACTCCAGTATGGACAGTATTGTATTTTTATTGCAGTACTCTCACTATTTATGTGCTTTTACTACAGTACATATACTATTCATGTACTTTTACAGAAGTACTCATATTAGTATTGTATTTTTATTGCAGTACTCTCACTATTTATGTGCTTTTACTACAGTACTCATAGTATTCATGTGCTTTTACTCCCGTTCTTTAACCACATGACACATTCTTTCACTCACTCTACACCTTGGTGTAGGTGAGCGTGCGTGCGCGTTCGCACGTGCGGCCCGCCCCTCCTCGTGACGTCACCTGCTCCCGTCCAGCAGCAGCTGTCCTCCAGTCCTCCGCAGACCGGAGCGCAGACGGACTCGGATCCGCTTCGTTACTTCATCAACGCCGCAAAATAAGAACTCGTGGAACTACGGAGCTTCTGTTTCACCTTTTTTATTCTTCTTTTTCTTTTTTAGGCTTTATTCGTTTTTTTGCCGGATCTTTAACACAAATGACGCGAGAAAACACAGAAACAGAAGCTGAAGTGACAGCGAGCGTCTTCTTCTCAGTACTGTAGCTGCTGAGCTGCAGCCAGCAGGTCAGTCACTTCCGATCACTTCTATCGATCTGTGCAACCATAGTCATCATGTTTATTTATTATAATGCAACATGCTGTTATCTTCACTGTTTTTAATGCTCCCTGACTTTTCATGGAACTGTTTGATATTTAAATATTTAATGTGAGGTAGGTAGTGAAATGATTTTAAAAGGGCCTTATTTGCTATTTTCACGTTTGTGAAATAAAATGTTTTTAATGCTCCAAAAGCAGCAATACAGTCTGCCTTCTCACACTCTCACTCTGAAATACCCTGCCCCCCCTCCCCTTTCTGTTTGACACGCCCACTTTGTTCTGAATGGCTGAGCTCTGTGGGAAAGCCCCGCCCCCTCAGAGAGCTGAGATATCAAGCACAAACAGCAGGGTTATTACTAAGTTCCATTCCTGTTGTGACATCACAACAGGAGCAATTTCTAAATGATTCCTGCAACACTAGAGCTTTAATATTTCATGGCAACTTTATACTGAAGAATGAGTCTAATGAGTGGTTTCTGGTGCCTTTTTATGTAGTATATGTTTATATATCCCTGTAGTGTTATGTTAATTATCCTATATATACACCTATATACTTTATATATAGATAATTTATTCTTTTCTTTAATGTCTTTGCTGTGAATATCTAAGAACAGTCGCAACAGATGGAGGAAAAGACTGGAAATGACAAATTGACTCTCAGCTCTGCCAATAAGGTCATTGTGTAAGCTGAAAATCCTCTCTGCAGCCACACAAACACACACACACACAAACACACACACACACACACACAATTCATTGGTCAAGAAGGAATTTGGGGTTTTCCAGTTTCTTCCTCCCTTGTTGTCTTTTCTTCCCTTTCCCCCTCCGTACACTCTCTCCATCCTCTTCTCTCTTTGTTTCTCTCCAGCTCCCTCTCCTCTTCCTCTTCCTCTTCATCGTCATACATTCTTTATGTGACCTCAACGTCTGTCCTCTTCTCTCCTTCCTCTAAAAACTTTTACCCGCCTCTTCATCCTCTTCAAACTCAGCTATCTGTGCCTTTGTTTTGCAGCCTCTTCGCCCTCTTTTTTCATCATGTCTTCTCATGTTCTTCCTCCTGATCTCCCCCTCTTTGTCTTTTGACTAAAGAAACATAGACTTTACACACTTTAAAATGATCTGAACAGCCAGCCCATGCTTCCCCTCCTTCTCCTCCTCCTTCTCCTCCTTTTCCTCCTCCTCCTCCTCCTCACACTCCTGACGCTAAGCCTGAAAACTCGCCTGTCATCATTTTCCCGGCTCCCTGTGAAGGTGCGCTCCATTTTGTAATTAATGGAAGCTCGGCTCAGCACGACACACACACACACACACTGTGGAGTTAAATATACACACACCTCTGTGGGTTTACAGATTCTGTCTTATACGCTGGACTAGAAACAAACAGCTTTATGTCTAGTTGTTTTATATTGTGTTGTTCAATGAATCACCACAAGCTAAACAGAATACAGGAAATACCCTGAGCTCTCAGTGGGATTTTAAAGGACTAAAATGCTCCAGAGGTGGAAGTTAAGAAAACACATTTGTTTGAATTCTTTAAATAAATATGGATATTTTATGTATTTAAAACCAGGGCTGCAACTAACGACTACTTTAATAGTGAAATGATTAATCAATCAGTTGTTTGATTAATAAAATGATGTTAAATGTTGATCAAAACTCAAGATTTAACCTAAAATGTCTTTTTTTTACCACAACAATCATCAGTTTACTATTATAGAAGATTAAAGAAACCAGGAAATAATCAGAGAATCTGGAAAAGTTCTTCTAAAAAATGACTCAAATCGATTAATTGACTTTCACTAATGTTTCTGGCAGCTGTGAGTTTTTCTTATCATCAGAATCAGGATTTTACAGCAATACGTGATGAAGCATTGCTAGTTATGCACGTTATTTATATAGATGCTATGAAATAAACAGACTTTACCCATTAAACATTAAATTCTATTGAACCACTAAAACAATCGTTTTACATATTTCATAATTGGGATTTGCCCCAAAATATAATTTTTTCATTCTTGGCCATTTCTTCACTCAAGCAGCATGTTTCATAAAAATCAGCCCGGTAGTTTTTCAGCATTGAAGACAAAAGCTCAAGAAGGAATGTAATAATGGTTTGAAACTAATCAGCAGGAATGTTTTTTGTTTGTTTTAAAATCTATTCTACCTTTTTGCCCATAAGAGCTTCAGGAACATAATAGAGATAAAATGTGATAGATAACATGTAACACATAAGTGCTTTTTATAGAAAGATAAATAATGATTGAGTAGATGAAAACATACCAGCTGAGTTGCTGATAGTATTTTTACTACAATATATATAGTAACTGTAGTAAAACACACAGCAGCTTAAATTGATTCAGACTCTTCTATAGTCATCTCACATGTTGTAGATTTCTTTGATACCAGGTTTAGGTCCAATAACCTTTAGGGTTGTACAGATATTCCATATTTATTGTCATTTGTAGCAGGAAAACTGAAAAGTAGGCCTTGGATTAAAGCATTTAACAGTGTCCATCATATAAAGACAGTGAGATGATGCATTTAAGTGCATTAGGTCATTTGAGGCCGTTGAACCTCCTTCGACCTTCAGCTTCAATGTGAACAGAGTCACTTTAAATCTGATGGAAAAACCCACAAAAGTGTGACATTTCAGGGCCGTGTGTCGAAATGATAAACGTCTTCGTTAGGTAATAACTCTTAGTTATGTGCTTTTAAATGTCACAAAGTGTTCCCTGATTTTATTAATCAACGTTATTAAATCAATACATTTGAATTCTGTAAATTTATCGTGTTAAGAGCCCGAAACACATTTTTATAACACGTCACGATGATCTAACGCTTTGATTATCTGCTCGGCTGTTTTTTCCTCCTGAAGATAGAGACCTCTGGGGTAAATTACTGCCTCAAAACACTTTATCTGCTGCCCTGAAGTCGACCTGTTGACGTATTGGAAAACGCTGCCTCCTCCTCTTCCCTGAGTGCCAACATTTTCTTCTTAAAACCAGCGTCAGCGGTTCAAGAATCTCGCTGCTGCAGCAGAGGAGGACACAGCACTAAAAATTAGCACTTAATGGTCTCATCTACCTGGAAATTCACCGTAAGGGGAACACAATATTTTATGGACGGATTTATTCCTTGATGAATGGCAGCGGTCGAGGCAGCCTAATGTACTTGACGACTTGCCAAGATGAGGATTTTTTATTTAGTTATTTCCTCCTGTAGACCTGAAAGATAAAACTTATAGAACCTTCAATCAGTGGGGTGTAGGGGGTTTGGGGGACCAGGATTGGCCTAATTGTTGAAAACCGAATGCTAGAGTGCCCTCTTGGGAGTTAAAAAATGTGTTATAGTGCCCTTTGGCGGTCAAAACATGTTAAAATGCTGTCTAGGAGCCAAAGGTGTGTTAAAGTGCCCTCTAGTAGTCAAACCATGAGCTAATGTGCCCTTTAGGACCAAAACATTTCCTGAAGTGCCCTCGAGGAGCCAAAATGTCTGCTAAAGTGTCCTCTTGAGGACAAAAACATGTGTTAAAGTGCTTTTCGGAGTCAAAACAAGTGCTAAAATGCCAAAAAGTGACTTCTAGTAGCCAAAATGTGCTCTAAAGCCCCATCCCAAAACATGTGCTAAAGTGCCCTCTTTTTTTCCTTTCCTGCCCTTCAGAAAGTCTGTGCACGCTGCTGCAGCACAGAATCAAAGAGGAAAATTACCCTTTCTTGTGTAGTTGCTTCAGTTATTGATGTGCACCTCTGACATTGACTTAACATCTCATAAACACATGAGATCACCTTCAAGTCTGTTGTATTTTAAAAGCTTGTTATATTATCCATTGAGTCAAATCTGCATCTGAAAGGAACTAAACCTACAGATGAATGTAGGTGAAGTATAAAACACTCTACGGTGGCCCAGAGGGAAGCTGAAGTAATACTAAACAAAGTTGACAGTTCTATACCTGCTAATTGCAGGCGAGCGTCTCCCTCCGTTACCTTTAATGTCATCAGCAGTGGACAAACATTCAAAGGACATTTTCTTTTCTCACGGAGCTCATCACGGGTGTGAACGCCCGCTGGGAGCAGAGCTGCATCTTCACTGCAGGAAGCAGCAACTGATGCCCATAGATCAGCTGTGGTTCTGTCCTTAAGGTCAGCACTGAATTAAGCACAAGTGCCTGCAAAATGAGATGAAAAGGCTGACCTTTTCTCTGAGTCTGAAGTCGAATAAAACATTTTTATGCCTCCGCAGCGGAGGCTTTATGTTTTCAGGTCGTCTTGCCTCCACAAAGCTCAGAAAAGTATGAAATTTCTTTAAATTTAGCAGAAACTCAATGATTCTTGTTTGATGACCTCACAAAACATGTTTTTTGGCCATAACTCAAGATTTCATGTGCTAATTATGACATGTAAACTACTGCAGGATTGATTATTTCTATTTCTCAGTATGTTTAAACCAGCTCAGTCTCCTGAGGGAAACGTTCACACTAGATTAAATGATTAGTTGCCAACTGTTCCATTATTCACCAATGATTTTGTTAATTGCTTAATTGATTTGAGTCATTTTTAAGAAGAAAATGTCCAATGTCTCTGGTTCCAGCTTCTCTTCTCTGATTATTTTCTGATTTCTTTAGTCTTCTATAACAATAAACTGATGATCTTTGGGTTGTGGACAAAAAAAGACATTTCAGGTTGAATCTTCAGCTTTGGGAAACACTGATCCACATTTTATGAACCAAACAACTAATTAATCATTTCATAGATTGACTATAAAAATAGTTGCAGTTCATACCACGATACACCACAGAGACATTGAATGTCAGCGTTTCAGACGTGTTTCACTTTCTTATCTTTTCTTTTGTGAATAAACTCAACCACCTGAACGACAGCGTTGTTAAAAATATGCACAAATCAAATAAAGATTATCATGATTCTTATGAAACGCTGACATTCACTGTATCTGCAGCAATGTAAACTGTTACCTTCTGGAATAAACACAAGAAACAACTCAGGAAGGGAGATTATTTTAATATTTAGATCCTCGATTTAGCTGTTTCATGCTGTTTCATTTCTTAACAATCTCCTGAAGCTGTTTTCTTTTCATTTTATTAATGGAAAATCAAAGTCAGGAGCTGTCCGCTGTGTTTGATCTGGATTTTCTTGGCTCTCCAGCTTCCTTCTTTGATCTGCAGTTGTTGCCTGTTGATTATAAACATAGAAATCTAACTGTGATTTAGATTTTATTACGTATAAATGTGATATACCGCTGGTTTCGTTGCTGCTGTGTCTGATTCTCATTTTAAACAGCCTGCAATGGAAAAAAACGATAAAACTATCTGTAAGCATATGGCTGCTGGAAACAGTTATTATAGAAACATTCGTCCAGGGATTAGGAACGGCCCACTCTCAGCTAATTAAACTTTCGGCTCCCTGACGTCCGCAGAGTTAATAACGCTGAGTATTTCACTGAAAACATATATCCCTGCTTCCAATTTTTGAGGAACACACAAGTCCTCCGGTATTTTTGAAGCAGATCCCCTGGAAGCTTCTTTTTTTTCAGTGTCTCCTCTCTCTATTTAATTGAATTTCTCTACTAACTAAAACAAAAGTAAAACAGAGTTCACCCCCTCCTGCCATATTCTCTAAGATCCCACTTGTTTTCCCAGACAAGGTCACACGCAGGGTATCCCATTTAACTTTTGTGTTTTTTTTAAATGCCTCCTGCTGCTTTTCCCCCACTCAAATCCTGGTTGATTTCTCCTGGTTCCAACTCTCCAAACTGAACCCATGCTCATTTCTCGCTGTAGCTCCGCTTGTTTTCTGTATTTCTCTTTGTGTTTTTTTTTCTTTTTTTCTGCTGTATCTGTCAGAGCCGTCCTCGCCTCCTGCTGCATTCAGCCTGGGATTGTCTCAGCCTGATATCAAAGCGGGTGACAGTGTCTTTGTCTGCCGGCGTGTTATTGATCGCAGGCTCGCTCCAGCTTGCCTGCTGAGTGCTCATTTTCCAGCCGAAGGGGGGGGATTTATTAACAGGGCGACACGCTCCTTGTTGAGCAAAGAGGGTGCAGGAAATGTGAAATGCCGCAGGTGAAGATGAAACGAAGCCACCGTTTCCTTCATCAATCCTGAGAGGATCGGAAACAATCATTAGATTTCTCTTGTTCTTGTTCTTGTTGTTCTTGTTGTTGTCATCCCCAGGAATGAGAGACAGAAATATCAATACTTAATTTTGTTTCAATGGGTTTTTACACTACAATACAATACAGATTTGACTCGACTGTGGTTCACTGGGAAAGCAATGAAATCACAGACAGTAAAAATACGTTTTTAGCACAAAAGTGTCAATTAAGTGGAAGTTAAGTTAAAGTTGCAGTAATCTGTTAAAACCCTAAACGTCCTGATACAGCATTGAGTTTCATTCATAAATCACAGTAGAAAACCTCAGCTCCAACACTAAACAAAAGTATTTTATCTGTAGTAAAACACAATGTTACTGTTACAGCATCAATATATATCATCAATATCCACATCATCAATACAATATCAGTAGTAGGGCTGAAACTAGCCACTATTTAGATATTTAATTTAGATTTGATCTGTTTGTGTGATTATTTAATAGTCTCCTTTATGATCTCCTTTTTAAACATCTTACAGAATATATTCATCAGGTTCAGTAGCGATCAGTTTGGTCTTGTTTTAAATTTTAAATAATGTATTTTTAACTGTAGCAAAATACACAGCGACTTAAATCGATTCTGACTCTTCTGTAAGTGAGTCAGAATGTTGTAGATTTCTTTTGATACCAGGTTTAAGTAAAATAACCTTTGTGATTGTAGAGATATTCCATATTTATTATCATTCATAGCAGGAAAACTGAAAAATAGGCCTGGGATTTAAGTGGTTAATGGTGAAAAGTGCAAAACGAAACTTTAAAATGTATCTAAATTAAAGTTTTAGTTTTATCCCATGTAGTTTACTGGAACTGTATCAGAAGTGACTCTATAATTGCCTGATTTTACACAGTATCCTCTTATCAGACATCAGAAACATGTCGTCTGAAAGAAAGACTTAAAATATAGCAATAAGCAAGTCATAATGTGCAGCATTTAAACAGGATTTTACTGCAGCTGCGTTGTTACAGTTCATGCGAACACGACGTTCGATATCTCATGCAGCAGCAGCGAGTTTCATTATTTAACCATTGTGCTGCTGTAAAAAGGCTGAAGCCAGAGGAGCTGAAAGAAAGATTCTCTTCAGATAAAAAGCGGCCTAATAAATCGGAAGATTCTGAATGTCACAAAATAAAATAATGATGTTGAATATGTATCTTTAATCCACTGAATCCAAAACCCCAGTTTAATAAGATTTCACAGGAACCTCATTATTCACAGAATAGCTTGCATTGATACGTATAATTTAACACAGATCAGCTGTACAAGCAAACAGAAAGCTTTGTGTTGAAATGAAATCCTGCTTTGCTAATAATTGCTCTATTTCTCTGTGTTATTCTCAGATTGGGATAAAAATAAACCAATGTGGCAACACAATAATGGAAACAAAATCCCACATCTGAATCACAAAAACTACTGAGCAGAATTTCAGGTCCAAACATTAAGTCTCTAATGAAGATAAACAGTTAAAAGCATTTTAATGGCAGCTTCTAAAGTCTGTGTTGCTTTAATCAGAATTAAATGGCATCATTAGTTTACAAATGCAATTCTTCCCACTGCAACACGTCCTGCAGGGATAATAAAGTTTCTTGTGAGCGAAACGGAACAACGTTTTGCAGCGAAACAATTTCTTGCTGCCTCTCTAATCAGATTACAGTCCTCTGCTGACTGCGTGTTTTCATACACAAAATCAAATCACAGCTCAATTCCAACAAGGAAATTGGTAACTTGGTTGATATGTTTAAAGATGTAGATACTTTAAACATACGTGGCAGGGGTCGTGACATTTAGATGGTCACAGTCGTTAGTTAACTATGTTCTATAGCAAATATGTTCTATATAACATATTAAATATAGGTGTATACATTTATACAATATATTGAAAGAATTAGTTAGGTGTTTAGGTCAGTTTCTGCTGTGAACATTTCCCACATGTTTGCACTCTTCCCTCAGAGCTTAAATCTCTTTTGGTTTAGACTCTTTATTGCTTTTCAATTGCTTCCCCACTAAATCACATCTCTCTCTTCCTCCTCCTCATGCTCTTTGCATTGATTTAAGAACAAAACCTTTCCGGCAGGGAGCAGTGATATTTGTTATTACTTTTTGTCAGACTTTGCAGCCTGGAACTGTGTTAGCCATCGAGAAAATTAAAGTTCTTCCTCCAACGATGCCCCTGGGGATCCTTCTAGATTAAACTCTTAACTCTTTATATCGTGTTTATGAACAGGGGATCGGCCATGGCGGCCCATCGGATCATCAGAGTGACGAACAGCAACCACGTCCTCCCTCGCTGTAAATCTGAGGGGACGCTCATCGACCTCAATGAAGGGGTGACCAGCGCCAGCCTCACTGATGTCAAAGGTCTGTGTGTCACTCAAGGTTCATTATAATTGAATTTAAGTCCTAATGAATCAAATTTAACTCAATATATATTATTGAATTAATCTGTTGCTTTAATTTGGTTCTTTTCATCCTGTTTCCAGCAGTTATCTGCTGGAAACAGGCTGTTTCACATCACCGGTTGCACCCCATTACAGCTTTGTTTACATGCTCTATATACACTAATGAGGGGAACTAAAAATAGGAACTGAAACATCTGCTCATACGTTTAACTCGTGATCTGAAAAGGTTCGGCATCATTGGAATATTTGTTTTGGTTTTTCAGTTGCTTTTGTGTCCCAGATAAAGGACTTAACGTTTATTTTTCAGCTTTGAAGCTTTTCTTAAAACTTTAGGCAATGACATTTAGCCACAAACCTTAATGTTTGATCTGTAGTGCCATCACATCATTAGTTCAACTGCTTCATTATTTCTGTGGGTGATCATGTGATATGCACCGTTAACCGCAATAATCAGTGAATGAACGATTAAGTGCACTTATAAACCACTTTGCAATCAAGACAAAAGCCATTAATCATTTTATGAGATGAAGTGGTCTAAACATATTTTTCCTTTTCAGTGCCTTCTCCCAGTGCCTTAAGGCTGGACACTTCAGCCTCCTATGAAGCGGCACAGGAAGTGGTCGCCATAAAGGACTACTGCCCGAGCAGCTTCACCACACTGAAATTCTCCAAAGGTGATCGCCTCTATGTGCTGGACACGTCGGGCGGGGAGTGGTGGTACGCCCACAACAACACAGAGATGGGCTACATTCCAGCTGCCTACGTCCAGCCGGTCAACTTCAGGAACTCTTCGCTCAGCGACAGCGGGATGATCGACAGTCTCGGGGAGGGGTATGAGGACGGGTCAAAGGAGTTTGGGGGTTTGGGGGAGTGGACAGGGATGACCCTTAAACCCTCCCCAGTTTGCAACACCAGTCCATTCTCTATGAACCCGGTTGTTCGCCCGTTAGATCAGAACAGCAAAGAAACAGGCATAAGGAACTCAGCGGACCTTATTCTCTTTGATGCCTTGGAATCTCCATCCACTTGCTCCACCTTTAACACAAGTGCAATCATGGCTAATGGGTTTAGCAGCTGCTATATAAACAACACTACCCCCATTAGCCAAAACCAAGATGTAGCTCCGAACCTCCACAGGGAGAACCCTTTTTTTAGGGGTAAACGTTCCCACAGTCTAACAGAACTGTCCGTCCTTCAGGCTCAATCGAATCTAACCTTACCGAATTCTGGATTCTTCACAGGCCTCAAGGCTCCTGTGCCGGAGCAGTTTCAGAGCAGGGAGGATTTTAGGACAGCTTGGTTAAACCACAGAAAGCTAGCCAGGTCTTGCCATGACCTGGACTCCCTGGGTCAGAGCCCCGGGTGGGGCCAGACGCAGCCGGTGGAGACCAACATCGTGTGCAGGTTGGAAAGTAACGGAGGCGTCATCCAGCTTCCAGACACACACATCAGCCTTCACATCCCTGAAGGTCACGTCAGCCATGGAGATCACCAGCAGATCTCCATGAAAGCCTTACTAGACCCTCCTCTGGAGCTCAACAGTGACCATTGCTCCACCGTCAGCCCCGTGGTGGAGATCAAGCTCAGCAACATGGAGATCAAGTCCTTCATCACGCTGGAGATGGAGGTTTCAGTAACTGTGAAGAAGGACAGCTGTCACACCGCTGAGGTGCTTTGTGTCCGAAGCGATTGCAAAGAAGGACCTTACACGCCGATCCCCAACGCCTACATTTACAAGGATACAATCCAGGTGCAGCTGGATAGTCTAGAGCCTTGCATGTATGTGGCAGTTGTGGTTCAGTCGCAGTATAGGAGCCACAATACGACAGTTTGGGACTACGTGCAGAGGAAGGTAACTCTGGGTGTGTACGGACCAAAGCACATCCACCCTTCCTTCAAGACAGTTGTGGCCATGTTCGGGCATGACTGTGCTCCCAAAAACCTGTTGGTGAGCGAGGTGGGGCGGCAGGCTAGCTCCACCCCGGCAGTTGCCCTCCAGCTGTGGGGGAAGCACCAATTTGTTCTGGGGTACCCTCAAGACCTCCAGGTGGGACTGTACTCCAACATGTCCAACTATCAGGTGAAGGTGAACGAGGGCGCCGGAGTGATCCGGGGATTTCAGGTCAAACTGGGGAAGGTCAGTAGGCTTCTGTACTTGATCTCGTCGCACAACCCCAACAGCGTCTCAGACTTCACTCTCAGGGTCCAGGTCAAGGACGCCCTGGACTGTATCCTCACCCAGTTCTGTGTCCAGACTCCACAACCGCCGCCAAAGACCGGAGTGAGGATAACGGGCCAGAGGAGGTTCTTGAAAAAGAAAGAGGTGGATAAGATTGTCCTCTCGCCACTGGCCGTCACCTCCAAATACCCCAAGTTTCAGGACCGTTGCATCACCAGCCTAAAATTCGGCAAGTTGATCAAAACAGTGATCAGGCAACACAAGAGCACGTATCTGTTGGAGTACAAAAAGGGGGATGTTATTGCTTTGCTCAGCGAGGAGAAAATAAAACTTCGAGGGCAGCTGCGGACCAAAGAGTGGTACATTGGATATTATCAGGGCAAGATGGGGCTTGTTCATTCCAAAAATGTTTTGGTACTGGGAAAGGTGAAGCCCATTTATTGGTGTGGGCCGGATCTTACCACCACGATGCTGATGGAGCAGATCCTGAAGCCTTGCAAATTCCTCACGTACATCTACGCCACTGTGAGGACAGTTTTGATGGAGAACGTTGGAAACTGGAGGGCGTTTGCGGACGCCTTGGGGTACGGGAATTTGCCTTTGAATTATTTCTGTCGGACGGAGCTGGACAATGAGACGGAGAAGGTGGCGTCGGTTCTGGAGAAGCTGAAAGAGGAGTGTACGAACATGGAGAACAAGGAGAGGAAGTCCTTTCAGAGGGAACTCATGATGGTAAGACACAAGGAGTTTATGTAGGAACATGGCTGTGGTGTAAGTTTTGAAAAACTTTAAACCAGTTCTTTTGAATTGGTGAGCAAACATTAGTGTCATATTTGGATCTTTGGAGGTTTAAACTTTGTAATTTGGCAAAGAAAGAAAGAAGTTCTGCAAGATTATTCAGTAAACAATTGTTAAACTTTATCCCTTATCTCGAATCATTCAATCAAAAATATTCTCAGAAGTTAGGAAAAATTCCCATGACTGTTTTCCCACTGTTTTTCAAATTGTTACGTGATCAACCAACAGAAAGCTGTCATATCTTTAGGTAAAATCAGTTTGGTTACTGACAACTCATTTTATCAAAGCCACAGCCCTTGTTACTGTAGTAGATATTTACTTTATTTCAGAAAAGACTTGTGCACATTCACTACCACTGAATTGCACTTTGGCAAACAATATAAAGTCTCATAATTGGTGCTGTGTTGCTGGTAAATCATTTTATGTTCCACAAAAGCTTTTACTGCACAGTTAATGCTTATTGTCCTGCATTAACAGCTTTTTTTCTCAATTGATACACACCACTGAACATAAGAGGACTTTTATCTCTCTCTTGCGGCTGCTTTCTACGTCATAGGTTTAATTTGGTGGCAGCTAAAAGGAACAAAAAACACATTTCCTGAGCAATTAGTGTCACTTTGCCATATGATTTCTCTGCACTTTAAGGCAGTTGGACAAGATAGAAGTCACTAGAAGAATTTGAGAGAAATTTGAGCTGATTTTGAGAAATCTTCTGCTGAACGTTAAACAACACGTCTCATAGCCTGAGGCGTCTCTCAGCAGGAGCAGCCAATGCATGAAAAATGAAAGGTGAATATCTTGTAAAGGAAAGGCATGGAAATGAACCTCAATATCTGCAGTTTGAGCGAAAAACAGCTCCGTCAAGTGAACCCACGCAGGCTTCGGTGTTGTTTTTCTTCTCCAGCAGCGGGAGGCAAACTAGTGTAGAGACGTTCCCGTCACCGGACACCATTACTCGAAAAGTGCTTCAGCAAACTACTTTTTCCAACCGCTGTTTTTCAATTCAGAGTCAATGAAGCATGCATGCACTTTTCTTGCAAGTTTCAAATAGTGGCCATCGGGAGCAGCTGGAGGAAAAGTGCCTCACTAAATGAGACTTTGATAGCAGCTGTTAAGTAGATGCTTGATGTGATTTTTTTCTCTTTTAGCTCACCTGCATCCACCTCTGCTAAGGGTCTTTTTTTTTCTTCCAATCTCTATTAAAGAGCGCTGGCTTTCAATTTTGAGAGCATGACAAACAATCAGAGAGCTGAGCTGAAATCTCAGAGCAGACACCTGAGAAGCAGTTTGAGCAAAGCAGAGCGAATCTAAGCACAGGTTGAAGGAGAGAATTACAAAACCTCAACGTGAAATCGATAAATCATGCTCTTAGATTGAAAGACCATGGAGATAGAAAAAAAGCCTGATATGTTGTAAAAGCCCCCTGTTTGGATTTAAAGGCCCCATGAAATGGAAGTTAGATTCCTTTCTGATGTATTTCCCACTGAAACTAATTATGTGAGGTTTGAACAGGTACAAGAGGGATTTATATCAAATCATTTTGTGTTCACCCTCGAGTGTCATCAAACATATGAAACAGTTTTACAGGAAGTGAAAGAAACTGAACACTTTATACAGCAACACAAATTAGGAAATGTATTATTTTTTGATTGGGCCTTTAAATCATGTGACATTTCCATAAACAAAATCTAAAACAAAGAAGGCGTGCTTTCATGTTTCATGAAAGGCTTTTATTCTGGTGGATACCTTCAATCCCCACTGAGGCTTTTTCACCTTGGATTTCTCATCCATGAAACAGGTTCCATCCTTGAAGAGCTTCATTTTTAAATATTTGACAGAAAATGACACACTCAGAAGTTCTTCACTGAAGTGCAGCAATTTTTCATCATCAGAAACACTTTCATCGTCGAGGACGATACGTTTCATATCAACATTTTTCTTGACGTGTGCATATTTTCCTGAGGTTGAGCTGTGGTTCGATTTATGCACAAATACACTTGTTAGGGTTAGAAAAAGATCCTGTTTGGGGTAAAAATGCACAATATGATTCTATAAAACATCTTAGATCAACAATCTGAGTTGATTAAAAGAGCTCTTCTTCTTTTGATTGAATGATACCAATTAAAACATACTTATGAATATAATAGTCCTTTTTCTGCTGATAAATCTGACAAACTGCACCTTTAAAATAACATTCATTGGCTTTGAAAGAAGTTTGGCTGCACAATATGAGCTTTTAAAGATTGAGCCATCAATGGACACTTTAGAGTTTAATAGATGAAGATCTTAATTTTTATTGCGTTGTGTGCTTTCTGTCCTGCTCTTCATTATCTTTGTCATTTCGAAGGACATTTGCTAACGGCTTTATAGGCTTTATGGCTTCCCCAGTGGACACAGTGTAATACGACTTAAAGTAGTCCCCATCTGTTTTTATCCCTGAAATGAGCTTTTTTTTCTTTTTGATGTATTTCTTCTCTGTTTGGTTTGGCTTCCTCCCATGCCGGAGCATCAGTAGCAGATATGTCAGATTTACTGTGGGAGATTTCATATTTTAAAATGTATTTTTTTCCCGAAAAAGGGAAGATTTTATGCTCCGACACATCTTAATCTTATCGTCCCCTACGGCTTAGTTTGCTTCACCTGCAATAAACCACTGTGTGTGTGCGTGCACGTGCGTGCGTGTGTGTGTGTGCATGTGTGTGTGTCCCTGCGTCATTTTCCCCCCAGAGAGCAGCAACTTGTCATCAAGCTGCAGGAGCAAGGTCCAGTGAGTCAAACAGGATTCATTACTACAACTTAAGCTCAAAGGAGGAAAAAAATAGCTATTTAATAGAATGAGTCCTGTTAAACCTCCAGCTACGAAATCCGTTATTGGCAAACGAGGCGTCCATTCTTTGCTCTGATAATGTGGCTGAGGATGAAAATAACAGTTTGTTAGGATATAAATAGTAATAGAGCTGCTTCGGAATAAAGACTGCACCGTTTTCTCTGTACAAATAGGTTCCCTGGAGAGAAATGTTAGGAAAGGATGGGAGGATTCTGTGTCATCTTGAAGGGGATTAGATGATAAACTGGATGTTGGAGTTGTGAGGAATTCCCCTCTCGCTCAACAAAGTGTGATGGCTTCATTGTCTTTGATGAGAGAGAAAGAGGTGAGGAAGCAGGAAAACGTGGGCGTGGATGTGACAACTGATACGAGGAGAGAAGAAAGAGGTTCCTCTTCTTTACAAAGGTTGACAGCACATCCTGATCTTTGTTCCTGAATCTGTTGGGAGTTAAAGGTGCAGCGTGTTAGATCTAAACAGAAATAGAATATAATATTCATAAGTATGTTTTAATTAGTTTATAATCTGCACAGGGCTGCACAATTACTCCCATCAAAATCCTGATCTTTATCCATATCGCCATGCAATCTCATGACGATTCTTCATTTTCATTCAGGACAACTGCTGCAACAAAACAAGCGCTCCTTCTTTCTCTCCACTTGTCAGTCTTTGGAAATATCTTTGATTTGTTGTTTTAATGCTGTAATCGTTTTAGCTTTTCCTCCGATATCAGGCACGATTTCTTCTAAAAAATCGTGATCTTGAGGTCCATGAAGCCGCTAGTTAGTTTGTCCAGAGAGTATTAAAGACATGTAAGAGTTAAATAGATTTAAAAAATCCAACTGAAAAGAAGAGTTTCTGCAAAACTTAAGGTCAAAAGCATTAACACAACCAAAATGGCCAACAAAAGAAATAAATTATAATAGGGTTAATAAAGTAGATTTGTTCTCATCTTTTATCATCAACAAAAAATGTGCTAATTTCATCACAGTCTGTGGTTAAGGACATAGAATTTGTCTCATTTTCGTCATGAAAAAGAACAACATTCAGCATCGTCACCCAGACAATTTAGTGTTTTCCATGAAAAGTCACACTTTTATTTACCACCATAAGTCGTAAAATGAATAGAAAATATGGTCAATACATTGACAAGGTTAGAAATAATGATTTGTATTTGAGATTATATTTTTTTCCTTCAAACTTTCAGTTTTCTATCTTCTCTAAGCAGCTAAACTGTTTCCAGCTGTGCTAACATGTTAGCATCAAGGGTTTTCTAATCATCCATTAACCTTCTGATGCAATGATCAAACACATTGTACCATTAGAACACTGGAGCCTCTATACACCGATGTAGATATTGATGCACCAATACCCAGACATTTGCAGCTAGAATAGTCATTTACCATATTAGCAATGTATAGCGTGTATTTCTGATTAGTTTAAAGTTATCTTCATTGGAAAAAACACAAACTTTTCTTTCCAATTAGGAAATTTAGTAGTTTTATTATTGAATTTATGGTGGTTTTAAAGGTGGATCCCTAAAATTCCATATAGTAGGATAAATAGGGAACAGAAATGTCACTAGAAAAGCCTCAAACTATCAATAGAACGACCAAAAGTACGTTAGAACTGGTGTTAAAACACGTTTAATCCCAACACAGCTTCTACTAAAGTGGAACCCTAATGTAGGACATTTCACGTCTTTTCTGAATCCTTAAAAAATGAAAGTGTTGAGCTCCTGCCTTCTTTTTCGGGGATGGAACAGGTGTTCCCATGAATGAAACGTGAGCCAGCATTGACCTGGACGGAGCAGGAGGCCCGGGAGGCATCCGACACCGCCCCGGCAGATCTCTTAACGCCCCGGATCACGTTACGGAGGCGGCAAGACCAAATGAAAAAGCTCCTCGACGGAGGAGAGTGGCTGAAAAAAGGCTGCGAGGGTCCTTCAATAATAGATGGATGCAGGGAGGCGGGACTAACGTAATCAATCCCCCCCCCGATGATACATCAAGGTCTTTACTCATAAAACTTAACAGTCCGTGGATCAGAAAATTAAACTTTT
Source organism: Lepturacanthus savala (assembly GCA_030544235.1). Lineage (NCBI taxonomy): Eukaryota > Metazoa > Chordata > Actinopteri > Scombriformes > Trichiuridae > Lepturacanthus > Lepturacanthus savala. Next base: position 5,983,264 of record CM060475.1, read on the forward strand.
TTTCTAAATGTTCTGCAGTTTCGATCCCGCGACAGCCGATAAATATCAGCATGTTAATTAAGTGATGAATAATTAACGTCCGCCGCTGTCGCCGCTGCAGGTTTATTGGACCGAAAAGGAGAAATGTGTCCGAGGAACATGAGATCCTGATCAGAGGTGGACATTAATCTTGTTGTCAACACAGCCACTTGCTTCAAATGCAGTCAGCTCTTTAAAGGAGATAGAAGAGACCTGCTGCTTATCAACACACCCAAATATATTACACATCACAATAATAATGCTGTAACTAACAGTTCCATTCTAACCTAAATCTACGGGGCTGACAACACATTCAATCAAGTGATAACATCCAACAGAACTGCACTTTTTTCCTAAATCAAAGTCTCATACTTCACACTTTTTCTGGGTTTTATTTGAAATTGGGAATATCCATGAAATAATATATTTATGTACCAAAAATCATCTCTATATACAATAAATTAACCAAAACCTCAGATCCAACACTAAATAAAGTATTTTTATCTGTAGTAAAACACAATATCAACTCAATATCCACATCATTAATACAATAAATTATAATATATCAGTAGTAAGGCTGCAACTAACCACTATTTTGATATTTAAGTTCGATTTGAGCTGTTTGTGTGATTATTTATTGAGTTCTTTATAATCTCCCTTTTAAATATCTTACAGAATATATTCTTCATGGTCTATAATGATCCTCAGTGTGATTTCCATGATTTTACAGACAAATAATTGATCTATGAACTCTTATCTTATTAATCATTGACGTTTACGTTGATATTTTAGCTCATTTGAAATTTTTTTCCCTTGATTTGATGAAGTATTTTTATCTGCAGTAAAACACATTTGTTGCTCTGCAACAGCAACATAAATAGATTCTGACTCTTTCGCTGTCACTTCACATGTAGAGTTCTTTGATACCAGATTTAAGTGCATAACCTTTATGGTTGTAGAGATATTCAATATTTAATATCATTTATAGCAGGAAAACTGAAAATATGTCTAGGACTTAAGTGATTAAATCGAAACAAGTGAAAATATCTGGTTTTTGGTACAATTAGTCCAATATAGAGCAGATGATTTAGCTTAATTCAAGTTTTTTTTACTTGATTTTAGTCATTTTTTATGAAAATGTTAGCTTTATTATCAGCCAATTGAATAAAATAAATCTATTCAACATTGGACGAATTGTAATAATTGGAATTGTTAATATTAAACGTTTTGTCATGTTTGAACCAAACTAAACTGTATTTGGTAACAAATCAGCTGCTAAATGTTCCTTCATCATCTAAATGTTTAATTATATAATAGGTTAATAAAGGTGGATCACTGTGTGTAGGTCATGGTGGCATCTAGTGGCCAGGTTGCAGATTTCAAACTATTTATTTATTCAATTGATGTTTATTTAAAACGGACGGATCGTTTAACATCAGTATAAAATATAAATGACTGCTAATTAACGTGTGTAGTTGTTTGGCAGGTAACAGATAACAAATATATGAATAAAAGACAATCATTTATACAAAAGGTCACAATAGCAATATAAACTTTATAGTGAGGTGAGATTTCATGTCTTTTAACTGATCTGGGAGCATTTTGAGATCTTAAACAGAATTTATTAATGTTTTTTTTGCAAAATTTGGCAAAAAAAGGTGGTTAAATAGGAACTTTAGACCTGTTGTTCTTCTTGCAGCTGCTTTTAGTTCCTCATTTCTTTCTCTTTCTTCTCTTCTCTGCCTTCTTCTTCTTTTTCTCTCTCTCCTACCTGTCCCTCCTCCACCTCCTCCTCCACCTCCTCCTCCTTCTCCTCCTCCCCCTGTAGGAGCTCATTTAGCTGACAGCTGTCGGCTCCGTCTGTCTGCCTCAGGCTGCAGGTCACCGCTATCTCATATTTTCAGACGTGTTTTTTTCTCTCACGGTGCAGACGTTTCTCTACTTTTTGAACAGAATCTTTGTCACAATAACGTGAAAATGTCAAGTAACCACATTGGAAAGTAGATTTATTTTCTTGGCAACATATGGTAACAATTACTTTGGCTCAGTATTACTAAAAAGCAGTAATATAAAATCCAGGTTTACTGTTTAGTTGTAAAAATCATGTCTTTTACTTTGAAGGACAAAAAATAATCACATCTAATGACCAGGAAATCCTGTTTTCACTTCTTTAACATTGAGGGGAAAAAAAATTGTTGCAGAAAATCTGAAATACCACAGTGGATTGTCCCAAAATTAGAATATCTATCTATATATACCGTATATACAACAGAGACAAGTGTTTTTCAGTTGTAATAAGGCTGCTTTGATATTTTATGGCAACTTTCTACTGAAGAATGAGTCTTATCAGTGTATTTTCGGATGCATTTTTTGTATTATATAGTTAAAATGTCACTGTAGTGTTACATTAATTAGCCTATACATTTATTCTCTCTCTCTCTCTCTCTTTCTTCATATATATGAGTGTAAATATCCTGGTTTTGGTACATTTAGTCCGATATTGAATAGAGCTACCTTGATTATCTTATCAAACTGGCAGACCATTTTGCTCAATGGTCAATTTAATTTTCTTTTCTTAAAACAAATCAGTATTTTTCTCAGTGAGATTTTTCAAGAATGATGGAAAGAAACCAACGCCAAAACACAAAATGATGCCAACTGCAGTGAGGATTGTTCTGAGACTGAAATCTAATTCCAGCTGCACTGTAACAGGTGTCAAAGTGACCTTTGACCCCCCCCCCCCATGAGGTGAAAACACCCCAGAGATTCCAACTCAGACCTTTACCAGGTTTACAGGATTAAAAATGCAGACTTAAAGCATCTATCTGCTTTTCAATCACCTCCTGACCTTTATGTTGTCGCTCAAACTCCCGATTTAATCCTTCCGGCTTAAATGACACTTCGCTGCTGCTCAGAGATCCTGATTTGCATTTGAATGCTGAACCCCGATGTGTGTGTGTGTGTGAGTGTGTGTGTATGTATTTGCACTGACCCCGTCTATATTTAGACTGGAACCCGTGTGAAGCCTGAATCGGCAGACGGAGAACGTCGCGTTAGAAGGCCAAAGCCCTCGCCGGCCAGGTGGTGGCGAGAGATAGAGGCATCACAAAAACCGAAATGATCCATCATCTCAGTCTGAGTGGAGAGATATGACCTGAACCTGATCGTTGTAGGTTATTCAGGTTAATTCACTTCCAGACCTGAAGTCTGTAATAGAAGAAGATTAAAGAGATAAAAGGACACACGACTTTGTTAATACTTTGACTCGTATTAGAGCATATTTTCTATATTCTAATGCTTATTTTTGACTCATCGGTAGCAGAAGCAGATGAATCACACATTGACTTTTTTTCTGAAGGCCTGAAATGAGATGACGAGCACGCTGACCTCTGATCTGATTTGATCTGATCTGATGAAGCCGTTAAGAGCAACGTCTTCAATGACCCACTCCAGCCCCAGGCCTGTTTTTCAGTTTTCCTGCTATAAATGATGATAAATATGGAATATCTCTAAATCCACGAAGGTTATGAGCTTAAATCTGGAATCAAAATAAATCTACAACATGTGAGGTGACTACAGAAGAGTCAGAATCAATTTATGTTGCTGTTACAGAGGAAATATACTTAAAATATTGAAAAAAAAAAATCAAAAATTCTGTTTTCCTACAGATAAAAATATACTTTTAATATAGTGGTTATAAATAGTGGTTAGCTGCAGCTACTACTGATATTATATTAAACTATTATATTATTGTATTGATGACTGGGATATTGATAATATGTATTGTAATATTGTGTTTTACTACAGATAAAAATACTTTATTTAGTGTTGTAGATGAGGTTTTCTCATGCTATATATGAAAAAAGCTAATTGCTGCATAGGTCAACCCTTAAAGGGATAGTTCAACATTTTTTTAATGCTATAAAACAATAAATGTTCCAGTTATTATCTCACAGTTCGTCTACAGCGTTTGGGAGATGCTGAGTTTGGAGGAAGCCAAAAAATACCATTAGCCTCATAGTAATAGTAACTGAGCAGCTCACAGCTCAGTCTGGAAACGGCTTGTATCGAAAAAAAAAGGCTAAAAAAAAAACCGTAAATGTTTAAAAACATCAAACTGTCCCTTTAAGTACAATTCATTTCTAACAACAGATTGCAGTCAAAATATCCTAAATTGATTTTTATAGTTTCCTTTAGTTAAAAAAAGTGTATTCAAGTTACAAGTTCATTAAAGTTAAGCCTCCTCGAATGCGTAGAGGAATGTAGATGTACTAAATATAGTTTGGGGAATTAAATGGCAGGGAATCAAAAGTAAATAAATAATTAAATAATTAATCAAAGCAACACAAACCACATTTTTTGGGAGGGTTTCCACTATAAAAGACACAACTTTTTTGTCAATTTTGCTTCTTCTAGAAAAAAGAAAAGGGACTAAAAAGTCTTGCCTGCAGCGTTTTATTATTTTTTTTTTCCAGTCAGCTGCTTTTATTAATGCTCGTTATTTTTAAACCCTCATTAAACCGGCTGAGTAAGAACATATTTACAGCAGCAGCCTGAGGGACACGGCATCTTACAACCATAGAGCAGGATGTTCTTAAAACAGGACAGAACAACATTTCTACTATGAAATTATTGTTCTTTTTTTCTAAAGAAACTGAATAGTTTTACCATAAAATCTAATAATCGAGTAATGCATCTTTGAGGATATTAAATGCTTCTACTAATCATTTTCTTGTCTTTTTGCAATAACCAATAATACGTCATCTTTACAGAAATATGAAGTCTCCAAATGTCCTTTTCCTGGGGAAAAAAATAAAAATCACAGCATCGCTCTGTGTGCTATCTTCTTCAAATCTAAGACAGGTTAGTTTATTGCCCCATAAAGCCCACAACCTTTACAGACAAAACCACAGGCACTTATTTAGACTGAAAATGACGTTTTTATTATAGGCAGGCGGCATTTTTCAACTTTTACTGCCTTCAAAGAGCATGTTTGTGACACTTTCACAACACACTTTGGGGGGTTAGTTATGTGAATGTGATTCAGGAGCTACAGGCATTTTATTCAGGGGAATCTTGGATATTACTGCAAAACACAGGTGGAGGGAACAAGGTCAATAGTAAATAGATAATAAACTGATGGAGGAGCCTTCTATAGTTTGCAGAATGAAGTTTCTGCAAACTATAGATATGTTGAATCAGCGTTTTTAATCACAACTCAACCCTTAATCATAGAGACCCTCGAAACTAAGTGATAAGGAACATTTGGTGACTTAAAAAAGGGAAACACCATAAATTTAAGGGCGACATGGTGGCGCAGGGGTTAGCGCTGTTGCCTCACAGCAAGAAGGTCACAGGTTCAAGACCTCCTTGGTCCTGGGTCTGGGACCTTTCTGTGTGGAGTTTGCATGTTCTCCCCGTGTCTGCGTGGGTTTTCACCAGGTACTCCGGCTTCCTCCCACAGTCCAAAAACATGCTGAGGTTAATTGGAGACTCTAAATTGCCCGTAGGTGTGAGTGTGTGAATGAAAGGTGTGTGTGCCCCACGATTGGCTGGCGGCCATCTGGGGTGTATCCCTGCCTCTCGCCGTAACGCGCTGGGATAGGCTCCAGCAGACCATGTGACCCTAATGAGGAATAAGCAGGTATAGAAAATGACTGACTGACATCTCCCAAGCTTCTATCTGCAGCTCTAAAGAACATAAAGTTTAAAGTTTGTGTCTCATTAATATTAACGAGTCTCTCCCCTGATTGATTCTCTCCTCTGAAAGCCACAATTTCTTGAATAAATGTCATTTTCTATACCTGCTTATTCTTCATTAGGGTCGCAGGGGTCTGCTGGAGCCAATCCCAGCACGTTACAGCAAGAGGCAGGGACACACCCCAGATGATCACCAGCCAATCGTGGGACACACATCATTCACTCACATACTCACACCTACAGGCAATTTAGAGTCTCCAATTAATCTCAGCATGTTTTTGGACTGTGGGAGGAAGCCGGAGTACCCGGTGAAAACCCACGCAGACACGGGGAGAACATGCAAACTCCACACAGAAAGGTCCCAGACCCAGGACCAAGGAGGTCTTGAACCTGTGACCTTCTTGCTGTGAGGCAACAGCGCTAACCCCTGCACCACTACATTAGATGTTTAATGTAGATTTGAGTTGTTTATGTGATTATTTAATTGGCTCCTTTATAATCTCCTTATTAAACATCTTACAGAATATATTCTGTTCTATAATGATCCTCGGTGTAATTTCTATGATTTTATGGACAAATAATGTGATCTTTGATTCTTACTAACTTTGTATTGCAGATAATTTAGCTCATTTCAAGGTTTTTCTTGATTTGGGTCATTTTTTGTTTTAATTTTTAATAAAGTATTTTGATCGGTAGTAAAACCGTTGCAGTATTCTAACTATATTTGCTCTAACAGTAACATAAATTAACTCTGACTGTTCTGTAGTCACCTCACATGTTGTCGATTTCTTTTGACAGCAGGTTCAAGTCCACTAACCTTTGTAGTTGTAGAGATATTCCATATTTATTATCATTTCAGCAGGAAAACTAAAACAGTTTCCACTTTACTACGACCACATGGTTGTTCAGAACCTTACAGAACATAATATTTCTTCCCCTAACGTCTCTTAATAAAGACTTAGTGAAGAAAAACTGCCTCGACTGAGGTTTCTACACACTCTCTTCTCTCTTTTGTCCCGCCAGGCCTTGCTGAAGATGGACTGCCAGGGTCTGGTTGCCAAGCTGGTCCTGGATTTCGTGCTGCTGACCACAGCGGTGGAGGTGGCGTCCCGGTGGAGGGAACTCGCCGAGAAACTGGCCCGAGTGTCCAGGCAGCAGATGGAGGCTTACGAGGCTCCGCACCGAGACAAGAGCGGCCTCCTGGACAACGAGGTACTGAATCCACTATTAGAGCCATGGACCTCTGATAAAAGATAAGAACACTTGGCCCTAACCAGTGTTATGTTGGTCAGACGAGACAAAATATATTCAATCGTATTAAAACATGTTTATGACAAAAATTAGATGAAATTAATGCACTGACTGCACTCAGAAAACACTCTACACTACTATAAATCTTAAGAAAAAGACTAAAAAGAATCTTTTGGTTTGACTAGATTCATTGAAAGAGTAATTATTAGATAATACTATCGACCTACTGTCAAAGGTTAAACTAAAACTAATAAGGGCACAAGACTAAAACTAAATGAATAAAAATAATCTAGCCCTGGTCCTTCCTCCTCTGCCTCCAGTCCATGTGGAAGCCAGCATACGACTTCCTGCTGACCTGGGCGGCCCACGTGGGTGACAGCTACCGGGACGTGATCCAGGAGCTGCACCTGGGCCTGGACAAGATGAGAAACCCCATCACCAAGCGCTGGAAGCACCTGACCGGCACGCTCATCCTCGTCAACTGCCTGGACACGCTCCGCAGCGCCGCCTTCTGCCCCACCGGTTACGGGGATTTCGCCGTCTGATTTTTCTGCCGGGATATTTACTGTGAAGGACGGATTAACGCTGGCGTTTAGAGAGATTTAACCCTCAGGTTTCTGGGCAGTTCTGCTGAATCTCTCGGCTTTTTCCTTCACCTTCGATCTTCAGGTACAGTCCCATGTGTGTTCTGGTCTCGTCTCTGAGGTCCTGGATCTGTAACTGGTGAAAACACCAGAAAAGCCGCCAATAACGGAAAATCTGTGGCGTGAGAGGATTAATCCGAGGATCCGTCTTTTTTTCTGTTTTCTTTCCTCGTTCATGGTTCTCAGTCCGTGTTTTTCTCTCTTTTCTACCTCCAAATTTTAGAAACAGCACGGTTCCTTTTTGAATAAATCGGCTTCATAAATGTAGAAAAAAGAGAAAGAAGCAGAGATTCTGTTCAGTTTGTTCAGTAAACTCATCAAAACGATGGAAGATGAAGATTTGCTTTCCTTTTCTGTCTGAATTATGAACATTCTACATTTTCTGTTTTCTTTCCCTTCTTCTTTCTCATGTTCACTTGTTTACTTGTCTTAGACCAGGGGTGTCAAACATGTGGCCCGGGGGCCAGAAGTGGCCGCTAAAGGGTCCAATCCGGCCCAATGGACAACTGTGACAAAAAAATAGACCAGTTCCTGTTTCTTCAGAATCTTTTAGGGCTCAAGGGATAAAATTTAGAGTTTGTAAATGGTTTGACAGAAGATGACTTCATATCTTGTATTTAAAACAATTAGCCCAATATTGAGTAGATTATTTGCTTTATTTCAAGTTTCTTTTCCGAAATATGAGATAAAAAGTCTAAATTATGACATAAAACATCCAAAATATGAGATAAAAAATACAATTTAAGATAAAAACTCAAACATGTTATTCTTATTTTCAGAAAACAAAACTAAATTGACCAAACTCAAGAAAAAAAAAGAAAGAAGCTAAATTATCATCCAGTGGAATATGATATTTCAATATAATTCTACTTATTATTGGACTCATTGTACCAAAAACAAGATATTTTCACTTATTAAGATTTATTCATGATTTATTCAGTGTTGAAATCACACTTTTTCCCTTATGTCATCTCTCCTGATTGTAAATCAAAGGTTAATTAATAGTGTAAATATTTATAATGAATTTCTCTACATAAAAAGGAGGAGACATTTGTAAATGTTGGTATTTATATGTAAATTTTTTACTGTCCCAGACAAATTTAAATCAAATTGCACTTGAAATAAACAGAGTTTGACACCTCTGTCTTTGACACTTTGACACCCACTGTCTCTTTCTGTCTTGTAGTTTCCTCTGCTGGTCTCACATCTGTTCCAGATGACGTCAGTGATGGAAAACAAGATGGAAACATGATGTTTCTGTTGGTTTCATGCATTCATTTCTCATCCACCGTTTCTATTTGTTCTCTCCATCTTATTTTAAATCAAACAAGCATCAGATGTTGTTTTCGATATTTCATTTCCAGCATTTCCACTCAGTTTTTTTCATTTTTATAAAAACAGGTGGATTTAAACCCAACTACAGTCACATTTTAAATCTGCTCCCATCTTCTCCCCTCCGCCCTCAGGACAACATCAGAGACCTCAACCACTGCACTTCACAAACCACAAATACCAAGAACCTTTCCGCCATCTTTAAAAGTTGATTTTTTGCCAATTTTTCAACCGTTTTCCCGCCTTTTACTTCCAATCAAATCTAATTAAAAAGTCATTAAACACCAAGAACATTTCTTGCCAAACAACGATGCTACGGTCACATGATATGTCGGTTTATGCAAGACTTTCTTCTATTTTGTATACTAGCAACAGACGATTATTATCAACAGTGTTAATGTTGTGTATTCTTGGGTTTGAGGTTCATTTTTTTCATATTTCAGTAACATTGCTGCAGACGATCAGAAATAAATAATTTTATAAAACAAAAGTTAACACTTTGTCAATATTTGACGATGCTAGTTAACGAGTTAGTGTCGATTTCCTGCAAAACTACAACTTACAGTTCTGCATGTTTGATGAGGAAGATGATACTAGTGATGAAGAAAGAATGTAAAATATTACGTTTTAAAATGAGACAAACCAACATTTACCCTGCAGAAAAGGAGATCTTAGCCACTGAAGCTTGTCTTTGGTACAATTAGTCACATAATGAGCAGAATTATGTTAAATTATCTCATTTCATTCACAGATTAAATTGTTAGATTTTTATCAGAATATTCTCATATTTTTTAAATTAAATTCAAGATAATTTGACTTAATATTGAACTAATTGTACCAAAAACAAGATCTTCTTAAAATTTGGATTTCTTTTTTATTTTCTGACAACTCCATAAAGCAGCATAAGTATTATTTCATGCCATATGTTTTATGATATGAAAACTGTCAGTATTTTCATTAAAGTTGCTTCAGTTTAGAGCGTTTTTTAACTAGCATCTCAAATACTCTTGTTTTTTGTTAAGTTTGTATTTAAATCTTCTGTCTGATTTGTGTTTTTCAATCTTTTGTTTGATTTTGTGATCTCAGCAGTATAATCAATCATCTCTGATTTGAGTTTAACACTTCTTTTCAGTCTTTTTTTGTATTTTCTATATGTTTTGTGACTGCTGTGTCTGTCTGGATATAATCTGAACAAAACGAGTGCAGAAGGAGTTTTTATATTTGTACTGAAAGCTGATTTAAGTGTTGACACTTAAATAACGTCTGTGGCAGTGTTTCTGTTCAGAAGGTATGAATAAAGCTGAATATTTAAAAATACGTATTTAATTATGTTTTTTGGCTCAAATCACATACAAACTGCAAAAGACGCAACAAATCAGTTTGAAATGTGTTTAGAATGAGCTTCACTCTAGAAAAATATATATTTTTTTAAAGTATTATGAGAAAGTTCTTCTGTTCACAGCATTAAAAATACATTGCAGCAGATTTTGGGTGTAGATTTAGTTCTGTTCTGATGGTTGATTTTAAATTTAAGATTTCAGAACATGTGAAAATAGTTACAGAAACGATCAAGTTATCATTAATGCTGAGCTAAAACAAAAAATAAAACGATAAATAACCAATAAATATAAAGTTGTCTTTAAGAGTCTGTAGAGATGCAGTTAAAGGTTCAGTAATTCTTGTCCTTTGATTCAGCTTCGTTCATGAAGTGACTCAGTGTGTTTTGTTACAGGTGTTGTCACGCTGTCGCCCTGAATCACTGCAAGTAAACACACACACACACACACACACACACACAGTTTAATGTGCTTAATTACAGCAGATAATTATTCTCCCTCAGCCGACAGGCACCTTGACCCAGTCGGCCTTTTCCTCTCCGTGACTCACCCACAACATTCCTGCTCGTCTCCTGGATACAACAAACTCAGGAATAAAAAAAAAACAAAAAAACATTTTATTTACAACCTCACACTATTTAGGGAAAAAAATGCAAGCAGAATGAATATTTATCATGTTTGGAATTAAATTCTCATGTAAAGTTCTTGCTGCATCACACGATGCGTCGAGATTGATATTTTGTGGATGAATCAATCAACTAAATCGTTCTTATTATCACACTGCAAAAGATTAAATCTTGAACCATGAGATAAAAAGAGAATATGTGATAAAAAAAAAAAGTCAAAATGATGAGATAAAAGGTTAAAATCGGATAAACTCACGAGTTACAGCAGCATCAACATCATGTGGGTCAGTGACAAATAATGTTTGGCAAACTGAGAAAGTCAACGATTTTTTAAAATACAATTATAAAAACATTCATCAGGTCTCTTAATATATAACATATATTTTATATAATTTATCTTGTCTAATAAAACCCAGGAGAAGTGAAAGATATGGAACATTTTATTTTTAAAACCTCTATATAACCGAACCATTTGAATAGAGGAGCATCATATGTCTTCAAAATGGTTTTAAACTCAGTTGCAGCCTGATTGAAGCAGAATTCAGAGCCTCAGAGCAAATGTTTGATGGAGAAAACACAGAGCAACATGTTGAAGAGGGAAATAAAAGCAATTCAAGTGAAATAAATTGCTCTGTGGTAATAAATAGTCTCAGAAATGAATGTTTCTCAGCCGCTTCCTATGGTCTGTTACCTGAGGAATAAATTAATGAAGGACGATAGTGTTTCATGGCTGAGGAGCAGCCACCACGCCCTGTTTATAATTCACTTCATTGATCTCACACGCTCATTAGAAGGGAAATCGATGGAGGAGGAAGAGGGCAGAAAGAACAATTAGTGAGTTCTTGATGACTCAGGCTCTAGTTGTTGCCTTTGTGTTGTTTGTTGCTTTGACTTTTCCATCTTCTTAAACAAGGAAGTGATGCGGGTCTCAGTTTGTGCAAGATGGTTTTTAAAAGTGAATATGTCTAAATTTACAGTGTTTTTAGTGTAGATTTTCCTGATAGTTACTGGTGTGCACAGACTTGTTGAAGGGCAGAGGAGAAAAGGAAAAATAGGGGCACTTTAGCACATATTTTGGTTCCTAGAAGGCACTTTAACACAATTTTTATCTCCCAAAAAGGCACTTTAGCACATGTTTTGGTCCCTAGAAGGCACTTTAACATGCTTTTCAGCTCCCAAGAGGGCACTTTATCACACATTTTTCAAAAACTGGACCATGAGAGGGCAACCTTTAACTTTTAAACATTTGCACACAACTGAATGTGGATTACGTCCCTCTCATTGACATTGTCAGAGCTTCATGAAGGAGCTTGTAATGCTCAGTGTGATGAATGACAGCAAGAAAAACACATTTATTTTATGAATTTGGGCTCTTGACTGATGCTTTAAGACACAATTGAAAAATGGGGAATCGTCCTTTAAAGATTCTTCACTCCTTCTGTCTGAAGCAGAACTTGTTGCATGAAGGAGAGTCGAGAAACTGTCAATCAAACCTGGTAAAGCCACGCCCACACAGCCTGGACTCATCAGCTCTAACAGGAAACACCTGTGTGGGCGGAGCCTCCACGTGCCAGGTGATTAAAGGTCATCTGTAGAAATGATAGTTGACTAAACACTTCTCTCTGTTTCCTGAGTTACACAAAATCTCCTTCAGTTGTGAGATGTTGTGCTGCCATCTAGTGGAGCATTAGAGTCATGTCACAGTCATTTTATATTTTTATCATAATGTTGTCTTTTAATTTATTAGTTTGATCTTTTTTATCTTATATATTTCAATGAAGCCGAGACCTATTTTTTCAGTTTTCCTGCTATAAATGATAGTAAATGTGGAATATCTCTACAACCACAAAGGTTATTGTAATTAAACCTGGAATCAAAATAAATCTACATGTGAGGTGAATATAGAAGAGTCAGAGTCAATTTATGTTGCTGTTACAGAGCAAATATGAAACAAATATATCTAAAATTGTGTTTTACTCATTGTTGCTGTTGTATGAGGAGATTTGGGATTTTTAAGTTAAAGAAACACAATTAAATCAATGAAAACTCCCACTTTCTGAAATGAGCTGGGATTGGCCAGTCTTGTTTCCTCACATCTATTTACACAAGTGTAATTACTTGTTAGGACAATTTAATTTAAATTTTCTAATGAACCTGCACATTTATTATTATTTGAGACTTTTATTTCTATATTTCTTACTTGATTGAGTCATTTATTTATTTCTCATAATGTCACTTTCAGTCCTTCAAGTATCAAAGCAAAAGAACAAATGGATCAATAACTTAAAAATAAAAGAAGAGCTTGATTAAATAAAATGAAGCAGACATGAGAATAGTGATATTAATATTTATTGGTGTGATTTTCCCCGCTGGGTGTCACACTTGCAGCAGCTCAGCAGCTTTGTGCGCAGAGGAAACACTAATTAAGTCCTTTCAAAATAAAATCCTGTCTGATATGCTGCTGTTTTATGATCGAGCATAAGACAAAAGTGCATAAGTTTTACCAGAAAAATATACTTAAAGTATCAAAAGTAAAAACACTCATTGTATGTATTGTATTATATTATTCTTGTATATTATATGACTTATTTTATCAGTAACTAACCCATTTTTAACATGTTTTTTAATGTTTTAAGAGAGATAAATTATGTTATCAAGTTTTTACAGTTACACCACATGACATCCCATAAAACAAAGTCGATTTAAACAGAATATTAAATATATTATTTGATCTCAAACCTTCATCTGTCTGATAAAGTAGTATTACATGAAGATACACTGGTAAAGTACTAGTATCTCAGAGTTAAGTGCAGTACTTTGTTACTTTCCAGCTCTGGTCACGGATGAAGCTTTTATTTTTGAAGGTGAAACGCTTAACCGGAAACGTTGTTACGCATTTCCTGCTGCAACTTGACGCACCTCTACATGGTAACGGCATGCACTTGTATGTGTAAGTACATGCAGACAGCTGCTGCGCACTTGGACACACACACACCCACACACACACACTCACACTCACACGGAGACACACACGGATACATGATTTGACAGTCCGCCGCGCGTAATTTGCGCATTTGGAGCGCGGTGCGCACCGCGTGGATGCGCGATGATTGGACCGCTCGCGGACGCCTGATGCTGCTGGAGCGAGTCCAGTGATGCTGCTGCGGCTTGTCTGGCTGCCGGAGTGCCGCCGCGCAACGAGGGGCTGCGCCCTCCGCATCTGTTGAACGGGGAGAGACGCGGATCGTGCGTCTCAGCGCGTCCCCCCCCCCCTCCCCCCGGATCTGTCCCCGGAACGTTTGAACATCTGCTGCATGTCGTTCCTCCCTCGCAACCTGCAAGATGGGGAATAGTTTCTCCAATTTGGCCGCTTTCCAGTCCCTGCACATAGTCATGCTCGGTTTGGACTCTGCGGGCAAAACCACCGTGCTGTACCGACTGAAATTCAACGAGTTCGTCAACACGGTGCCCACCATCGGCTTCAACACGGAGCGGATCCGGCTGGGCGGCGCGGGGGCCTCCCGGGGCATCAGCTGCCACTTCTGGGACGTCGGGGGCCAGGAGAAGCTGCGGCCCCTGTGGAAGCCCTACAGCCGCTGCACGGACGGCATCGTGTACGTGGTGGACTCCGTGGACGCCGAGCGGCTGGAGGAGGCCCGCACGGAGCTGCACAAGATCACGCGGTTCTCGGAGAACCAGGGCACGCCGCTGCTGGTCATCGCCAACAAGCAGGACCTGCCCCGGGCGCTGGATGTCGGGGAGATCGAGAGGCAGCTGGCCCTGGCCGAGCTGAGCCCCTCCACACCGTACCACGTCCAGCCCGCCTGCGCCATCATAGGAGAGGGTCTGGACGAGGGCATGGACAAGCTGTACGAGATGATAGTGAAGAGGAGGAAGTCACTGAAGCAGAAGAAGAAGAGGCAGTGAGGAGGGAATGAGTAGAAAACATGATAAGTTGGAAGATTCAAGGTATATTCACAGTGATAAAAAGAAGAAAAAACACAACGATGCATAAATATCATGATTTATTACCACAGACACTCTGCAAGTCTCCATCTATAATAGAAACATTATTCTACACTGCAGAAATTAAATCAAAGCTGGGGAAATATCTTGTTTTTGGCACAATTAGCCCAGTATTGAGTAGAATTATCTTAAATGATCTTATTGCAAGTTTTTTTAACTTGATTTCGGTCAAAATGATAAAATATTGGATAAAAAAGTAGATAATAAATAATAATAATCATAAAATGATCCAATTGAGTCAGATAATTGCAGCATATTGCAAGTTTGTTTTTTTAACTTGGATTATAAAATATGATATAAAATAGTCAAAATTCTGAGATGTTTTCTTGAAAAAAGATAATAAAATAATTAAAATGATCCAATTATTCTACTCAGTATTGAACTAATTGTATCCTTTAATTTTTTTTGCAGTGTATATGATCAAAATATAATTACAGTGAAGCCACATGAGCTTCACTATATCAAAACTGTCACATCAAACATGCAAAAAATCCATTTATTAATCATTTTATTTGCAGAGAACAACTGAAGTAAATATGAATGATATAAATACAAAAACATCATCGTTTTAAATGAATGTGAAAAGTGCTGATGGTTGGGTTCTGACTGTTTAAGCCTCTTTAAGAGGCAGGTGGTGTCTCCACAAACTGTGACACTCCCTGTGAGTCCCTGTAGGAATATTAATAGGACTGTTTCACTGGGGATGCCTCCAGTAAAGCGGAGATGTTTTACTTTTTTATAAAGTATCTATAAGTGGCAGAGCTCCTTGTTGCTGCCGTGTTGTGCTGTGCACAGATGTGAGACTGTTAAATAAAAGTGATGTGGGATGCACCAGCTGGAGATCACAGTGAGGACAAAGACGGATCCCCTGAAAAGATGCAACTCTCTAACAATCTCTGCCACTAATCATGAAATGTAGCCCAGCAACGATTAATCAGCATCTGGTTTTCATAATCAAATAATCAGAAACCTCTCAAATGTGAAATTTTAGGGGTTTTTTTTGTCTTCTGTGATGGTAACTTTAATGTTTTGGGGGGTTTGGACCAGTGGTTGCACAGAAAATGATATTTGAAGGCATCACTTTGGACTCATTTTCAAACTAATTGACAATAAAAGTCATATTTATGAAAAAAAAGTTAAACAACTTGCAACAGAAGGAAACTCAACTTTTTGTTCCTCAAGTGAATCAAGTACATTTTTAACCTTTAGATATCACCATGATAATCAGTGAGTTGATTACTTACATTAATTCAAACAAAAATCTATTGGAAGTTTTTGCTAATTCTTAGTTAATACGGCTGATGTGCAGACATACACCACCAGGTCATTGAGTAAAGCAGGTGAAAGCGTCTTATTACATTTTGTTGCCATATTTCATCAAAAGAAACTTGATATTAATGTCTGAATGGATCATATTAGTATAGAGATACAGGAACGGAAGGAAGGAACTTTATTGGTGTAATTATTAAAGTAGAAATGAGGTTTCTGGGAGATAAATCTAATAGAAAAAACAGGAACGGAAGAAGAATGTAAATACAAGTAAAACAGTGTCTGTATCAAACATACATGATGCACAACTACACAATCTCATCTTAACTCATTAGTTAGTTTAGGACACTTAGTCAATCCAACACAATTTATGCTAATTAATGCAAATTACCCCATTTTAACAAAGAATTTCAAAAAACTTGCAATAGATTTTTGTTTGTCTTAATGTACGTAATCAACTCAGTCATTTTCATGTTGATGTCTAAATATTAATATTTGTACCATAATCACATGAGAAACTTTCAATGTTAAGAAAATCAGTTGAGTTGCTTTCGTTGCTGATTTGTTTGAGGTTGACGCCTTATTTTGACTATTAGTTGCAGCTGTGATTATGATGCTATAACATTCAGAGTTCATTAAGATGATTGCATAAATATTCATATAAATGAGATGTACAAGACAAAAAGAGTGATGCTGCTTAAAAGAATCTCAATTTTCTCACATTTGCCAAAAATCTGAATTAAAATCAGTGTCAGATCCAACAAATCTTCACTGATTAGTTCCTAATAATTGTGAATTTCACCCATTCTGAGTTGTTTATTAACAAAGTGCCAAAGTTTCCAGTGCATTGTTTTGTTCCTGAACACTTTTCATACAACAACACAGCATGTAGTCGTCTGCGTAGAGTGAAACCCGGACAAACCATCGTTTTAATGGATCCTTGAACCAGTCGGCGTCTCTTCTGTGGAACAGAGAAGCTGTTTATTAGTTGGATAAAGTGTTTCGTGAGTGCATCCCACCGTGCGTCGACCTGCTGGCAGCGACAGGACAGAAAGACGAGGAGCGACGTGTCTTCCTGAAACCATGACGTGATGAAACAAAAAACCGACGGGCTGGAACCTGTTCAGCTGCTCCTAAAACAGACTTTTCCTCCCGCTCGTCGAGCGATATTTAATCAAACGTTTGCTCCTGTTGAATGAAAACCAAAACATGCTGCGTGTGTGCGAGGTTTTGTTTTTTTAAACCCATAAATCTGACAGTGTTAATATCATGCTTCACCCATTTAACTTCCATGTGACTGACAGCTTGCAGAATATATGAGATTAGCATTTTATCTCCGCTTTTGGTCCTAAGTGACAGGACTGTTGTTGAATGTCTCACATGGACTTTTGGCTTCATGCCACGTTCACGTCAAATGAATGAAATAAATCCGTAATAAATCTCCTAATGTGAACGTTTCTGAGGGGATCTTAGACGATTTTACACAAAAATGTGCACGTCATACTCATAAAGGCCACCAGGGGCGGACAGAGCAGCGTGTTGCTGATGTTTATCTGACGTGAACGTGGCATCCTCCTCCTCCAGAGATCAGTCGAGCTGTGTTCAACATTGCATGACTTCAGACGATGTAAATTACAACAGTTTAATGTTACAGCCAAGATACAGCAAGACCAAACAATGTATTACTGTACGTGCCAAAATGGAGAAAAAAGGAAAGTATTTTTGGGATTAAACTCTTTGTAATTGATCCTGTGTGTTGTCTGCTTCTCAGTTACTGTGATTCTTTGATTCTTTGGTAACTCTTAATATTATAATGTAAATGATTAACTCTATTGCAGTGGTTCTCAAGCATTTTAACATCTCATAAGATGTTTTATAATAATAATAATAATAATAATAGAAAGTGTCAAAAACCTGAGGCCAAAGGACTGAAACTGACATAATCAAGAATAAATAATAGTATATAAATTAATTCTAATTAATTATGCATTAAAATATCAAATTAATTATTATTTAAATTTTTTTTTTATTTTTCATTATTTTTATTTTATTATTATTTACTAGATTTTTTTATTGATTTATTAATTTTTTAAATTATTCATTTATTTATTTACTCAGTCACCTCATTCATTTTCTCCCCAATATATAAAATGGAAAATAAAATTTGCCATAAAACCTTACAAAAATATTATAAATTAAATAAATAAATAAATATATAAATCATAAAAAATATCTGAAATATATAATATAAACAATACAAATTTATTTTATAGCAAGATAAAAAGAAGAATCAGAAAATAACTATAATTTTGTCATATTTTCAATCTCAGATTAAAATAGATATAACGAGGTGTGGGAGAGGGAGAGAAAAAGATGGCGTCAGATTTATGACTTTAATAACATGTGTGTGTGGATGATGTTATTAACATGTTTAATTACTGGGACCAACAGAAATAAAGAGACTCCACCTCAGAAATATTCTGCAAACATGGCTTCTTATCAACTGGAAATGGAAATAGAAATAAAAAAAGTCAGATTTGAGTAGATTCTACCCCCTTGTTTTTTATCTTATCTCATATATTCTGGACTTTTAACATGAAGTTATTTAAGGTCAAAAATGCGATAAACAAGGTTTCTTTATACTTAGACATAGATTTGTGATTCAGACTAATTATGAGTCATGTAAGGATTAATCCTGCTTAACTATTCATTAAATTACACCTACATTGAGTTTTTTGTGTTATCTTTTGTTATTTATTGCTATTATTCTGATATTTTGACCTTCACTTTAACCAGACATTCAGACTTTGGCATCAAATATGATCCAGACGCCTCCTCCTCCTCCTTCTTCTAAAATCACAGGTTGTAAAACAAGTCAAGCATTCAAGTGAATATGGTCGTAAATGATGACAAAATGAATCATAACATAAAAATTTATATAAGCTTTTGTTCTCACACTTAAGGGATGTTAAACTCTTCATTTACATCTTTTCTTTTAGTTCACAAACAAGATTAACATGCTGCTACAGGACAAAATATCACTTACACATTTACAACATAGAGTTTTTAAAGGATTCTCATTCCTGTTCATCACGAAACTTTTTTCCAAACCTTTTCCCGTAACATCCTTTCATATTCTGAAAGTGGTAGTTTCCTCGCTCGGCCCCATGGAAGCTGTACTTAAAGAGGGAAATCATCTCCAGCTGCTCATCACATGTGGCTGAGAAAGTGGCAGCGATGGTCAGGTCTCTGCTCAACAATGACAGGGATGGACTTAAAAAACCAAGCAAAGATGTCAGTGATACAGGATAGTGTCTTCTAGGGTGGCCCACTGTGAAAGACACGCTGAGAAACTGTCCTCTAGGGTGTTTGTTAGTGTATAAAACCTGATCAGATGTCCTCGAGAGGCCTTCTATGTTTAAGACATCATAAAATATCCCCTAGAGTGTCCTTCTAATGTATAATACATAATATATTGCCCTTCTAATGTATAAAACCTGATAAAATATCCTCTGAACCTGTAAAACATTATAAAATGTCCTTTAGTGTCCTTTCAATGTAAAAAACATGATAAATTGTCCTTGAATGTCCCTCCGATGTATAAAACATGATCATTTTTCCTCTAGAATGTAAAACATGATAAATGTCCTCTAGAGTGTATAAAACCTGATAAAATATCCTTCTAACATATAGAACATGCTAATTTTTCCTCTAGAATGTCCTTCTAATGTATAAATTGTCCTCTATAGTGTCTGTTAGTCTATAAACATGGTAAATTGTCCTCTATAGTGTCTGTTAGTCTATAAACATGGTAAATTGTCCTCTATAGTGTCTGTTAGTCTATAAATATGGTAAATTGTCCTCTATAGTGTCTGTTAGTCTATAAATATGATAAATTGTCCTCTATAGTGTCTGTTAGTCTATAAACATGATAAATTGTCCTCTATAGTGTCTGTTAGTCTATAAATATGGTAAATTGTCCTCTATAGTGTCTGTTAGTCTATAAATATGATAAATTGTCCTCTATAGTGTCTGTTAGTCTATAAACATGATAAATTGTCCTCTAT
This sequence comes from Lepturacanthus savala, assembly GCA_030544235.1. Classification (NCBI taxonomy): domain Eukaryota; kingdom Metazoa; phylum Chordata; class Actinopteri; order Scombriformes; family Trichiuridae; genus Lepturacanthus; species Lepturacanthus savala. Next base: position 6,003,534 of record CM060475.1, read on the forward strand.
AGTGTCTGTTAGTCTATAAATATGATAAATTGTCCTCTATAGTGTCTGTTAGTCTATAAACATGATAAATTGTCCTCTATAGTGTCTGTTAGTCTATAAATATGATAAATTGTCCTCTATAGTGTCTGTTAGTCTATAAACATGATAAATTGTCCTCTATAGTGTCTGTTAGTCTATAAATATGGTAAATTGTCCTCTATAGTGTCTGTTAGTCTATAAATATGATAAATTGTCCTCTATAGTGTCTGTTAGTCTATAAACATGATAAATTGTCCTCTATAGTGTCTGTTAGTCTATAAACATGGTAAATTGTCCTCTATAGTGTCTGTTAGTCTATAAATATGATAAATTGTCCTCTATAGTGTCTGTTAGTCTATAAACATGATAAATTGTCCTCTATAGTGTCTGTTAGTCTATAAACATGGTAAATTGTCCTCTATAGTGTCTGTTAGTCTATAAATATGATAAATTGTCCTCTATAGTGTCTGTTAGTCTATAAATATGGTAAATTGTCCTCTATAGTGTCTGTTAGTCTATAAATATGGTAAATTGTCCTTCCAACATATAAACCATGATTCCCTCTCATCATGCATCACCACCTACAGCTGATAACTTATTTTTCACAGTTAGAGCTTCAGTAACTTTCCTTCCGTGTGTGAGTTGCTGCTTTGACCCTTTGACCTTTTCTAAACTCTAACAGTGAGCAGCTAAATACGCTGTGATTTGTGTAAATAAACCGACTCAGAGCAGGAATGTGGTTCGACTAAACCTCCTTCTGCAGCTCACAGGAACGAGGAAAACACACACGTCAACCCTCAGAGGTCAGAGGTCACTGCACACTGAAATAAACCTGAAATGATCGTCTGAGAAGGGAGGAGAAGACATGTTTTGTTTGTCTTTGAGGGTTTTTTTGCGACTCAGGAATCCTACCTGGTTGAATCAGTTAGAGAAACACGATCCGCTGAGAAAAGGTGCAGCGTTTACGTTGAACCTGGAACAAAAGCTGAGTAAATAAACTTGTAAGGCATCAAACCAGGGGAGAGGCGACTGCTGCCGTTTCTCCAGGACTTTCCCACGCTCAGGTGCTGCTTTATCAGCTTTAATACCAACAAGCACAACTCAACCTGTAGTTAAGATAGAATATACAATCTGAGAAAGAAAGAAGCATAACAAATGTAATTTATAGGGCTTCATTAATCATACAAACAACATCAACAGAATAATCTACACATGGAATAAGATAATTCTGCTCAATATTTGACTTGTTGCATTAAAAACATTTGATTTTCTGCAGGCCTGAACCTCATAAAGTAATTCATGAAGCTTTTTGGAAATAAAGTTGCAAATATTCAGCACAAACAAGACAAATAACAGAATAAAGGTGGATAAATTAGTGGAAAAATAATAAATCCTTGTGTATTTGAACCATTTCAATTTAGATTCAAACTTCTTTTTTTCTTTTAGCTCCCTCTTGTGGTGAAACTCTCCACCTGCACTTTATTTCTGATGCGTAATAAACACTTTTTATTCTCATATCCTGCTCTTAATGAGCTCTGAGTTTACAACCGTGCAGCATTAAATATTCAGGACAGGTGTTAATGTGGTTAATAAAATAAATAGAGGCTGAAATGAGACAAACAAATAAAAATATAATACTTTCAATTCTTTAAAGCTACATTTGGTTTAGATTTGTGTTCTAGGTCATAGTAAACTGCATCAACTAACATGTTAATAAACATTATAAACATATTTTTTTGACCTCACTGACTGAGGTCAAAGTTCACATATCTGTATCTTTACTTCCAATTACTGCAGCTGTAAGGTTATAAAACAGATTAATCTCAGTGTTTTAAAGGTATCAGCCTATGATGAAAAGTCTAAATTATGAGATAAAGAGTCAAAAATAATTACATTAATATATTTATCTTATTATAACTTCATTTTTTGCAGTGTAGTGTTTAATTTTTTTTTCAGTGACCTTCATTATCACAGTTAAGTTATGTAAGAGTTTATTCCACCTCTGGAAATGATTGATCCTGTAACTCTGATGTGAACCATTATATAATGAATACAGATTAAATTATAAACCTGTTCTACATAAAATGTTTGTTTATATAAATCCAACAGAGGAACAGTTTAAAGTCCTGCACAGGATCAGTCAAGCAGCAGCAGAGTGTGACAGGAAATCAGCTGATGTTCCTTTAGAAATAAAAGCACTATAGTTAATGGCAGTTATATACATAGAACATATGGGTTTTTACATATTTTACTTATTACTTATATATTTTACTCATATATTACTTATTCAGTTAAACTTGTGCTGCAGAAAAAATACTATTAATCTACCCAAAATATCAGTGTCTTCACAATTATACATTAAAACATTTAAAAAGCTTTCACACATATTTGTTATTGATAAAATCCAAAAATAGAATTTTATACAATAATAAAACAGTCCAAAACTTTATATACTTTTGCAATTGCTGACAGTATTTTTAAATTTATTTAAGTCAAGGGTCTGAGTAGCAGTAAAAGTAAAAAAATAACTCAAGAATAAGTAAAAGTCCTGAATGGAAAATGCAGATTTAGTAAAAATACAGAAGTATTATCACCAAAATGTACTTAAAATATTAATCATTATAAAGTGATATGTTATTATAGTACTTAGTAAACTATATGTTATATAATATTACATATATATTATATAATATATACTTCTTCTATAGACTATGTGAAAACATTTGAATATTGTAGTTTATATGGAGTCAATTTGCATATCATTTGTGTTTTAAATTGTATCTTGCTGTAACTTTGTTTTTTAATTTAATGTTTATTTTTATTTATTTTATTTTAACAATATTTTTTATTTCTGATTGTTCACCTTTCAATCAACTGTTTTTAAATGTATCTTGATGCTTTTAATGTTTTTTTGTAAATTACTTTGAATTACCTTGTTGAAATGTGCCGAACACCTCTGCATAGTTTGTCAAGTGTCTTTTATTGTGAAAGTCTGAAAACGGGAAGTGCGGCAGCATCAGTTTAACTTGACTCAGCTGTTGGACCAGATTCTGTTTGTTGGACCAGATTCTGTTTGTTGGACCAGATTCTGTTGGATTCTTTATTCTGCAGCTCTGCGCTGTAAAATCAACCATTAAACATGTCAGAAGGAGAAGAAGGAAACACTTTGAGCTTCTTTATCAACGGGAGGAAGGTAAATATATCTATAATAAATAAATAAATAAATATTTATATTAAATGATATTTGACCTTTATCGTTACTGATAAAGACTCTTACATCACCATTAGGCTGCTGTTTTCCGCTATGGATTTATAAAGTTGTAAGGTTATTTGTATAGCACATTTCAAGAACAAGGTAATTTAAAATAATTTATATAAAAGATTAAAAGCATCAACATACAATTTAAAACAGTTGATTGAAATGGAAAAAAATAAAAACTAAAGAATCAAACAACAAAAAAAGAATTAAAATTAAATGAGGATAAAAAAAATAAAAAACAAGAAAAAAATAACTAAAATTAAATAAGATTAAAAAGAAAAATATAATTAATTAAAAAGAAAAACAAGAACAAAGTTAGAAAATTGAAAAAAAAACAGTTGATTAAAATGGGGAAAATAAAAATGCAAACTTCAAATTAATAAATAAATTAATTAAATTAAATTCTAAGTTTAAATTGAGTTCGGGGCACCACCTCATGAATGATAATAAACTATTAATTTGGAAATCTGATTAACTCAACTTAATAATAGAAACCAGGATCATCATATTAACAGCTATTAATGGTTGAGTCCTAAAGAAGAAGTTGACATAATTCATTACTAAACAAAACTAAAGAGGCAGCAGGTATGACTCAAAAATATTTATTAATAAAGTAAAAACACACAAAAACAATCTAAACTAAATGGGTCTATGTACATGTGAATGTGCATGGGTGTATGTGTGCGTCTGTTGGGGCACTACAAAGATGGCTGCCATGGTGGCTGTTGTGGAACTACAAAGATGGCTGCCGTGGCAGCTGTTCTCTGTAGTTCAGGCCATGTGGGATTCCCTGTCTCTGTTGAGACAAAGGCAAAATGGCCGACCATGCTTGTGTGTGTGTGTGATCTGTCGCCTAAAATCTCAACATTAACATTCTGGTGTGTTAAGTTAATTTTCTGCAGTGCAGACTGTGTGTTATCTCTATCAAACACACCTCCTGACATCTCATGACTGGTTGAATAACACGTCTGCAAAGCCACACAAACACATGTACATGCAGTTAAAGAGGAGAGTTTACAGAGCAGATGATAGGAGATGAATAATAAGGACCCGTAGAGGAAAACTAGAGCATAGAACTCATCTCATAACATTTATGCTTTAAGATGTTTTATAAAAGAAACCCAACGCCAAAAATATAGAGGACTGAAACTTATTTAAGAATGAATAAATACTCAGTACATAAATAAATATACTAGTAAAAGTCCATATACATTTATTTTTTCCATTTAATTAATTCATGAAAGTAATTTATTTGTGTATTATTTTTACATTTATTTCTTTTATTCATTTTAAACGTATTTATTCACTCAACCTATCCATTTTATCTTAATATATAAAATGTAAAATAAATAATACACAAATAATAGGAAATAAATACTAATAAATTAAATAATTGTATTTATTTCTTTTTAAATGAATGACAATCCTCTATGCAAATGGTCCAAATGGTGGAATTGTAAGAAAATGAATTATTCTCCTTTTTTCTGGCACCTTTTCAAGGACCCCTGGGGGTCCCCGGACCCCACTTTGAGAACCACTGCCTTATATAAATGATGCTGTTTTGTGTTGTACCAGGTGACAGAGAAGCATCCAGACCCTGAAACAACGCTGCTGTCCTTCCTCAGAGAGAAGTGTATCCTTCATGAACAAGGCTTCATCATCAGATTGTGTGATTTTATGAATTCATAGGTTGCTTCTTCATCCTTTGAGGCTGGTTTTATTTCGTTTCCTTGACAGCGACTTCAGTGAGGTTAACTGGGACTAAATATGGCTGCGGTGGAGGAGGCTGCGGGGCGTGCACCGTCATGGTGTCACGCTACCAACCCGCCACCAAAACCATCACGTATCCTTCCTCATCAAATCAAGTTCAAAGGTTCCATACTCTAGGAAGTGAGAATTTATTATATTTTAAATTATAAGAAGGTCTAGGTTTTATAAAAAATACTAATGTCTCAAACCACAGACAAAATGCTCAGATTACAGAAACTAATTAGTCCCATAATGAGTAGAATTATCTTCAATTATCTTATTCCACTGGCAGATCTTATTCTTATCATTTATTTCAATTTTCTTGAAGCAAGAAAATAATATCAGTAGTAGGACTGCAGCTAAACACTATTTAGATATTTTAGATTTGTGTGATTATTGAATTGTCTCCTTTATAATCTCCTTTTTAAACATCTTACAGAATATATTCATGTTCTGGAATGATTCTCATTGTGATTTGACCTTTGAACTTGTATCTTATTAATCATTGAACTTTGCTTTACATATCTTACATCTTATTTCAAGTGTTTTTCCCTAATTTGGGTCAGTTTGGTCTTGTTTTAGGCTTTAAATGAAGTATTTTTATCTGTAGTAAAACACAATATTAGATATCTTTTGATACTTAACTGGTTCTCTTAGAAGATAAAATTTACAAAAATCATTAAAAAATCAGATAAGTCTATTATAAATTACACATAAAGAATCTATAATCTATTAAAGTTTAATTTTTCAAAGGATTTATGAAATTCTTATTTTTGTGGAAAGCATCTGTACTTGATATTATTCTAATTAAACCAAAAACAAAATATTTTAACCATGCTACAGTTTAGTTTAGTAATAGTTGCCGTGGTAATGGAGCTGATTCTTTTGAAAAGTTCCACCTTTATTGTTCTATCAGTCATTACGCGGTCAACGCCTGCCTCCTGCCGCTCTGCCAGCTGCACGGCGCCGCCGTCACCACCGTGGAGGGGATCGGCAGCACCAAGACCAGGATCCACCCGGTCCAGGTCTGAGCCGGCACATCAGGACCTCACATGTTGGCGTAGATGATGATGATGATGATGATGATGATGATGTCTTTTCAGGAGCGGATAGCCAAGGCTCACGGCTCCCAGTGTGGTTTCTGCACCCCGGGGATGGTGATGTCCATGTACACGCTGCTGAGGAACAAACCTCAGCCGGCGATGGAGGACATTACCCAGGCTCTGGCTGGTAACACACACACACACACACACACACACACACACACACACACACACACACACACACACACACACACACACACACACACACACACACACACAGGTTTACAAGTACTTCCTATAAACTGCAACAAAATAAAAGTAGAGTAGAATTATTTAGAATTATTTTCTTCTATTGGCAGATACATTTTCTTATTTCTAGTTTTTTATCAAAGTCCATAACCACTGACTGTAACGACATGAACACATCTTTTTGGTTGGTGAAAAAGGTAAGAGGGAATCTAATTTATTAAATGAAACCTTAATAAAAATGTCTGTTTGTTACAGACTTTTTAAATTAGTACTTTAAATGGATGCATGTCACTTACATTACTAAGTGTGTAGCATCCATCAGTGCTGTCGGCACTAAATGCAGCGACCTTTATGACCAGAAGCTTCTCTCTGCTACTGTTTTAACCTGCTGCGTTACACACTTTATTCAACTTTTAGCGTGTAGGGAACATTCAGCATTAATGAAATGATGAATAATAATTTAATCCTATTTTTTTGACGATTTGTTCCTGAGCTGCAGCTTATTTTTTTATCATCAATCACTTTCTTAGTTATTACTTGATGAGACGTCTCGTCTAAAATATGAAAAAAATGGCAAATGTAGAATCTCTATAAGTCAGCACCGATGTCTTCAGTTTCATTGTTTCCTCTAAATCACCGTCCAAAGTGTAAATATATTTACAATTCTTACTATTCATTCCAGGTAATCTGTGCCGCTGCACCGGATATCGCCCGATCGTTGACAGCTGCAGGACTTTCTGTCAGGTACCGATAAGGAATCAGCAGGATTTCAGCTAGTTTTTTATGTCACTGTATACTTTTACAGAAATTAAATGAAATGTTATTTATTTTGATGGTTTTATTGAACATCTGTAGTTCAAAACTAAAAGATGCTTTAAATAGTATTTTTATTTAAATATAATTCCTTTTTATGTATTCCATATTGGTTTTACATTTAAATATAAATATGTTCTAATGGTTAAATAGTTTGAAACAGACATATTTATCTTCATGGGAGAATGAATCAGCTTCAAAGGGAAAAAAATATTCATTTAAATTAGTCACTATTAATTGTGATTAATTAACAGAACATTTGTTTGATTTATTTATTAGTTTGAATTGATTGACAGCCCTGATATGTGGATATAATGTGATAAGTGTGACATCATCAACAGGAAGCCAACTGTTGCCAAGGCAACAGAGTTGGAAGCTGTTTCCAGAATGGGGATGAAAACACTGATGAATCAGATTATGTGAGTTCTGATATGTTCATCTGTGTATTTCTCCAACTTAAATAAGATTAAATACGTTTTTTTTTCTTCCGTTTCACTTCCTTTTGTTTAGAATTTTGTTTTGATCCATCTCGTAACTTTTTTATCGTCTTTTTGCCTTAATTCTGTTTCTCTTTTCACAAACAGGAAACCAACTGCTGCAGAGCTAACGGAGTTAAAAACGGTTTCTGCAACGGATACGAAGAGAATGAAGAATCCGAGAATGTGAGTTCTGCTCTTTTATTTGTGGTTTTGCACCTTTTTATGACCTTTTAAAACAACATGGAATGTCACTGGAATACACACACAGCCTGATATGAGTTTAACGTCACCAACAGAAAACCAGTGGATGCAAAACCAATGGAGTTGGAAACTGTTGCCTCAATGGGGGAAGTACTGATGAACCTGAACATGTGAGTTCTGCTCTTAATCGTTCCTGATGTTTCCTTTTGTTTAATCTTTAATCCTAATTTACTTTGACCCAAGAAATTAAACCTTATCAAGTGAAAATATCTTGTTTTTGGCACATTTAATTCAATATTTTGTGGAATGATCTTGAATTATCTTTTATTTTGGACAATTGAATCAAGTTTCATCTTGATCTTCCCTCCAGGACTGATCATAATTAGTTTCAGACGGGGCAGAACGTCTCACTCCCTTGGAAAATGAATTTGATCGAACATATTTCACATTTTTCTTACACAGACCCAAACGAGGTCAATGCAGATCTTATGTGTTAAGCAGCTCTCTCTAAAAGTGACATCAAACACGTTTAATTCAGTAATGACGTCATATATTTATGACTCACTATAACTTTAGATACCTGCAGGAACCTGAACTGACACTGGGCTGTTTGATTTCATATGAAAATGTGTCAAATCACCAACAGAAAATCAACGGGTACAAAACAAATGGAGTCAGAAACTGTTTCCTCTTCAATGAGGAGGAAAGTACTGACGAACCCGAGCGAGTGAGTTCTGCTCTTTTTATGTTGGTTTTTTGCTAATTGTCTATTTGTTGTTCATCTTTTCCTAACCAGAATCTTTATTTACCTTTAATTTTAGTTGTTGATCCTTTTTTATGATGTTTCTACCTCATTTAAATTCTCTTTCTCTAATTTTACTTTTTTTAGTCAAAAACTATATATAAACACACTAAAAGTACATTTTCCTTCTTTTTGCTTCCTTTTTGCCTTTCGTGGTGTTGACTTATTTCCCTTCACACATCATTCCTATGATGAATTCCATGATAAATACGATGTCGCTGCTTGTTTTCTGCGCTGCAGGAAAAGCCGCAGTTATTCAACAAGAGTGAGTTTCTGCCGTTGGAGCCGACACAGGAGCTGATCTTCCCTCCAGAACTGATCGTCAGTCATTTCACTCAACGCTTCCTTTACGTTTCACTCCCTTGGAAAATGAATTTGAACATATTTCACATTTTTTTATGTAGATAGCAGCCAGTATGAACTCACTAAAGGTCAATCTGGTTCTTATGTGTTAATCAGCTGTTTAGGTATTTAAAGAAACAGATGATTGTGACATGATTTTCACAAGAATACAGTTGTTTACTGCAACTTAACATGTTAAAATCCAAAAGCTTCTGATACAGGTTCAGCAGGAGTTGAATCTCATGATAAAACCTCAGCTACAACACGAAATAAAGTTATTTCATCTGTAGTAAAACACTATGTTCGATTTTTTTTTGTAATATTCTAACTATTTGCTCTATAACAGCAACATACATTGATTCTGACTCTCTGTAGTCACCTCACATGTTGTAGATTTCTATTGATTCCAGGTTTAAGTCAATAACCTTTGTGGTTGTAGAGATATTCCACATTTATGATCATTTATAGCAGGAAAACTAAAAAAAAATAGGCCTGGGGGAAAGTGATTAAATGACAATATGTGTTTTTGGTACAATTAGTTGAGTATTGAGTATAAATGTCTTTATCTTATTCTACTGGCAGATCATTTAGCTTATGTCAAGTGTTTTTCTTGATTTTGGTTTTATTTAAACTTGAAAAAGAAACATGAGATGAGACAGAAATAAGGTAAAAATACAACATTATGATAAAATTATCCGCCAATATTAGAATAATTATATCAAAAACAATATATTTAATCTTTCATTGTGATGCTACATGAAGTGATTTAGTGTTTTCTTCTCTCCAGCTGATGGCGAGGACAGTGAACCCTCAGACCGTCACCTTCCGTGGGGAGAGGGTGACCTGGGTGTCCCCCGCCTCGCTGGAGGAGCTGGTCCAGCTGAAGACCACCAACCCCAAAGCCCCGCTGGTCATGGGCAACACCAGCATAGGTAAATCTTTAATCTTATGTTTTCTTAAAATCACTTAAAATGACATTTTTAGGTGACTTTTACAGGCGTCGTGTACCTCTGATGTCATAGAAAAATTACATTTATGGAAGTTAGTTATTCTTATTTTCTTAAAATAAGATTAAACTTTAATTTGACTCAATATTGGACTAATTGTACTAAAAACAATATATTTTCACCTGTTAATATTTCAGTTTTTGCAGTGAAAATCTTATATATTCTCATATTGTTCATACATTGACCTGAGAGGATTTAATTTTTTTTCAGCCCATTTTTTTAAGCTTTAATGCCAAGAATGTGTGATTTGAGTCTTTTCTGTACTACATGTGATGGTAAATGGATTAGAACTGAGGTGTCTCCTCAGTTCTTCTGAGACAGACACACTTATTTTGTTCCACATCTATTTTTAGACAACACATTTACACAGACAGAGGTTGAAGCCTCCTTTACACTGTGTTTCTGTGTATTTAGTCCTCACCACAAAGTAAATGTTCATGTATATGAATACATCTATTCATACTGATGTACAACCATCATGAGAGAGAATCACATGACTGCTGCTGACAATCAACCTCACAACAAGATGTTTTAATGGCATCAGGTTCAAATATCACTGTCCAATCATCTAATGATCAGAATTATCTTGAATTATCTTATTCCAGTGGTAGATTTTTTTCTTGATATAAGATATAAACGGTTTAAATAATTAGATAATATGACAAATATGAGATTAAAAATAAAGAAATGCCAAAGAAATGATGTGTGTGATGATGCACCTTTTTATTCCACATCCGATATCGATATGATAAATACGTTTAAATCAGTCCTCTAATGATGGATTGCAACCACTTCCTCTTCAGGGCTTTTTTCCTCCCAATAAGTAATATTTTCATTCAGTATTTGTGTTGCATTAATACAGAATATATTTACTGTCAGAGTTGATGTCAGCTGCTGCTTCTCCTTGTGATGCAGGTATTGACATGAAGTTTAAAGGCGTCCTGCATCCACTCATCATTTCTCCCACCAGAGTGGCGGAGCTGTTTAAAGTGTCCCGGACGCCTCAGGGTGGGTAAAGTTTTACAATTAGACAAAAGATTTGCATTCACAAAACTAGGATTTCTGTTAGCAACCATTTAGTTAACGTTACTCCGCAGGTGTTTTTGTGGGAGCCGGGTGTCGCCTGTCGGAGGTTCGGTCTCTTCTGGAGAAGCTGGTCCAGCGGTTTTCAGAAGAGAAGACGGAGCTGTTCAGAGCCCTGATCCAACAGCTGGGAAACCTGGCGAGTCAACAGATCCGCAACGTGGCTGTGAGGAAAACTTCAATCCAACACTACTCCAAAAAAAACAATTACATCTTAACCCATTTCCCATAACACAAGTCTTTTCTATTCAAAATAAAAAATGTTACTTACACATTTTTTTAATAACAACCATAAACCACCCCAATAAACAACCATGTGGATATATATCTATTTAATGATTCAGGTCTTTAAAATAACAGAAAAAAGAATTTTGTACCTAGGAAAAATATTTTTATTGATAATTATGCATGTGACTATAGTTGCCAGTCATTAAATTGCTGTTTTCTTCCAAATAGAGAACAAAAACATATACATAACATGATTGTTAGCAACTCATCAGATATAATTATATGCATGAACATTTTTAGGAAAGAAATTTAGGCTTAAATGTGTTAACAAGTGAAAATAACTTTCCTTTTTGGTACAATTTGTCCAATAATGAGTAGAATTAGCTTGAATATCAGCAAATATCTGTTATTTTTCTTTGTATTTTTCAGATTTAGTTTTGTTTCCCAAAACCTGGAAGATGTTGTAAAAATAAAGTTACTGTGATCATGTTTAATTTCAGTGATGTTTTATTGTAAAACCCATTGATTCACAAGGATTTTGATGAATTAATTTCAGTTTGACACTTTTTCCATCCCATGTGCTGATCTTAAGTCTCTTGGGGGCCACATCATGAGTGCGTACCCCAACTCAGACCTGAACCCTGTTCTGGCTGCTGGAAACTGCAAAGTCGTCACCATTTCAAGCGGTGAGTCACCAGCAGTGATTCGTTTTGGAGAAGAATCGAGACGAAATGTCTAACGATTCATAAACACGATGTTTTTGGATCCAACAGAAGGGAGACGAGACGTTCCTCTGGATCAAGACTTCTTTGTCGGCTTTGGAAAAACCATCCTGAAGCCAGAAGAGATCGTCCTCTCTGTTTTTATCCCATTTTCCAGAAAGGTACAAATGTTCTTTGTGAAGACCTGTCGGGTTAATTTAACAACGTTCCCTAAACGCCTCACATGCGTGTTATTTATAGAAGACACAGATGCTCCTTAAACACCTTGTGATCATTACTGGGAGAAGCTTCTTTTCCTCCTATAAAGAGACGTGTAATTTGTTCTCCTGCAGGGGGAGATGGTCCGATCTTTCCGTCAGGCTCCGAGGAAGGAGAGCTCCTTCCCCACCGTCACCACGGGGATGAGGCTGCTTTTCTCTGAAGGTTCCAGAGTGGTGGAGGAGGTCAGTATTTACTACGGAGGACTGGGACCAGCGACCATCAGCGCCACCAAAACCTGCAGCGCCATCGCCACCAGGTCAGAGTCTGCGGTCAAAACACTGCAAAAAATGTCCTCAACCAGGGAAAATAACTTGTTTTTAGCCAAATTAGATCGATATAGAGCAGAATGATCTCATTCCTCCGTCATTTATTTTTGTTTTATGATTTATTTTATTTTTTCTATGTTGGTATTGGTACTTGAAGTATTTTTTTTTTTTACATATTCCTTTATATTTGTTGTGTTCTAACTTGTGTGCTGCATGTAAGAGATTCAATTTGACCTGACCTGAGAGAACCTCCCAAAAGGATCAATAAAGTCTTATCTAATCTAATCCTTTAGCAGAGGTTTTAGTTTTTTCTTGATTTTGGTTTATTTGAATTTTTAATCTTTTTATCTAATTATTCTCACTTTTTATATGTAATCTTGTTCCATTAAAAAAGATTAAATTGACCAAAATCAAGGAAAAAACCTTGAAAAAAGCTAAATGGAATCAGATAATTCAAGATAATTCTAAGTATTGGACTAAAACAAGATATTTTCACTTGTTCCAGTTAATTTTTTTGCATTTTCTGTAGTTTATAAAGTTAAAACCCCTGTTTTTTTTTTTCTTCAGACCATGGGATGATGCCACTCTGAGTCGGGCCTATGACGTCCTCCTGGAGGAGTTGATCCTCCCTCCGTCGGCTCCTGGAGGGAAAGTGGAGTTTCGCCGCTCGCTGGCTCTCAGCTTCCTCTTCAAGTTCAACCTGGAGGTTCTGCGGAAACTCAGGAAACTGGTACGATGAAAGAATCTTTCCCACAAATATCCACCGACTGTTGAGCTCCTGCTACGGAGGATGAAAGATGCTGCAGAGTTCAGCCATGAGGGACTTTTTGTTTCCAGAAAGTGATCACAGACGAGTTTCCTGAGAGGATTCAGCCGTTACCCAGAGAGATCCAGCCCAGTCTGCAGGAGTTCCAGGTTAGAGAATATCTCTCATCCAGAAATAAGATGACTTCTTAAAAAAGAGTTTTCCATCTTTAGATCCAACATTTGCTATGAAAACTAGTCAGAATTTTATATTTTAACTTTGTTGGTACAGAAATTATTTTAATACCAAGTTAAACTTTTAAATCTTCAAAACATACACTGCAAAAAATTAAACTTAACAAGTGAAAATATACAATATAAAACAAATAGGTCCAATATTGAGTTAATAATAAGTCAATATCTTAAATGATCTTATGATCTTGAGCAGATAATTTTCCTTTCCATTTTTTTTCCCTCGTTTTTGAACAATATTACACAACTAAAAGCAAACTTTCATATCATAACTTCCTGCTTTTTACATAAATTAATGTCACTTAATCTTAAAAAATACACTGCAAAAAATATAATCTTAACAAGTTAAAATATATAAAATATATATAATAGGTCCAATATTGAGTTAATAATAATAATAAAAATCATGAATTATCTTCTTCCCTGAACAGATAAGTCTTTTTTCTTGGTTTTGGTGAAGTTTATCTTGTTTCAACATTATTATGAGACATTTTATCACATAGTATCTCATAATTAGGACTTTTTAACAATTTTTTTTTTACTTTTTAACTAGTTCTGAATCAACAAATTTACCTTGAATCTGCCAATGGAATAAGACAATGGAATAAAAATGGAATTTTTTGCAGTGTACATTAAAAACATTTGCCTGTCTTCAGTAATTCTTCTTCTTCAGCATGTGTCTGAGGGACAGAGCGACCAGGACCCGGTGGGACGTCCCATCATGCACCGCTCCGCCCTCAGCCAGGCCACCGGCGAGGCTGTGTACTGCGACGACCTCCCCAGGACGGAAGGAGAGCTCTTCCTGGCTCTGGTCACCAGCTCTCAAGCGCATGCTAAGATCACGTAAGGAAACATGAGGAACCTGTAAAAACCTGCTGAATGAATCCAGGGTTGATGATGTGATGGTGTTTTAACTGCAGACGTGTGGACGTGAGCGACGCTCTGCAGCTTCCTGGCGTCGTAGACGTCATCACGGCACAAGATATTCCTGGAAAGAAAGTCCGCTCCCTGTTTGGCTACGATGAGGAGCTGTTCGCTCAGACAGAGGTATACACACTGTGTGTGTGTGTGTGTGTGTGTGTGTGTGTGTGTGTGTGTGTGTGTGTGTGTGTGTCTGTTAAGACACGGTTTGCATGTCTTGTTAAGATTTTATTTTTTGCAGTGTACAATCCACCAAGTGAAAGTATCATTTTTTTTTATAATTAGCAGAAATATTTCAGAAAAATTTCATTGGTAGATTATGTATTTCTTCATGATTTTGGATAATTTTTATCATAATTTTGGGTTTTATCTCATATTTTTGAATTTTAACCAGATTTTTCAATCAGTTTTTGATGGAAATAAGAATAAATTCACCTGAAAAGCCTGAAATTAGCAAAATGATCTGCCAAGAGTTTAATTCTCTTGGCAGATCATTTTGCTAATTTCAGGATTTGAGATAATTCTGCTCAATATTGGAATAATTGTATAAAAAACAAGGCATTTTCATTGTGTCAAATTAAATAAACTGCTCCTAAATGTAAAAAGGATCCTTCATGATGTTTCCCTTCCTTATATTACCAATGAGTATCTGGAGTATTTTATTTCCAGGTGTCGTGCATCGGCCAGATCATATGTGCCGTCCTCGCTGATACTCGGACACACGCCAGACGAGGCGCCGCCGCCGTGAAGATCAGCTACGAAGACCTGCCGGGGACCATTTTTACCACAGAGGTGAGATTATTTCGCTTATTCCAAGTTTTTCTTTTTAAAACGGCTCCTTAAGGTGTTTTTTTTTCTCTTACTGTGACAGGAAGCCATCGAGAAGTCGTCTTTCTTCGAGCCTCAGAGGATGATTGAGAGGGGAAACGTGGCGGAGGCTTTCAGAGACGCCCATCAGGTTCATGAAGGTTAAAGTCACACACTTTCAGACATTTTGAAGTATTTTTTTGAAGTATTATAAAAGTCTTTTTGAGTTTCTGGTACTTGAAGTCAACACGTAATAAACTAGTGTATTAAACAACCAAACCATGGAGTTCCCAGCTCTATTTAGATTTACAGACACAAGGAATCTACATCATTAAAAACAACAGTTACCTCACTAAACAGATGGTGACATGGTTATTGCACACACACATAATTATATGTCTGTGATAATTTATAAACCTTACAATGTGATTTTTGGAGAATCTTCTTTGAATCTTGTCCTGAGACTGTCAACTATCAATTTGCTCTGTCTCAGACTCTTCTCTGTATATTTTGAACCAGTTTGCTCATGATTCCGTCCTCCACTCGCTGTGTTTTGTGTTTCCTCAGGTGAGATGCGTATGGGAGGCCAGGAGCATTTCTACCTGGAGACTCAGAGCATGCTGGTCGTTCCCGTCGGCGAGGACACAGAGTTCAAAGTTTACATTTCCTCTCAGTGGCCGACGTATACTCAGGTAAAAACACTCCACAAGGCTTCATTAGTTCATGTTATATTACTTTTCATAACCTTTTATTTTTCTGGCTGCAGGAAGCGGTTGCTGAGACGTTGAACATCCCGTCCAACAGAGTCACGTGTCACATCAAACGGATCGGTGGAGCTTTTGGAGGAAAAATCACAAAAACTGCCATACTGGCTTCTATCACCTCTGTAGCTGCATGGAAGTGAGTCACAAACACGTCTGCCGTCCTGATTAAACATCAGTCTCTGATCACATTCTGTTTATTTTTCCTTTCAGGACAAACCGACCGGTCCGTTGTGTCCTGGAGCGAGGTGAGGACATGTTGATCACAGGGGCGAGACACCCGGTACTGGCTAAATACAAGGTACAACAACCGCAGATATATATAGAAATGAAGGCTCAGAGATTATTAAAGTTATAAGAGGAGACACTTTTTGTCCATTTTTTGTCTTTTTAATCTTTTTTAACCTCCATAGTTTCATTTCAAGTAACATTAACACAGAAATCCATTGAAATAAACATCAGTTTAACACAATGTGTTATGGTGGTGATGACATCCTGGTCATGTGACCTCATAAATTGTATGTCCTTCAAAATATAAGTCCTGTTTTTTACACCAAGTCAGTTTTATTTGTATCGCTCAGACTGACAAATCCCAGATTCGGCCCCAGTGGGTTTTACATTTTGTACAACATATGTAAAAACATACATTAAGATGAAGTAAAAGTCAAAACATCCTCCGTGTTGTTTGTGGTGTTTTTCTGCAAAGATTTGAAGAATCACTGAGTCGTTTTCTGTTTGTTCCAGGTCGGTTTTATGAATGACGGCAGGATCATAGCTGCAGATCTCCAGTACTACACCAACGCTGGAAACACCGTGGACGATTCTCTCCTGGTGGGTAAAACCCTGATGGATGGATGGTTTACCAATGGTGTCACTATGGCCTAATTTTCTCTTTCTTGCAGGTCGCAGAGAAAATTCTGCTTCACATCGACAACGCCTACAACATCCCTAACCTGCGGGGCCGTGCCACGGCCTGCAGGACCAACCTGCCGTCCAACACGGCGTTCAGGGGCTTCGGCGTTCCTCAGAGCGTCGTCATGGTGGAGAACATGATCAACGACGTGGCCGCGCTGCTGCAGAGGCCTGCAGACCAGGTCATAAAATCATGATTAACCCAGTGGTTCTCAAAGTGAGGTCCAGATACCCCCAGGGTTCTTGCAGTGGTTTCAGGAAGTCCCCAGAAAAAAGGGAAATAATTAACTTTAATTATAAGTCTATAAGTGACACTTTGAATATTTAAAATAGGATTCCCACATGTCCTGCATTGTCCTGTATTGCATTTTAAGGCACACATTAAAGGGGAATGTATTAATATATGACATGATAACCCAGAAGATAATTTCATGTCAGATGTGGGAACCCTGATAAAAGCAAAAATCTCATCAGATGGGAATCTGTGGTCTAATTAGGGTCCTGGGCATGAAAAAGATTGAGAACCACTGGATTAATCAATATATGTGTGTAATATTACCAACAGTATTACATCAACACAACTCCTCAAATAATGTTTTATCTAAATCGATAAGCATGCATGTTAATTTTAAGAGTGTGGAGAACAGATTTGTGGGTGAAATCAACTTATTTATTAGTTTAAAATCAGTAAAAATGTTAAGTGGAATGACTTTTATTGACTAAGAATTGTTCGTCCTGTTAACATTCCAATTCCATCAGATCCGGGAGATGAACATGTACAGGGGGCCGTCTCTCACCCACTACAAGTTTGCGTTCAGCCCTGAGAACCTGCACCGCTGCTGGGAGGAGTGTAAGGTCAAGTCCGACTTCAGCAGCCGGCGGCGGGCGGTGGATCAGTTCAACCAGCAGAACCGCTGGAAGAAGAGGGGAATGTCCCTCATCCCCATCAAATACGGCATCTCCTTCTCTGTCAGCTACTTAAACCAGGTCCGTCAACATGGATTTGTGTCTTTTTTATGTGATAATTTCATTCTTTTAGTCATTTCTGTCTCTCTTTGTGTGAAAGGGAGCAGCTCTGGTCCACATCTACAAAGACGGGTCTGTCCTGGTCACTCACGGCGGTACAGAGATGGGTCAAGGACTCCACACCAAAATGCAGCAGGTACGTGTCCACCTGTGAATGTCCAGTAACACGTGGACAGATGAAACTCAGGGTTTGTTTGGTTTTAAGGTGGCGAGCAGAGAGCTGCACATCCCTCCCTCTAAGATCTACATCAGCGAGACCAGCACCAACACCGTCCCCAACACCTGTCCCTCCGCCGCCTCCTTCGGCTCCGACGCCAACGGCATGGCGGTCAAGGTGTCGAGGATTTATTCATTCAAAATGGCTCATTCTGTTATCTGATTAGTCGCTTCTCTGAATGTTTTTGACTTTTTTTGAACTCATTGACAGCCATGTTCAGAGCAGAGAGATCCATACTGAGTTTTGGGGCATTTTCACTGAAGTTTAAAGACCCACAGAATATTAAGTTTTAGGATTACATCAACATTGAGCATATCTAACGAAACTTTAGACTCTCTTCTTTCATCAGAAAAAAAAAGTTTGCTTCTAGCCTGTTTGAGTGTTTAGAAATCAGCCGTAGAACACAGACACCTGATTTCGACCAAAAAAACTGAGCAAATTCAAGCAAAACAGTGACACCTCAAACATCAAACTAAATAACTATATTTATTTCATTTATATTTATTATTTAGTAAAAAAGAAGCAAAACACATCTATAGACTAATTAAAGTATATTCATTAAATTGTTTGTCTTTTTGTCTCAGAACGCCTGTGAGATCTTGTACCAGCGACTGGAGCCGATCAGGCAGAAGAACCCCAAAGGATCATGGGAGAGTTGGGTATGATTTGAAGGGAAAAAGTCAAACTGGAAACCAGCTCACAGATGTACAGTAAATCTGATTGTTTGTTTCGTCCTCAGGTGAACGCAGCGTTTTTTGATAAAATCAGTTTATCAGCGACTGGATTCTACAGGTGAGTCTGAAAAACATGACGCTTATTTAAAACTTTTCAAGAGTTTAGTTAGTTGTTTGACTTTTTATCATATTGTCTGAACTTTAATCATTTGGAAAACATTGAGGATTCTATTGTGTGTAATTCATTTATTAAACAGCAAGTTAATTGAATGATATTAACATAATGTTGGGCTGAAATTTGAAACCTATAGAAATCCTCAGTAGCAGCTTCTGTCAGGGTTCCTCTTAAAAAGGCTTAAAAGCAGTGAATTTATGAATTTGGAAATTATGTTTTATGAGTCTGGGTGTTAAAATTTGTGCTGCTTTCATCTGTCAACTACTAGTATTTATATTAAATAATGTAACGTAAATAAAAAAGTGGCAGAACTGTCGTGGTACTAAAGTTCTGGCTCTGAAGAATCATTTTACTAGAAAACAGCGTCTCCACATCACTGATCTACTGTCATTCTCTGTGTTAGGGACCGTCTGCAAGTTACATGATTCAATATAAACTGATTGATGAGAATAAACTAAATGACTTTAACTTTTCTATAAATGGCTTTAAAACCAGACTTTAGTTTAATTTGGAGTGTTCTGTGTTGTCCTCAGAGGTCAAGATCTGTACATCGACTGGGACAAGATGGAGGGCGAGCCGTACGCCTACTTCACATACGGAGTGTGTTGCTGCGAGGTGGAGCTGGACTGCCTCACCGGGGACTACAGGGTCAGAACTCAACACTTTTCATCATTTCACTCTGCTCAACACACTCCACACACTCTGATAATCCTGCTGCTGTGTGGTTGCTGCAGACGGTGAGGACGGACATAGTGGTCGATGTCGGCAGAAGTCTGAACCCCTCAGTGGACATCGGACAGGTTTGTCACTGCAAAACATTCCATCTTATCAGCTGATCTTGAATTATCGTATTCCATTGGCTGAGAATTAAATCACAATCTTAATAGGCTGTTAATATGCATCCTGGAAAACTTGGGAAATTATTGTCCATTTTTTTCGATCATGGAAAACGTGAAAAATAAGAAAAAAAAAGGATAAATGACCTGGGAATTAATAATTTATCCTGGAAAATTATGGCAGTGAAACCTTAAGCAGCCTTATTTCCACTGTTGTTAGAATAGAAAATAGAATAAATAGAATAGAATAAAGGTACATGTTAATAAATAAAAAGTATTTTATTTTAAGGCACACATTAAAGGGGAACGTAATGTAAGACATAACTCGTCTCTGTAGCAGCTGAAAATATCCTGGAAAATAATTTTAGGAGTGGGAACCCTGTCTTAAACAAATTTAAGTTCAAAAACCTTTTCAGGGAACTTCTGCATAAAATATTTTTAAAATTTTAAATATTTCGAAAATTCAGTTTTACCCAAAATCCAAAGGATGAGCTCATGTTTTCTTTGCATCGCGTCTCTTTTGTTTGTCTAAACCTCAGTAATATTCAGTGTTTTTTATAGAGAAAGTTGTGTGCTGCTGTGACTCCTCCAGATTGAAGGAGCGTTCATTCAGGGTCTGGGTCTCTACACTCTGGAGGAGCTCAAGTTTTCTCCCTCCGGGCTCCTGTACACTCGGGGTCCGTCTCAGTATAAGATCCCCGCTGTCTGCGACGTGCCGCTTCGCTTCAACGTCTACCTGCTCCCTGACTCCTACAACCCCCACGCCATCTACTCCTCAAAGGTCAGAGGTCACCATGTACAGATGCAATGAAAAATGTGAAAACTTATGAGGTGAGAATATCTACAGGTAGCCCAATGGTGAGTGGAATTATCTTAAAAAATGGAAATAAGACAAATGGATTAATTGAAAAAAATACTTTATTTAAAACTTAAAACAAAACCAAACTGACCCAAATCTGGAAAATAAACTTAAATAAGCTTAAAAAAAGTAAAGTAATGTTCAGTGATTAATAAGATAAGAGTTCACAGGTCAATTATTTGTCCATAAAATCATAGAAATCCCACTGAGGATCATTACACAAAATGAAGAATATATTCTGTTAGATGTTTAAAAAGGAGATTATAAAGGAGACAATTAAATAATCACACAAACAGCTCAAATCTAAATTAAATATCTAAATAGTGGTTAGTTGCAGCCCTACTACTGATATTATATTAAACTATTTTCTTATTGTATTGATGATGTGGATATTGTCAGTAGCAGTCTCTTATTCTATCTAGTCTATTATTTGTCTTTCCCTTTTCTCGATTGCTGCCGTGTTTTTATAAATATTCCCATGATGCTTTGCCTCTTCAGGGCATCGGAGAACCCGTCCTCTTCTTGGGCAGTTCGGTGTTCTTCGCCATCAAAGACGCGGTGGCGGCAGCCCGCTCAGAGTCCGGTCTGCTCGGACCCTTTTCCCTGGACAGCCCTGCCACAGCAGAGAGAGCCTGTCTGGCCTGC
The DNA here is from genome assembly GCA_030544235.1 of Lepturacanthus savala. Classification (NCBI taxonomy): domain Eukaryota; kingdom Metazoa; phylum Chordata; class Actinopteri; order Scombriformes; family Trichiuridae; genus Lepturacanthus; species Lepturacanthus savala. The sequence goes on from CM060475.1 coordinate 6,024,885, forward strand.
TGCTCCCCGTTCACTCAGAGGGTAAAAACACTCCGACTGGGTTCTGCTGTCTTTACTCAGCTAATACAGTTCATGTTCATTTCAGATCCATTGTACCATTTTTTTTTCTTTTTTACAAAAATCACGAATCTATAATCCACCTAGAACGTCAAACTAGTTGACAGCAATGTCTAAAAACACTTTAAGAGAGTTAAACTATCTGGTACCAAGTTGACATTATCCTAGAAATACATATATGATGTTATATATTACATCACTGCTGTAGTTATGACTTTAAACACTGTTTTTGGATCTGTTGATTCAAAATTGAGCAGAATTGTCTTGACTTATCTGATTCCATTGGCAGATATGGTCATTTTCTTGATTTTTTTTTCTTGTTAGACAGTTAAACATTTAATCCCCCAAACAACTCCAAACCTGCCAGACTAACCTGTTTGACCATAATAGTTTAAAAATCATTGTAAAAGGAAATGAACAAACCTTCTAATGATGAAATACACAATGTGAACAACAATAGTTACTGTTTTTGTTTTTCCAGATTCCAGTCAGCAAACCAGGATCTGTCAAACCGTGGGCCTTGAACATCTAGAACTGATGCTGTGTCCTTTAACTCAAACTAAGTTTAACTACAGTGATCACTAACACACTTATTTGACTAACATGTCCTATATTGCACATGTATTCTCCTTTTCAATTATGTATAATGTGAAATTAATACCTCATGACCTCTTGAAGTACAGAACTTTTAATTTTTGTAATGATTTCAGGTTGTCCTTCCTGTTCTCTTGTGAACGCCTGGAGGGAATTTCATTACATCTGGCACAAATGTCCACTTTGACTCAATGAACTGATTTTTCACCACAATTCATGAGTTAAATAAATAAATAAATGATCAATCTGAATGTTTTTATCCAGTGTAGGTTCCAGTCTGCGTCTCAGTTTGTTTAGCTTATTTGAATTTAAATCACTTATATAAAACAAGCTATTTTTCTCAAAGCAAAAATTGACTAACATCAAGAAAAAAAGAATTTGGAAATAAGCAAAATAGTTCAGTCCCCACTGAGGTTTTAAAGACCAACATCCAAAGTGAAGATGTTAAATGCACCCAGAGAAAAGCACCTTCTATGTAGAGGACTTGTGGTGTCAGGGGTTTGTTTGAAACACTAAAACTTCACTGATGTAAGTGTCCCCTGGTTCAAGTCCACCTTTAGACATAAAGGTTTACGACCATTTTGATAGTTTGATCTTCACTGAATTTACAAAGACCAACCTCGAAAGTGAAGATGATAAATGCACCTGGAGAAACCTTCCAGCTATGAAGAGGACTTGTGGTGTAGTGGGTTAACTTGTAACTATGGTGTCGGAGGATGTTGGTATGAACGAAGAAGGTTTTAAGAGTTTGGATTCACAAAGTGAAGATGATAAATGGACCTGGAGAAACCCTCTGGACATGAAGAGGCCCTGTTGTGTGGTGTGGTGGGTTAAGTTGTAACCCAACTTGCTGGTGGTGCAGGTAGAAACTGGTGCAGTGGGTATTAGTTTGACCATAAGGCCCCTGGGCCCTCCATCATTAGACTGAAAGTTTAGCACAAACGTCAGAAGTCTTTTGCTAAGTAGCCTCATATTTCAAAGCTTTGATCCTTGCTGACTTTAATGTGTAATAGTTCTTACTTTAGTGTTTAGCAAATGAAATAGGAGGACAAATGATGTTGCTAATGGTCAAGATGATTAGCTCAACAGGTTTAAGCAGGATTTCTGAATGACTTGAACATTGGTTCGAATCCTTGTTCAGCAACAGGTTAAATTCTTTAATGTGCTTCTTCTCAGAGGAAACACAAATAGGAGAACAAGCAACTGTAGGCAGAGATGTTGAATTAGCTCAATAGGTTGAGCTCCTGCAAAGATCAAACCTGAACCTTTGAGATGTTGGTTTGACTCCTTCTGTTCACATAAAAGTTCAAGACCGTAAGTTGTCTGGTTCAAAACCCCGACCTTGGAACCAGGATCCTGTAAAGGTGCATGAGCGTTTTGAGAGTGGTTTTAAAAAGGTCAACATCCAAAGTGAAGATGATAAATGTGCCTGGAGAACATCCCTCGTTGTGAAGGGGACTGGTGGCGCAGAGGGAAGCGTTCGCGACCGTAAGACGTCACCGACGCTGAGTCTGGTTCAAATCCCGGACCTGGCCCTGGAACCTGGATCATCAAACATGAGAACCTGTGGAAGCAGGTATGGGGGGGGCCGTGTCCCCCCCGAAGTTTCACAGGTGTGGAAGCTGGTGGTTATGGAAGAATGAAGCATCAACAGCTGAAAGTTTAGTGATGGTGAGGATGAAAGCTTTTAAAAATGTTGGAAGTTTTTTGCCAAGTAACTTAACTAGTCAGTGCGTATAAAGGTAGTTGCAAAACACTTCCAACATTCTTAAAAGCTTTCATCTCAACATCACTAAACTTTCAGCTGTTGATGCTTCATTCTTCCATAACCACCAGCTTCCACACCTGTGAAACTTCGGGGGGGACACGGCCCCCCCCATACCTGCTTCCACAGGTTCTCATGTTTGATGATCCAGGTTCCAGGGCCAGGTCCGGGATTCGAACCAGACTCAGCGTCGGTGACGTCTTACGGTCGCGAACGCTTCCCTCTGCGCCACCAGTCCCCTTCACAACAAGGGATGTTCTCCAGGCACATTTATCATCTTCACTTTGGATGTTGGACTTTTCAAATTCACTCTCAAAATGGTGTTGTACCTTTATGGGCACAGGAGGAGTCAAACCAGCATCTCATAGGTTCAGGTTTGGTCTTTGCAGGAGCTCAACCTATTGAGCTAATTCTACATTCCTGCCCACAGTTGCTCATTCTCCTATTTGTGTTTCCTCTAAGAAGAAGAAGAAGTTAAAGTTCTGACTTATTAAAGTCAGCATGGATCAGCTTCAAAATATGAGACATGTTGATGCAACTATCTTTGAGCTTTTCACTCTTTATGTTTAGCTTTTTTTAATTTAAAAGATTGATGTGAGGATTGAACCTCCAAACATAGCATCTCCATACAGACATCTTACCTAATGAGCCATTGAACACTTGTTACAGGGCTCAGTTTTTCCTCCTCTGGTTTTGTTCAAAGCTTTAAGGACTGAACCGTGTGTTCCCACATCCACAGATTACAAAGATTATGGAATCAGTGACCAACAGTGACCAGGCAGCAGGAAGATCGGAGGGACATGGTTTGTTATAGAAAGACTTAATCAACTATGTTTGAACTTTGTCATATTTATTTATTCATAAAACCATTTACTAATTTTTATGAATATATTAATGCTCTAATTTAGTTATAAGACTTAAAAACATATTTCTATTGTGATAACAATATTGTACTTTTATTCCTGATTAAAAACAAACCACACGTTTTTCTTTGTTTTCGAAAATAAATATGAAGAAAATTAAAAAGACTCCAATATTTCCCCCATAAGATGTGAAGGACAAAATCTTGAAATGATTTTAAATAAAATAGATAAAAAACTAAATCCACTGAGTTTCATTTGTCAGCTGCTTTTTATGATCTGATGGCGCCATCTGGTGGACAAACAGAGGAACTAGATAGATTTTACACTATTAGGACATTTTATTTATTTATTATTAGGAATTTAGTCTCAAAATATTCAATTTTCTTGAAGTTGTCTTTTCTTATTTTTCACTTCCTTGTCTTTTGTTTTAATGTATTTTTCTATACATCTGTGCATCTTTTCTGTCTTTCTTTTATTCTGTCATTCAATGTGAATGTAAAAGTTTCACTTCAGGCTACCGCAGATCAACATTTGATTTTCAGGCAATTGCATGTTTTTAAGTTATTTATTGGATTCAGCAGTTCCACTGTTATAACACTTAATGATGATCAAGAAAAACAAAAAGCTGAGCTGCAGGAAACCAACATAACGCTGATTACATGTTGACACATCACAACATTTCCTATATCTTTGTGTTGTGTCTACAAAAACATATTTTAAAGCCACAGTGGTTGATGCTCATTTTAGAAGGCAGAATCACATTCTTAAAGTTTACTGTCTTACAGCTGGATTCAAATGATGCTTCGATTTCACATTTGATTAAAAAAAAGGACATAAGTAACAAAATAAAGTGACAGTTACAGTCTCAGGTGGAAACCTGTATCTCCATTATTCCTACGAGCTCTTTGGTTATTCTACCGACATGTACAGTCAGGGCCCTAAATTCAAAACGCTGTAACCCTGTAGACGTTTCATTTCTGAGGAACCGAAAGAAGAAAGATCTTTAACACCAGATTTGACAGAGTTTCGTGTCTTTACATTTTAACATATCATAAAATAAAAGGACTTCTGAAGCAGCTTGGTCCTCCTCAGCTTTGCTCCTCAAAGTCTGCACTCATCTGTCGAGAGAAGAAGAAAGTTACACTGGAAAAAAATAAATCTAAAACATTTTCTACAATAAGTCTAATTTTGAGGAGAATTATTTATTCCATTGGTAAATAAATTAGTTTACTGTTACCACATTTTAACATTCCAGCTCTCTGCATTTTGATCACCTTCAGATTTTCTTTATTTTATTTTGTAATGCTCTAATTTTTTAAAACATTATTGATCTTATTTTTTTAATGATTTTCATCAACCTGACAGTGAGGACTAAGGATGGAAATCAGCCATTAGCTATAATCTTACATATTTATAAATATATGTTCTTTAATATGCATTGTCCCTGTTTTAAATAAATAAACTCAACTCAAACTCATTTATATTTTTTACTTTTTCCTCATAGTATACTATATTTGAGTTTCTCTCATCATTTGTGACATTTTTCAGGTGTATTTCTACATAGCTGAGCAGACAGGGATCAGCAGAACTCACCACAGCATCGATGTCTCTGGGGCTGACGTACTGCTCCAGAGCCTTGTAGTCGTCTGAAGACATGGGCATCATGTTGTCCTGCAGTCTGGATGGATGTCTGGAGCAAAGACAAGAAGAAAATCCAGATTCACCCTGTGGGAACTGTTGATAAACCATAATATTGCCTGATCTGGACGTTTCTGTGACTGCTGCTTACACTTCTGAGACAGATATGAGCTCCGTCTTCATGTAGCCGCTCTTCTCTGTGTTCTCCACGTCCATCGGCTCCGGATCTGAGAGTAAAATCAGACACAGATTCCTGTTTAAAACGGTAGAGTATGGGTGTGTATGTGGTGGTCAGCTGGGCCGGGCTGGGACTTACTCTCCGAGGGTTTGGGGTAGTACTTCCCGAAGGCCTTGTCTTTTGGGATGTTGGGGTAGAGGAAGCGGAGCGGGTTTTCTGGTATGTTCTCCACCGCCATCACCTTGTAGGTGCGGATGATGTCGGGCAGCGAGACGGCGCCCAGCTCCTTCTTTGTGTACGGCTCCACCGAGTGGAAGATCGGCTTGTCTGAGCAGAGAGAAACGTGTAAGAATGAAAATTCACCTCCTGTTTGTTAACAGTGTCCAGCTGTCGGAGAAAATTACTGAGAGTTTCACTTTTTAAAGATGAAAACACATATTTGTTGTTTTATTCCTGCTCACACACATCTAAACCTTTAATCCATGTTACTGTTTAGATTAAAAGAAAGAAGTGGAGTCTGAGTCGATCAATTAGTCAACTACTATTTTGATAATCAAATAATCGTTTTATATAATACTAGGAGATTAATTTTACTATCCTAATACTACAAGACTACTACTAACACATCAAGACTACTATTAATACAACAATACCATACTACTAATACCACACAGTCTACTACTAATACTACAAGACTACTACTAATCATTTGAGTATTTTTAATCAATTTGATTCAACTGTTTTAAATTATATCTAGCTAGTTTTTTGTTTTTTCAATTTCTTATCTAATTTTAATTAATTTAAATGTGTTCCAGTGTTAATCAAGTGTTTTTAAATTGTATCTTGATGTTTTATGTAAAGCACTTTGAATTTCCGTATACAAATACACTTGCCTTGCATTACTAATACTACAAGACCACTAATAGATAAATTTAGTAAAGGTGGGGATCGAAACTATAACAACTATAAAAACTATAAAATATAAAAACAGGGCAATAATTACAAAGTAGCAGAAAAGAAAAGTATCAGATATACCAAAATGTACAAAAATACATATTATGCCTTTAAGTAAAGAAAAAAAAACATTTTTTGTCTTTCTGGCCAAAGCGGATGGTATAAAAATCCATCGAAATCCAGGTGAAGTCATGGATCAAGGATGTGTCAGAGTGTGTTTTTCTCACCGTGCACGTCGTGTTCGATCCAGGTGAAGGTGATGGCTCCTTCTCTGCTGCTCTCACTGAACCGGAGCAGGAAGGTTCCGGGACACTTGTCGCTCAGCAGGTTCTTCTCTCTGTCTTTACTGATGAAACCCATGATGCTTCTGCACAGACGCAGAAACACGTTCATCGTTGGAGCAAAATCAACACAGTCGAGGATGTGAGATTCTCAGAGAAAGCGGCTCACCCGTCGTTCCAGAGGGACAGCAGGTGTCTTTTAATCAGGTCCAGGATGCCTTCGATCCACAACCAGAAGGGAAAGGACTTCTCGTTGGCACTTTGCTGCTGAATAAAGTAATAAAAATATTAAAATCTGGAGTACGTGCATAGGCAAGGCAAGTTAATTTGTATAGCACATTTCAACAAGAAGGTGTTTTACATAAAACATTAAAAGCATCAAGATACAAATTAAAAACAGTTGATTAAAAGGGGGGAAATCAGAAATAACAACTTTAATAAAAATAAATTAAAAAATAATAAAAAATTGCAATTAAAAACCCCAAAATATATAACATTTTTAAAAAAGGGGAAAAATCTAAATGAAAAACAAAAAATATAAGAAATGAAATCAGCAATAGGTAGCAGTAGTTCTAGTTCTAGTGCTACTTATAGCTTGTTTGTTCATATTTATTGTTGTATGTGTAACAAGACATGTTGAGTATTTTTTTGACATCATTTGTATTTTTACTCAAATAAAGGATCCAAATAGTTTGACCAACACAGTTATCTGCAGACTAGTTTCCCTCAGGTGTTGATCGGATTAAATTGAGTGAATAGAGAGAAAATCTGCATTTTTACATACATTCACCACATGTTTTGGAACTTTGACCAACATCCCACATCATAACAGTATATAAATAACAGCAAAAGCTTGATATTATATATATATATATATATATATATATATATATATATATATATCCTTCCTGAGGAACTCCTGCTCACCTTGCAGAACTTGGTCCAGGGGATCTGTCCCTCCGGGTTCCTCTGGGCTTTGGCTCCTGCAGAAAATCCCAGTCAGGACCAATGCATAACAATAACTCATAATGATTCTTATCATCAGGCCTCGTGCCAGAAGCAGCCGTGCAAAAGGAGTTCATCAGTTTTCCTGCCTGTATCCAAACCAACCCAGATTGGCTTGTCATTTTTCAAAATAAAAGCCTAAAATGGTAACTATCATAACAGGAAAGTCAAAATGAGACAAAATAAAAGACCAGGCAACTAGGAAAGGACCTAAATTTTCCAAATAAAAGGCCATAAATTTCTTGACAGGAAGCTAAGGATGAGGATTGTTCTTCAAAATAAAAGCTGATGTGACTGTGACTTCTTGTTGCTAGAATTTTCTCTTTGGAATGAAGTAAATTGAGTCATAAAAAATGAGAATGTGGTCAGAAAGAGAAACCCACCGAGCAGCTTGTCTGCCAGCATGTTAAGCTGCTCCTGGTTCAGCCCCCGCTTGGTGACGGAGGAAAACTGCCAGCTGAGAACCTCAGAAAGCTGGCACCACTTAGCCAGAGGAGGGGAGAGGAAGAACTTCAGGTTCTGTGGAGAAACAAGGAGGAGAACAGAGGAGAAGAGAGGAGAGAAGAGAAAGAATAGAAGAGATAATATAGGAGAGAATAGAGGAGAAAACAGCAAGAGAAAGAGAACAGAGGAGAAAAGAGAGAACAGATCCTATTTAGTTTTATTACCGTAATAATAAAAAATACTGATTCATAAAATAAATATGGCACCTTTCACACAAAGTGCAGTTTAAAAAAGGAAAAGCAAAAGAATATAAATCTATATAAAGTTGTTTTTTGTGTAATAATGACAGTTCATTAATGACTTAACAGATGAGTGGCTGTGTGTGTGTGTGTGTGTGTGTGTGTGTGTGTGTGTGTGTGTGTGTGTGTGTGTGTGTGTGTGTGTGTGTTGACCTTTGGCTCGGTGGTCAGCATGTTGTACCAGAGGATGGAGGCCCAGCCGCTGGGCAGCTGGCAGACATTAGAGATGACCACAACAGGCAGAGACATGGCCTACAACAACATGTCCATCAATAGTCATTTAGTTACCAGGGAAACAATCAACACTGATGGTTTCACCTTTAATTAATGTGTCTCGTTTGTGTCGTCTCACCTCCAGTTTGATGTTGAGTCCTGACTGGTTGAGCTGCAGCTCAGACTCAAAGCTGAGAGAGTGAAGCTCCTCAGTGACGATCAGAGGACCCTACACACACACACACACACACACACACACACACACACACACACACACACACACACACACACACACCCTTATGAGACAAAAAAAATCTAAACACACTCAGGAGACACAAAACTGCACACAAACAGGCTCACACATTCTCACATTTTTTTATTTCTACATCAACTGCAGCAAACTCAATATTTAACTTTTTCATAAATGAGGCAACAAATAATATTTGACATAAATCTGAACTTTCTACAATATTAAACCTGTATAATACAAATATTTGTGCTGTTGTGTATTTCACCAGCAGATGAAACCAAAGTAAAACACATCAGCTACGACACGACATCTTTAACTTAGATTTAACACTCTTATTGTCTCCAGAAAGACGTTATGGAGATTTTATTTTTTCATTTTTTTAAACTATTTTCTAGTAATTTTGTGTATTTAAAAAGCCTATTAACAAACAAGTGTTGCAAACTACATATTTTAACTACATTTAATATACTTCAATTTAATATACATCCTTTTGCAAATTTATACATAAAGATCCTCAGAGGTTTATCAGCTCTTACCTCATTTGTTCTGTTCCCAGCTACTTTCTGCTCTTTCAGTTGCTGCACAGAGAAGAAAATCAAGTTAAAGGAACATTTCACACCAATTCAGTCCCATCAGTCAAATGAGACATTTTTTTCATCATCTTTCATTTATGATAAAGGCTTTTATTACTTTAACTTCTACTTTTCCTTGTTCGGTCCCATTCTACCTGTTAAACCTGAATAATATAAAAGATGAAATCTAATGGAAAGTAACAAATTACATTTACTCGTTATTGTATTTGAGTAGTTTCACTACAAAGAAAAGGAAGAGATAAATATGTTAGTGTGAGTTTTATACGTTAAACACTGAGTAACTTTTTACTTTTACTCGAGGAGATTCTACAGAACTGTTGGGTTCATGATATTCTCACCAGATGTCTGAACTCTGCCGCCAGGCTGCCGTTCGACTCCTCCATGTTCATGACTTTTGAATTTGTTCCCAAAATGTTGAACTTGCGAAACCTGTCGTCAAACATGCATCCATCATCTTTCACATTCATTTAAATTTATTTAAACATTTCCCAGAGTGAGAGGAACGCTCTTTTCTCCTCAATTGTATTATTCCCCATTGGGTTTAGGTGGAAGTATCAGCAGTAGAAGTTGTGGTGGTTATATTTTTATAAATTTAAAATAAATGATAAATAGGTGTCAATGGTTTTGGGACGTACCCTTTCTTTTCTGTGACATCCCTGAAAAAAAGAGAGAAATTTATTCACAACCGATTCAATAAGTGCAGCAGGTATTAAAAAGTTGAATATGAGAGGAGCTTACTTATCAAACAAAGCCTTGACTTTGAGCTGGTAGTTAAACTCCTGCAGCTTCACCAGGAACCTGAGAAGAGGAAACAGGAGGTTGATACAAATCTGCAGTGAAAAACACACACTACAAAAATAATTTAGCTAATTTTAGGGTTTTTTATTCTTGAAATAATTGAATCTTTAATCTTGTTCTCTATAAATAACAAAATCAAGAATAAAATTCATGCCCATCCGGGAATAGATTACAGATGTTACAAGGTGCACCTGAATGCACCATGATTGACAGTCCTGTGTGTCAGTCATGGTGCATTCAGGTGCACAGTTGTGTGTGTTTTTTGTGTCTTACCGGAGTTTTACGGTGAACTGGACGCCTGTTTTCAACACCAGGGGCCTCTGTGGGTGGGTGGGCATGCACGGCTGCCTCTCTACGACCAGAGAGCTACACACACACACACACACACACACACACACACACACACACACACACACACACACACAGAGTCTTAAAACAAGATGAAATAACATATCTGAGAATAGATGAATGAATAAGATGCTCCATACTTGGAGAGGAGGTTCTTGAGGAGCTCCAGAGCTCGGGCCTCCAGGAGACCTTTCTTCTGTGTGATGGGGTCACAGTCGTACGTGAACTTCTGCTCCAACTCCTGCAGCTTATTCAGATGCTGACGGACCTGCTGGAGACTCTCGGCCACAGCAGTGAACCTGCAGCACAATGAGAAACAGGAGGAGGAGAAATTACTCACAAATATATATCCTTCTCCTTTGTGTTTTACTACAGATAAAAACTTTTTCACTTTTCTCATGTGATATATGAATAGAACTCAATGCTGCTGCTGTATCAGGGGGTTTAGGATTCTAACAGGGTTCCTATGACATTTCCAGTCTCACCAGTTCTGCAGCTGGTCCACGCAGGCGTTGGGCGGACCGCCGATGCAGGCGATCTGCTGCCGCTGCTTCCACTCAGGCAGCTCCTCAGAGATCAGGTCGGACAGTAAGGTCTGGGTGATGTTCAGCAGGTCCAACATCTGGCTCACCACGTCCTGAACAACAGTAGAGACGAGCGTTATCACATGCTGACCTGTGACCTTCCACCTGTAGGTGTCTGAATTCATTTTTTGTGGTTTAGTCATATCTTTGCACGCAAATCTAGGCCTGTTGCATCTCTTTAGGTTTTCTGCCTTATTGGAATTATTCCAATTACAACAAACAAGAGCAGGTGTGAAGAGGGATTTTCCCTTTTCAGGTTGTTCCACTTAATTATCAGAAGAAGTGAAAGAGAAACTTCTAAGTAACTCACAAGAAAAACTACACACACCACACACACACACGACAAAACTACACACAAACTTTTCAGTAACTCACAAGAAAAGACAAAAATAAAAAAAAAAAATCTTATTCTTCTTAAATATTCATATATATGTGTATATATACTTTCACTACCATGAATCATATTATAAAAGCGTCACAAACCCAAATCACACCCATGTTGAGTCGTGTTTTAATTGACGTGTATTTCCTTAAACTGTCTTTACAGATTCAGGTGTCGGTGAGTCAACACTTTTCTGTCGTCTCACCTGTCGCTTTCCTTTCAGCTCTAAACACATTCTCCCCATCAGCATCTTCTCCTTTTCCAGCTCCTTCGCTGTCATGCCGTTCATCTCGTTCTCTATGGAAAAGATCACAGTTCAGCTTCACAAACAGCTGATATTTATCTATATTATATTTATTTATGTGATATTTACAGGGAACCTGTATCAGGGTTTCTATTCCTAAACTAAAAATTATTTTCCAGGACAATTTCAGTCGCTAGAGACAAATTATCAAGAAAAACATTAATACATTACCCTTTAATGTGTGCCTTAATATGCAATACTTTTTTATTTTTAAAGATGAGTCTCTATTCTATTCTACTTTGTTGATGCTATTGCATTTGTGCTTTTACAAGCTTTTTTTGTTATTTATTCCAGAAAGTTTCTGGATATTTACCAGACATTTTCCACTCCTTTGCAACCCTACCTGTACGTAAGCTGCAGTTCAAACAAATATTTTGTTTTCCAGGATAATGACAATAAAGACTCTTGAATAAAGCCAAATTGACTGATTGATAGCTTTAATTTAGCCAGGTTAAATCACATTATTTATATGAAATAAATGTTATTATATTAGTGGAACAAAACATACCAGCGGTTCAGATGTACATGCAATAAAGTAATTTAAGTTTCCTGTGCACAAAAATGGGTCTGGAAATGGAGTCAAATGTGCATAACTTTAAATCTGTCTGCATTCACTCACAGGGCAGGTGGAGGATAAATAATTTTCCAGGATAACTTAATAATTTCCAGGAAATTTGACCTTTTTTCTCATTTTCCACGTTTTTCCAGGACTGAAAAATTGGCCAACCATTTTCCAGGTTTTCCAGGTTTTTCAGGACACGTGGGAGCCCACAATGAAGGACTGGAAAGACCAGGAAACATCTGCCTCACCTCTGTTCTTCAGTGTGTTCATGTTAAAGTTGTATTCATCCTGCAGATCTTCTAGATTCTTGATGCTTTGATCCGCCATCTGGATAAAAAAAAAATTTCAGTGACGCCAAACTAATCTTAAACTGTAAACTGTGCTGTCAGTTCACGTGTTGTTTCCACCTTAACTTTATTTTACCTGGACTCTGTCTTTCATCTCCTTCACTTTGTTGTCCAGCTTCTGTTTCTCCACCACCATGGCCGACACCGTCCCCTCACCTTCCTGCTGGAGAAAGAAGCAACAGGTGTTCCATGATGTTTTCAAAAGCAATAAAAAAGTGTTAAGGCTGAATTACAGGAAATAAAACAGTGATTTGATACCAAGGGACAAGACGCATCAGTTACACATCATCAAAGTGTGCTCAGTATGTGAATGTTAAATTGTTTGAAAGAAACATATTGTTGGAAAGAAGATACCAATATGTCATAAAAATGTGACTTAAAAAAGATATATCCTAAGTGATTAGATAGATAGCATTACATATATATATATATATAAGATTATATATTTATACAATTATATATAATATAATATCTGAGTCTATAATCTTGTCTTGTGTCTCAGCGTGGGATGTGAGAGTAAAAGGTCAAACTAAACTATGAACTATTGTTCTAACGTCAGCGTGTGTTTCCCAGTGGAACAAAAAACAAAACCATGCTCTAAATTCTCAAAGATTACATACACATACACAACAGAAGAATATCTGACAGAGACAAACAGGAAGGCAGGAAAAAAAAATTGTGACGGCAAACAAAACCCAGGTCAAGGAAATATGACGAAGTTTATCTCACTCTGAGTCAATGTGGTGAAAAGCCCCAGGCCTAGTTTTCAGTTTTCCTGCTATAAATGGTAATAAATCTGGAATATCTCTACAACCACAAAGGTTATTGTATCTAGACCTGGTATAAAAAAAATGTGAGGTGACTACAGAAGTGTCAGGATCAATTTATGATGCTATGATGAACATTGTGTTTTACTACAGATAAAATACTTTATTTAGTGTTGGAGCTGAGGTTTAATACTGGGATTTATGAATAAACTCAATGCTGCTGCTGTATCAGGAGGTACCTCGGCACTCTTAGCGTAGTCCAGGATCTTCTTCTCCTCCTTCAGGTTTCTGGAGACGATCATGGCCATGTGGACCGGGTCCTCCTGGAACCGATCCTGCACATGCAAATAACACCACATAACTTACAGAATGAAAACAGAATCCAAATAAAAACTTGCGGTGTGTGTAGGTCTCAGGGTTCTGACCTGCAGGTTCCTCTTGATCTTGCGGATGTTGTGCTGCAGAAGGAAGTTGTTCTCCAGGGCGAAGCGGCTGTGCTGGTCGTCCAGCTGGGCCAGGAGGTCATGGAACCGAACGGTGGCCAGCGAGTCCTGGACCGCCACCGTGTCCCTGAGGACAACGAGACACAGAAATAAAGTCTACTACTAGAGCTGGACGATTAAAATACATGTTTTTTTCTGATTCTGTGGTGTAAAATTAAATTTCTTTTTTTTTTCATGAAATTTTCTACATCTTCCATTTCACAAATAAGTAATAAAAAAATAATAAAATAAAACAATCCCCCAGCTCCAGCTACTACTCCAAATCACAATTATTTCCATTATCGATTAATGAATTAATTCTTTCAAGTAAAAATTACATAATTTAAAAAATGAATGAATTAACCTGTTAAATTCCTAAACCCATTGATACAGCAGCAGCATTGAGTTTTATTCATAAATCACAATGTTACTGTTACAGCATCAATATATATCATCAATACAATAAGAAATATTTATTTCTTATAATAAATATTTATTATAATTAATATAATATCAGTAGTAGGGCTGCAACTAACCACTATTTAGATATTTAATTTAGATTTGAGCTGTTTGTGTGATTATTTAATTGTCTCCTTTATAATCTGCTTTTTACACATCTTACAGAATATATTCTTCATGTTCTATAATGAATCTCAATGTGATTTCTATGATTTTATGGACAAATAATTGATCATTGAGCTATTATCTTTTAATTATTGAACTTTGCATTGCAGATAATTTAGCTTATTTCAAGATTTTTTTCTGATTTAGTTTAGTCTGAGTTTAGTCTTCTTTAAAGTTTTAAAGCTTTAAAGAATTTGTATCTGTAGTAAAACACAATGTATTTTTATTTGTAATATTCCAACTATATTTGCTCTGTAACAGCATCATAAATTGATTCGGACTCTTCTGTAGTCACCTCACATGTTGATACCAGGTTTTTGTGGTTGTAGAGATATTCCAGATTTATTATCATTTATAGCAGGAAAACTGAAAAATAAATCTGGGGATTAAGTCGTTAAAAATAAAAAAAAAGCTTAAAAAGATCTAATGTAACTTAAGAGACATTAATTTAATCATTTTTTTGTGTGTTTGAAATTCTGCTATCACACTCCTGAAGTAGCATAATATAAGTTTATAGAAATTAAAGTATTTTTTTATTATTATCTGCAGATTACTTTCGTAGTTTAAGGGAATTATTGTTTTTCTACAAAATTTCAGTACATTCTAATAATAATAATTTAAAAAATTGACCCTACAAAAATGTGACACTGTCTTTTTGTAAAGGGTTTGTAACTGTGAACGAACAAATAAAGATATAAAAGAGTATACATAGATGCTGCAAAGAGTTTAAAACAACCAAAGCAGCCGCTGTCCTCATCTTACCAGTCGATGCTCTCGATCCACTTGCTCAGGTACTGTCGGATATCCATGGGGAAGGAGTCGTCATACAGCTGGTCCACCTGTTCCAGGTATTTACAGTCCAGCATCTGCAGCTGGCACCACTGGGCCATCGTCTGCACAGCAAGAAGCTGCAGGAGGATTCACAACTCAAATTTAAACTTAAATCTGTGTTAACTGAGGCAAAACTAAATTCAAGTATTTGCAAATTCTGAATTAAACATAAAAAAGAAAAACAATGTGAAACAATAATTTAATAATGTTTATAGTGATTGAGTAGATAACTATTGTAAATTTGTTGGAAAAACTTAATTTTTGTGAGTAATCACCTTAAAAACACTCAATTATTAAGTGGTAATTAATTAAAAATATTTGAGTGTTGGAAGAAAATGTAACTCCACTGACTCAATGTAGTTCATCAGATGAATAATAATTATATTAGTTGTCATAACTCAGTAATATTTCTCATTTGTGTTCATTTTCAAAATAAAAGTCCTCTGCTTCTGTCATGCTGTGGGAACAAATGCTTCTAGAATAGCTGCATCATACTTGCCTCTAAAAACTTCTATACAGTTGGTGTTACATAATAATTACCATTTTAAGACCATATATTTCAGTACTAGGACACTCTGAGGTTATTTTTTTCTCAGTAGTTACTTCTGTGGTGGGCGGTGACAGTCAGAGAAATAAAATGAAAATAAAAGGTTAAATGTTTATTGAAATCAACGCTGTTGAAGAAAAGCGAATAGAGAAGTGAAAGCTGGACATCCATGTACTTTACAAAACATATCAAACCGATTTTGTTTAGCTGCAATGTTACAGCTCAGTTTTATTATTTATTTTATCTTTAAGAGGCAAGTATATGAATAAAAACTGCAGTTAGCAGGTTTGGGCTAAATGTTGCTACTACATGAGGAGGTTTAAAGTCAAACTTACCTTTTATTTAGAGGAAATTATCACAATGTTTGTCAGGAAAGCGAGTTTATTCCAGAAAAGGGTTTCCTACATTAGGCAATCAGGCAGCAACTCTGCACCCTACATCCGCTGCTACTGTGGCGACCCGGTAGCCAATCAACGCTTGGAATTCACGATATGGGCCCGCCCTCCGCTCGGGATAGCCAATCAAAGCGCTGCAGGGCAGCTGTTCCGTCATTTAGCAAGTGTATCCACAATAACAATTCAACACAGGTTGTTTTTACTATGTAAATTCACTAGTATGAGCTCAATATTAACAATAAACACATCCTTTATATTTTTATTTACTCCAGTGGTTTTAAGCTGTATGTAAACGTTATCTTTTACTCATTAAAAGCTAAATAATGGAGGGGCTTTGAGGGAGGAAAGCCAATACATGGAACAGCCCGGAGTGACCACGTGTTTTCAGAGAAAGAGAAAGTAGCTGCGACGCTTACGTTTCTGAAACTTAATATGAGCCCACATTTAATGCCAGTTTGCACAGTATCATTTTCATTTTCTCCCAAATAAAGCAAATGTTAATACAAATGATTTTACATTTTAAATTAACACCTTTTTTGGTCTGTGTCATGATTTGACACAATAAAAATATGATCCTTGTAATAAAAAAGGTTTTTATAATCTAGTAATGATTTTTACAGGAGCTATTTTTTCTAATTATAATATTTAACACTTTTTTAATGACTTCCAACCTTAAAGCTTCAACTAATGACTATTTTGATAGTCAACAATCCGTTCATTTTATCATTTTTTATTATTCATATACATATACAGAGTGGACAATACACCAGACACAACGTGCTTTAAAGGATGAGTTCAGTTTTTCACGTCAATGCAACAGTGGAACATGATTTTTTCTTCAATGAGGTTTTCAGTGACGTTTTCTCTTTGTTTATCTGTGACAGAAAAATCAATGGGCTGATTTTCATGAAATTCGGCAGGAGCTTGAAGATTTGGCCAAGAATGAACACATTGCATTTTGGGTCCAATACCACACATAAAATTTGCACAATGATTGTTTTAGTGGCCGTTAGTGATTCTGTTCCTGTTGCTTTCATTTCTTCAATGAACAGGTGAACCACAACTGAACCACATCACTTGAGCACAAGATGGACATTTTCGTAGCAATGTGACCTCAGAAAAACAGTTCACTAAAGTTCACTGCAGAATCACAAACCTGAACGTGTGTCACTGGTGGACAATGTGTTTCAACAGCGAGACTTTTGGATCAGAAACCCCCGTGAAGCACAAAAACAGTCAGGACATCTGCACTCGGCTTCAAATCAGGACGAAACCTCCCTCTGAGGTCACAGTTTCTGCTCTCACACCGTCATGTCTCATCCAGCGGCTGCAGGGGCAATGAATCCCAAACTTCCCCGGCCGTCCGACACTCTTTTACCAGTCAGTGATGATTTTAGATCTGAAACAACCTTGAGGCAAGAGTTAGCTTTGGTTATTTCTTGAGATTAGAGGTAAAGTTGCTCCATTGAGTTTTCCGAATAAAATGCTGGAGCATCTTTCTTTGTGTCTCTAAAAAAACTCTTGAGTAATGTTCACAGCAAGGAATTTGCAAACAAGCACAGGGGACACGGAGGGATGATCTGTCACTTCAGAGTCACTGGATTTGTGTTTTTCAAAATAAAGGCACACATGGAAGACGTCCTGTGGGGGTTCATTCTGGTCAAGGCTCAAATCAGGACACGGGAAGCAACAGGAATCTTGCTAACATCCAAGTAACTAATGATCATTTTTAGGAGTTGAAGTTTAATGCAGCAGAGGTTTGTTTTAAATTTCATTTAAAGGCCCAAGAGGTAACTTTGCTGGGTTGTGTACTTTTCCAACAATCAAACCTAGAGAAATTCACAATTTTCAGCAGCATTTCTAAATTTTAGATTAGTGCAGAATTCATTCTGTGTTACATGTTTTTTTTTTGCATTTGGATAAAAAACCTAAAGTACAAAAGCCCTTTTCTTGAAAATGCTTGCAAATGTTTATCGGCTTCTCTCCACAAACTACTGTGTCTAACTTTGAATTTGTCTTCAACGTCTCCAGATGTCTGCACCAGGCTAGCTTGAAGCAACGCTGCGGTGGTGAAACTTGTAGTCCTGCAGAGGTTTTTCCTCACGAGCAGCCGCAGTGGTCCACCACCATTGACGGGATCTTCCCGTAGATGATCTGCTCCTTTCTGTTGAAGTAGAGCATGTTGATGGGTGACATCTTGGTGGGCGTGCAGCAGGGCCCTGCCGTGCCCCGCGGGTTGGCCTTGTTCACCAGGTGTGCGTGTGGATACTGCTGCAGGTGCATGAACTCACACTCCCCCGAGCAGTAGTTAGCCCGGTAGCGCTTGGGTGCGATGATCCAGTCCCAGCCGAACTCCTCGAAGTCCACGGTGAGTGGGTAGCGGCAGCAGCGCGTCTCTGCTGACTCCTCATCACAGTTGAGACCCGAGTCACGGCGGGATCTCTTCGGGCTGTCGAGGATCTTCACTTCAATGAAAGGTTGCTGGAAAGAAATTGAAAAATGTGCTCACAAAGACGGCAGAAAGGTGGGCTTAAAATAGATTGTTTTCACCAAAGTGCAGCTTTAACTACACATTTGGGGTTGCATTGCAAAGGTTAATGCAGAGAAACAGGTTGTTCTTGTGTAAAAGACACAGTATAAAGATTATTTTCAAATTAGTTTTTGGTTAAAATAGAATCTAGGTTTGAAAATGTTGAGCAATGAGCTCTACTGTTTCCTGTGAAACATGACATAACTAACAGTAAATTTAGTGTTTTTCTGAATAAAAACAATGACAACGTCAAGACACATTCACATCAAAACATTCACAGAAATCACATCAACCATTCGTCCTCATTCACCTTTGTATTCCTATATACTGTATGTCTGTGTGTTTATGTGTGGGAATCTCTCTGTGTTTTCTATGAGTAGCAACAATGATGATGATGATGATATATATTGATATTCCATCAACAGTGATCTTGATCAGTCAATTCAGAGTAAAAATGTGCCGATTCAGATAAAGGGGTCTTCAATAACAACACTAACTAATGGACAAAACCTTCAATAAAGTTTTTACACACCACCAAGTATTAACTAATAAGGGACAAGGTCAAAAACTGTGTTATCCAAATAAATCTCATGTTTTGGTTGAACAAAATCGAGATCTAAAACTCTAAATCCAGTGAGTTTAGATGATATACGTCGTCAGATTTCAGGTTAAATATGAAATATTTGCTTGCTAACCAGATTTACTCAGAATAATCTACAGTTCCGTGCAACAAAGCTCCATTGGAGGACACCGGTTACTCACCAGTCCTTCCTCTCCAGGCCCTGCTGAGGTCACAGCCAGGTCTTCTCCTTTGGCATTGAAGGCGTTGATCTCGATGCCGTAGTTGGTCTCCGGTTGTCTCAGCCAGGCCTGCAGCAGAGACTTGATGTCGATGCTCTGCCAGGAGCCGGAGCCGGCGTCCGTGTCGATCTTCAGCGAGCGGACCCGGACACGGGTGTTGTTTCCCTCCACGCTGGGTTTGAGGCGGGAGATCTGCAGGAAGACAGTGGTGACCGCGTCGGCCGGCCGCAGGTGAACCCACAGCTGGGCGCTCAGGATGTTCTTGGGCTGGATCTTTGGACTGAGGCTGAACAGACAGCAGGAGGACAGCTCGTCCTGGGCGATCGGGTTGGCTTAAAAAAAAAAAAAAATCAAATGTTAAATGATCATGTTTTGTACAAATAATGAAGTTGACTTGATTTATTTAGGTGATAACATTTCAACTCTATTGAATTTGTTGTGGCATTTTCTGGTTTAAAGGTGATCAATCCTTATTGGTTAATTTGTTTTTAAAAATCCTCAGGATTTCAAATTTAAATTAAATTTACTCACAAGTGGAATATCTCATAGACAGATTAATTAGTGGTGCTCATTCGAGGGAATTTATGGATTCTAATTTAGCTGTTTTGTGGCCTGGTTTTGCCATTTTTCTCCATCTGAACCACACAGTTAAACACACAACAATAGTTTTATGAATGTCTGTGACTTTTCACGATGCAACAAAAAAGCAGCTTTTAGTTTTATATACAACTAAACACTATTTATTTCATTGTGAAATTTCCAATACATAAAAAACACTGCTCAATGAAGCTGTGTGGAGCTCATGATTTTCTTTTCTTAAATTGTATTTAATTACAGAGATTTTTTTTTATTTTTGTGGATTTGAAGTATCAACAGCTTTCTAAAATCTACATGCAGTCAGTATGTTGTGGTAAAGCCTCACAGATATAAATATACATTGAAGGATAATGGTTTACATTATTGTGTAGACATTGCTCTTTCACTCTCTGTTTCCTGCTTTAAAACAACCTTTACGCACAGGATTTACGCACGGAGTTCGCTTTTTACGCACAACATTCATAAACTGCTTTACAGACTGTCATGACCAGAAGCTTTTAGTTTCATTATGTCACTACATCATTAAGCACTATTGTTTTATTGTGAAATGTCCAATATACAAAAATCACTGCTCATAGAAGCTGTGTAGACGTCATGATTTTCTTATCTAAAATTGTATTTAATAACAGAGATTTTTTGTTCTATTTCAGAAAGTGGATCTTGCTAAAATCTACATGCAGTTACTCTTTTGGGTTAAAGCCCCACAGATATAAATATACTTTGAATAATACTTTTTAAAGATTACTGCGCAGACATTGCACCCTCACTCTCCTGGTTTGAAACAACCTTTACGCATAGGATTTACGCACGGAATTCGCTTTTACGCACAACGCTCTCCTAAACTTTCCGTCGTAGATTAGGAATAGTCAAGTAAACGATTTGATTTTCTGGTTTATTTACGCTTGGTAGCCATGGTGATGATGGTCTCCGTAGTTGCGTGGTCCTCGTCCTCCACCCGCGGGTCGTACTGGTCCAACAGCTGCGTCAGCGGAGGCGCTTTGGGGAGCAGTTGGCGGATCATGTCCCGGCTGATGTTGGGCGCCTGTTCGAGCCGCAGGATGCTGAGGATCTGGGACTTGATGCTGTGGAGCCTCATCTGTTTGCTGTGCTCCCGGAAGCCGCAGGCCGAGCACTGCTCTCCGCTCTCCGCCAGCAGCTTGGAGGTCTGGTTCATCTCCATGGAATAGGCCGCAGAGAAGAAGACGGTCAGGCCGAGCAAGAAGAGCATCCTGGAGAGAAGAAGATGTCAGAGTTGTGACGCTGAATAATATGAGTCTGTCCATGGACGCAGCGCCTCATGATTGGCTGCCAGGAGGATCTGTTTTTATTTAAAGACGTCGCAAGAGTGTCAGATTTTATTATAAATATTTGAACACTTTGCAGTTTGATAATTGTATCATCTACAGGGAAACAAGGCAACAACTATTACATATCAAAGGACAGGCAAATGTATAAATTACTGTTCAATAGAGACTAATGAAAACATCTACATTTAAAGGATCCTTAAACAGGATAACAGGTGCAATATGTTGAGGAAAATTATTATTATATGATAAAACCTAATAATAGTGTATTTTAGAAATAAATCTAAATATGGGCAAATAACAGATGTTCCTCTTTTTTGTCAGTTTTTGAGACTTTATATGTTTTAGGAATATCATTTTTATATAAACAAAATATACAATAGCCCTTAAAAATGATCAATGAATTAATAAATGAAATATAGTACAGAAAAATAAAACGTTAATTTTAATGTGTAACATCTGCCGCTTCCAGCTCTGCTGTAGTTCCTCTGTTTGTCCACCAGATGGCGCTATAAAACCATAAACAGCAGCTAACAGATAAAATTCAGTGATTTTTTTCTTTTGATGTTAATCTATTTTATTTGAAATTATTTCAACAAAAATGTTTTCAGAAAATAAACAAATATAACTACAGTTCAGACAATTCTACTTTCATGAACGACATACATTTCCAGGACTTTAGTCTTTCTGCAGCTTTTCTCTGCCCCACTGCTGTCTGACTGCATTTATGCTGATAGAGAACAGAAAACAACAGCTGATATTTAGGACCTGACAGGAGAAGGGATGTAAAGATGATGTGTGTTTCCTCTCCAGGTGAAGGTAGAAAGTGTGTGTGACTGATGTGAAACTGTACTGACTGTATTAAAACCAGGAAAGTATGAATTAAAAGATATTAAAAGATAAAACATGTTAAATAGTTATCTGTTGAATCATTTAGATTTGGATGATTTGTTGATATTTCTGATTTGAGAGAGAATCCAGGGAGGCTCCAGGGCTCTTCAGCAGTGATCAGTGAGGGAGGGAAGCTTCATGAAGGGTTGGTGAGATTTGTTGTGACTCTAGGCTGAAAGCTACAAACAGACTGAGCTGTTGATTCTCAGTGGGATCAGTACAGGGATCCTCTGATTCTCTGCTCACATCCACATGTCAATGATGGAGCTTCAGCTGCTGTTTGTCTCTGTGTGGACAGACATGATGTGAATCATTCTTCATGATTCCTCTACAGAGTGGACCAGGAGACCTCAGAGGTTCCCAGTGGTTCATCTGCCCAGAAGGATCAAACACACCTGGACTCCATATTTATGGTCTGTACATGTACAACAACTTGGATCTGATGTTTACTTCATGACTGTAGTTTATTTGTATCATTAATATATTTTTATGTTCCAGCTGCTGCAGGAGAACATCACTACTTTTATTAAGAAGGAACTGAAGAAGATGCAGATTACCCAGAATGCTTAGAGAGGCAGAGGGAGGATGAGGAGCTGTTGGATGAAGATCAAAGGAAGAGCATTGATGCATTTCTGAAGATCACACTGAACTTCCTGAGGATCATGAAGCAGGAGGAGATGGCTGACTGTCTGCTGATCAGTAAGAGGATTTCTATAAAGATTTAAAATGATGGATCAATGAGATGTTTACTAGATGTTTACTTAGATGTTCAAATGTGCATCTTTAAAGGGAATATAATGTGCTGTTGTTATTTATTGAATTTATTTCTTGTGTGTTCATTCAGGAACTGCAGCTGGCAGGTGTCAACGTAAAGTCAAGTCTTTCTTTTAAACACTGATAAAAACTGTTCTGTCTGAACAGTCAAGTAGATTCATTGTAAAGATTAGTCTGTCTGGTGGATCCTTTGATGATCCACTGTGAAGTTACATTTCATGGCAGGAGGCTCCTTCACTTTGGTTGCATTAGTGTATCTAACTACTCACAGCAGCTCTCTGACTGTATGTTTGTGTGTTTCCAGGCTGTCAGGATGTCTGATCACAGAGGAAGGTTTTGCTTCTCTTGCCTCAGCTCTGAGCTCCAACCCCTCCCATCTGAGAGAGCTGGACCTGGTTCAAGTTTATCCTCAAAATCCTGTCAAAATTGAAAATAAAGATAATAAAGAACAATAGAAGTTTTATTTGATGCATGTTTTTTGTCAGAATCATGAAAATGAAGCTCTAATAATAACCTGTACATTATTTATAGTTGTATTGTTGATGCACAGTTTAGTGCAGGGTCTCATTTCTGAATACAGGCTGTACTTCTGTGTGGATTGAGTTTTGAAACATGGGAGAGATTTTCTTATCACATATAGACCTTCTAATAATCAAAAAGATGCTAAACTCTAACTTTGTAAATATTCTACATTTTATTTTAGAAATGTTCATCTTATTTTAGTTTTTTTTTATGGTTTCTCTGAGTCATGTGATTATATCTGAGATTTTCTCCTTCTGTCTTCTGACTAAAGGATATAAAGGATAATTTGTGTAGATTTCAGCCTCTGTTTTTCTAACTTTTAGTGTCTATTGGAGTGATCTGGGCAGAAATGTCTAACTTTAGTCCTGTATTGAGTAAGAAGCAGAAGCTCACTTTTATAATGATGTATTTACAACAAAAGACATTCATATTTCTTCTAAACTCAGCAGAAGCAGTTGCAGTTTGTGTGACTCCTGTTGCTCCTGTTGAGGAGAAATTGTTTTAAATCCCAGAACTTAGAAAAAAAACCTTCCTGCAACAATAAGTGTCATAAGTCTCCTCACCACCCAACAATGTGAGACTGACTGAAATATTTAATTATATAGTGTAGTGGACAGGTGGTTCCTGCTCAGTCATGTTCCACTTTAAGAGGACTGAGTTTGGACTGAATGTGGAAAAAAATGTGAAAAATGGTTGAGTGACCGGTTGAGAAAACAGAAATTGAGCCAAAGTCCTCCAGTAGATCCATCTACCATCGAGCATCAGGACGTCTGCAAACATCCATCATTTCCTGTTCTTCCTGTTAAGCAAGATAACATCAATAAAGTTTGTTCACATCCATTTCATTGTGTAAGACAAGTAAGAATCAGAACATTTATAAGAACAGCTTTTATATAAATAAAGCACATTATGTGGGTAGAAAATCTCCATGGCAACACAAACACTGATGTACCATAATGCTCAGTTTTCACTTTCTGGTAAATCCTCAGTTTACCAGGCGGTTAAAATGAAAAGTTTCACAAGAAAATCTGTTATTTTTTACATGTTCACACTGTTTCAAAGAATGAAGAATATCACTGAAACACATCAATGACATTAAAGAGATGACACAGGTCAAACAAAAAACATGTAGATGTCTGTAGATTATTTTTTATGATTCATTGAATGGTAATTAAGTATATTTAATACCTTCCTAAATCAAACATATTCACTTCATAGAAAATAAAACTGAACATCTTCAAATGGAAATGGAAAATATTTGGTGTTTCCTTTGTTTGATAAATGATTCACAGTCTCAGTCAACTGGAAAACAGCAACAGCTCCTCCAATTAAATCCAAAAACAAAAAATAAAATAAAAAATACTACATTTCCACATATTTTTATATTTTTCAGAATAATGATTTCAAGTACAAATAACTGGCCACTACAATGTACTGAACAAATAACATTATATTATTGTTTCCCCCCATTTTGAAACAAAAAATAGTTTAAAAAGTTCAATAATTTAACTTTCACAGCGTTTATTCAGCATATTTATTCACTGTTCCCTCAAAAAAGATGTTGACTTTTCTGTTAACTCATCACTGCAGAACTCATAAATGTTCAGATGAGCTTAATGTTTGTTATCTGTGATGCTACTGTGTGTACAGTTCAAAGATATCGCTGCATTATTCTTATTTGGTCATGGAAGGTTTAAGGAAAACCTGAAAATTAAGGAATTCAGAAATGTATAGTTTAGAAAACAGTAGGACCAACAGTAATAGAAATCCATACTATTCAGTCCTGGAAATGAATCAAATTCCACTGTTATCTATGCAGAACAAAAACATCTATTCTGAAACTCACTGAGGATTTAGACCATGATCACGATCAATAAGAGATTTGATTTAAAAATGAAAACAAAACTTTATACTTGTCTTTCCAAACCAGAACAAAGAGTTCATTGATATGAGAGTGATGACTCAGGCGTCGTCGCCTGTTTTTACATCCACTTGGCTGCCGGCAGCCTGGTGGGTCAGCAGGTGTCTGTTGAGGTGAGTTTTGCGGGTGTAGCTTTTAGGACAATACACACAAGCGTAGGGACGGATGTTGTTGTGAGACAACATGTGCTTCTTCAGATCGAACTTCCTCCGTAGACATTTGCCACACTCAGGACACGAGAACGGCTTCTCCCCTGAAAAACAGACGAATATTTCAGTCACACAACAACAGAAACCAGGAGGAATCATGGAATGAATCACTATATTTAAGTTTCCTGTAAAGAGCCAAACTTAAATTCTGTACATTTTTTATTCATCCCCATGTATTCCTATTAATTCCCAGGGAAAGTTTCTAACTTTAAAAATTTAGAGAATACTGCAACCCTACACAGCAATAGGTGCTTTACCTTTATTTTATCTATAATGGTATTATTATTTAACTTAAATAAATATTAAATAAAAACATATTCATACAGAAGCTAACGAATGTTGAATATTTCCAAAATTCCCAAGCTTAACTTCCTATTGAAAATTTCTGGAAATTTACTGGAAATTTGCTGGTCATTTTCCTCCCCTTTGCAACCCTATTGCTGTGACTATGGGAATCATGATGATGGGAATTTACGTTGAACTATATCTTTAAATCTGGTTGTTTCACAAAGAGAATTCCTGAACCAAGATGATGCTACAATATATTGTCCCAAACTATATTTAAGTTTCCTGTGAAGGGCCAAACTTCTATTTTGTAAATTTTGGATTTATTTCTGTTTATACCCATGTATTCCTGTTCATGCCCATGGAAAAATTCCAGGAATTTTGCAACCTGATTCAATTATGTGGACTATGTCGCTCCAGATAAACGCTCAATTAGTCTCTTATAGTAATGAACCATATGAATCCGGGATGTGAAGGGAGTTACCGGTGTGAATCCGCCGGTGTTCCGTCAGGTGACAGGAGATGGAGAAGGATTTGCCGCAGTCCGCGCAGCTGTAGGGCCGCTCCCCTGTGTGTGTCCTCATGTGTTTCTGCAGGTCGCCTCCGGACGGCCAGCCCTTCTCACACACCGTGCACACGTACGGCCGCTCGCCCGTGTGCCGCCGCACGTGCACATTGAGTCCGGCGAGTGCGGTGAAGTCCTTGGGGCAGTAGGGGCAGCGGTACGGCCGCTCGCCCGTGTGCGTCCTCAGGTGGCCCTCCAGCCCGTCGCGGGTCTTGAAGCGTTTTCCGCACTGCGGGCACAGGAAGCGGCTCTCGCTGGAGTGGCTGGCTCGGTGCGAGTGGAGGCCGGTCAGAGAGCCGTACGTCTTGTTGCACTGGTCACACTGGTACGAACGGAACGTATGCGTTCGTTGGTGGATACGAAGCTGAGTGACTCCTGCAGAGAAACAACTCATCCTTCAAGTCTATGACTGTCATTTATGACTTCAAATTATCATTATTTTTAATTATATGCATGAAAACATTGTATTGTTAACACTCGCTGCAGGATTCTGGCCTCATTAAATGCATTATTATTATCAGTATTAGTAGTAGTAGTAGTGTAAGTCACAAAATATACACCACAGACCCCATATTTTTTGTGTTTTTCACATCAAGGACCCTTAAACTCACAGAAACAACATGACAGACCCCATCACAATAATAAATACAGTAAATATTGACTCAGTACATGAATAAATATACCAGTAAATGTCCATAATTTTTCCATTTCATTAATTAATAGTTATTTGTGTATTATTTTCACATTTATTTGATTTTCCCTTTGATTCATTGATTTTTAAATGGAGTTATTTACTCACCCCATTCATTTCACCTCTATACAAACGGTCCTACATTCTGCCATTGTGGAATTATCGTAAAAATAAATAATACTCCTATTTTCTGGGGGCTCCCTGGCACCTCTCTAAGGACTCCTGGGGTCCTTAAAGTGGTTTGAGGAGCACTGCTTTCGAGGGCCAGTTTTGGCCCCCAGGTCACAAGTTGACAGCCCTGAGTTAAAGAATTTACCTGAGAAGGTTTGGTCGCAGAAGCGGCAGTTGTAGGCGGGCTCAGCGCCCTCCACAGAGTGCGTCTGCAGATGTCTGAGCAGCTGCGTCTGGGAGCTGAACGTCTGCTCGCAGACGGTGCAGGTGAGGTCAGGCAGCCGGTGCTGCAGCCGGTGGGCGTCTCTCTCCTTGGCCGACTCGAACGCCTTGTCGCACCTGCTGCAGGAGAACCCGCCCCTGTCTAGGTGCGTCTGCTTGTGATTGGTCAGACTGGACAGGTAGTGGAACTCCTTGTCACACTGGCCACACTGGTACACGGGCCGCGCCCGGTGGCTGCGCTGGTGGGACAGCAGCTCGGCTTTGGTCCTGAACATGGTGCTGCACTGGAAGCAGGAGTGGGACCTGACGGGGCGGGGCTCTGGGGGGCGGGGCTCCGGGAGGCGGGGCTCCACCTCGCTGCCGTCAGGTAGCTTCTGTGGGTTCGTAGCTCCTGATGTCGTTAAGGCCGACCCGCACGACTTGTTGGTTCGCAGGTGACGGATCACCTGGAGGCGGGAAAACTAGTGAGCTGATTGGACGGTTGACTTCAATGAAACTTTACTATTGATACTACTAATATATATAATAATAAAAACAATGTGTAATAATAATAACTACACTTCTAATACTACTAGTGATACTACTGATACTACTAACACTACAAATACTACTATTGGTGATACTACTAATACTACGGGTGGTGATAATACTACTAGTCAGCTGATTGGCGGTTGGCGTCAATAATTCTCTACTACTGATACTACCAATATATAATAATGATAATAATAATAATAACTACTTACTAATCATATGTATAATAATAACTAAGTGAATACTACTGGTGATACTACTCATACTACTAACACTACTGGTATTATTACTAATATTACTGGTGATTCTATATACATATTACTAACTACTACTAATATACATAACAAACATATTACTAACTACTACAAACATACATAAACATAGTACTAACTACTACAAACATACATAACAAACATAGTACTAACTACTACAAACATACATAAACATAGTACTAACTACTACTAACATACATAAACATAGTACTAACTACTACTAAGATACATAACGGATATGTTGTGTCTCGTCTTTTCTGATGAAATTAACACTGTGCTGTGTGTACTGACCTGAGAACGGTAGATGAAACACTTCCCACACTGAGGACATTTGTGAGCGACCCGCTGAGAATTGTGGGATATGCTGTACAGAGCGTTAGCCGTGACCTCGGTGCAGGGCTGATCTGACTGGTTAACTGTGAAGAAAGAGCAGACAGAAACATGCCTACAACGATGAATCAGCCTGTTTAGGAAGGAGACGTGCTGTTGTGATGGCAGCTAAAGCAGTGGTTCTATAACTTATTCACATCAAGGACTGTTAAAGTCATTAAAAGTAGACCACAGACCCCATCTCTTCTAAATAATTACTCAGTACAAAAATAAATATACTAGTAAATGTCCATATTTATTTAATTTTCTATTTAATTACTTCACAAAATGGACCCCAGTTTGAGAACCACTGAGCTACAGACACGTTCAAACACCTGATCTGTCCACATTTTGTCACACAAAGTTGTCCCCCCCCAAAAAACATAACGTAAACAAAAATAAATATTAATAAAATTATTATAGCAGTAAAGCATTATTATTATTATTATATGATTATTGCCCCCCCCATCAATAAAATGGGATTTTCACGACTGCATTTGGTCATCCTGAGTATGTGTACCTGCATTTTCTGATTGGTCTGCAAAGGTTCCAGGTGAGTCCTTCACCCTGACAGAAGACAGGTAGTTATTATAAAGAGGTCATGATGAGGTCATTGTGCATCTAGGAAGAAGAAGAGTGTCTCACCTGTTGACTTCCAGCATCACAGGTATGACCGAACTGTCGTCGCTGCACACTGCTGAACTCTCATTGGACGCCTCCTGCCCGACCAGTGACGTCATCTCACCAATCACATCCTCCTCCTCCTCCTCCACCTGCCCCTCATCCTGTTCATCCTCCGTCATCACCACCACCTCCTCCTTCACCAGCTCCATGTCCAGCTGGTCTGGACTCAACACGTCAAGCAGAGGATCTGATTGGGCAGCGGCAGGGGGGGGGTCGGGGTCGGTTGGGTTCGTGAAGAGGGGGTGGGACCAGGCTGAGAGCAGGATGTTCTCAGTGTCACGACACACTGAGGGAAAAAATTACTTAAGTGTAATGTCCCAGTTTGTGTTCGGTTGTAAAATATAAAGCAGAGTGTGGACTAGGCCTCAGTACCTGTGGTTGCTGCTTGTCCCGGCGGGCAGCTCTGATTGGTCAGCAGCTCCCTCAGATTCTCCATGTCCACCTCATGCAGACAGTCCTCCACACCACCAGGGGAAGCATTGAGCCAGGAAGCTGCCTGAGAGACAAAGTCACAGAATGTTACCTGTTGGATATACAGGACATCACATCCTACCCTGTACTACAATCTACGCCCTTCCTCCCTGTCCTATAACCTCATTATATGATTCATGACTCAAATCAAACAGGATTAAAAGAGAAGAAAAGAGATGTTTTTATCTTATATTACTTTTTAAAATTGTATGTACATTGTGAATATGATGAACTACAGCAAACAGAGTAGGGAAAAGTCACTTATTTGAGTTACTTTATTTTTGGTGGTCATTGATTCATTTCATATTTTCAAAACATAACCAGTCCCCTTTTCATTTGTTGTTTTTTAAATTGTCAACTGAAAATGAAAAGAACCAATGACACATAGATTTCTTGTGAATGTAAATGCATAAAAATATGACAATTAAATTCTTGAATCTTGAAACCATGAGGTAACAGGAAAGCTAGAAGTAATTAGACTCTCTATATGAAGCTTCAGCATCCAAATTAAATAGAAATACATTGTTTTTAGTAGCAAAGTTCATTTGTTCCTATTCTTCCACCACAGCTCAACAGAAACAGTGTCCAGTGAAACAAAGAGGGAATCTGCTGCTAAAAAGACTGGGGGACTTTCGTCCTGTAATAAAATATGTAAGCATGCCAGTGAGCACCTGTCTGAAGTCGGGGACAGGAAACAGCTGTTCTATCCCGGACAGGAAGTCTGATGTGAGCGACTGGAGCGCAGCATCAAAACTCTGGTTGAACACGTCCTGACAAGAGAGAAAATGTGTTACCTTCAGGAACCATCAGCAGGACAGTGACTATCATGTCTTTAGTTGTTGTTGTTGTTGCAGCTCTGACCTGCAGGAGGCGCTGTCTGTCCACCGGATTCTGCCTCAGTTTATCGGTCAGAATCGACAGGGCAGAGCAACATTCGTCCACCTCAGCGTCCGGCTGCTGAGAGAAAACACACATTTACACACTGAACACCACATGATAGAAAAAAACTTAAATGTCCCATTCTACAAGCTTTGTGACAGAATGGTGATCAATAAATCTAATATATTCGCTCTCAGAATTCACTGGTTACACATTTAATGAGGCAATCAGTCAATCCTCATGTCGTTAAGAATATCACCAGACTGTGCCAAATTTAGAGCTGACTAACAATATTCTCATTACTGATTAACCAGTCAGGTATTTTCTTAATGAACTGATTATTAATTAAATTGTTTGTTTTATAAACTGAATTTAACCTGTTAAAATCCTAAAACTCCTGATGCAGGTTCAGCATTCAGTTTTATTCATAATCAATATGCACATCATCAATACAATAAGAAAACCACTATTTAGAGATTTAATTTAGATTTTAACTGTTTGTGTGATTATTTAATTGGCTCCTTTATAATCTCCTTTTTAAACATCTTACAGAATATATTCTTCATGTTCTGGAATGATCCTCAGTGGGATTTCTAGGATTTTATGGACAAATAATTGATCTTTGAACTCTTATTTTATTAATTATTTAACTTTGCACTGCATATAATTTAGCTTATTTCAAAATTGTTTCCTGATCAGTTTGGTCTTGTTTTAAGTTACATTTTTTGACTCTTCTGTAGTGGTTGTAATGATATTCCATATTTATTATCATTTATAGCAGGAAAACTAAAAAAAAATAGGTGTGGGGCTTAAGTGGTTCCAGAGTTGATAATAATTCAATGATTATTAAAATAGTATCCAATTAATTTTCTGTTGAGACTAATCTTGATTGACTGATTACTAATAATTTCTCACATTCCATTACTTGTATTGAAATTAAACAACTCAGCTGATATTCAGGCATTTGTTCATTAAAAACATTTTCTTGTGTGATTTTGGAGTGGACTCAGAGCCCTTGGCCCTGTCTCACCGTTGCCATGGAGACGGGGCGGATGCCGTCCAAGCGGGCATGAGCGGACTGAGGGTCACTGAGGGTCTCCTGAAGCAAGGATACAGTGAAGGTTATTATTGATGGTTATAAAGACATGAAATATCAGATCTAGTGCCAAAAAATATCATTTCATACCTAAACTTTCTGCCAATTAATGCATTATTACAAAAATATATTTTATGAAGTAAATAAATCTTCTCACAGTTAAAGGTGGATTTGTATGTGGACTTTATCTACATAAAATACAGTATAAAATGAAGAAAATTATTTTAGAGGAAATGTGAGGTTAAAGCAAAAATAAACAACAAACAGAAGCCTTAAATGCTGCACTTCTGTACATTCTCAAAGTGCTCAACTAATCAAACAAGAATATTTACAGAGATCCTGGTTTCTGTGTTTGTGTTCACAAGCAGCAAACTCTCACCAACAGAAAGTGACTCACTTTAAACAAACCTCTCTTACAGCAGATGTGTTGCGTTAATGATGGCTGGATTCCATTGAGGTGCACACGCGCGCACACACACACATACACACACGAGGCCTTTGCAATAAAACATTTACTTGTAATGAAGCCGATATGCATGAATTTAGAAGCACCTCTTTCTGAGATTCAAATGTAAAAGAAAAGAAGACACTGAAGCTTTGATACACACAGAATACTTGTTAGTAGATCGGCACATTGTTGGTTTAGATCCAAACATCTAGAAAAAATATAGAAAATCACTGGAATGATCCTTTAAAGAATCAACAGCAAAAATTTATAAGTTTAGAATATTTAACACCTGTGTCAATTAAAAAAAAAAAACTTCTTTAGATTTTGGTCAAACAATAAAGCATTTTTTCTGATCTAAGCTCATTTTTCCACACATTAACAGTACAGAGCTTCTACTGGATGATTAAAACACACCTTGGCCCTCAGTGCCAGCAGCAGCAGCATCCTCTGTCTGTCCGTCAGCAGCTGTGGGACAGCCTCTGTAACCAGGGAAACAAAGTCCTCCAGCATCCCATAATGCGTGACGCTCTGCTGCCGCACCACCTGCCACATCGCCGCCGTCAGCAGACGGAGAGGAGGGATGAGGAGACGCAGGGAGGAGAGGGGGAGCGGAGCCGCTGTGGAGGGAGAGGAGGACGTTTTACCAGCGTTAAAGTTGTTTCTAAAATCTGTTTCTTCTACTTCACAGCAATTAA
Source organism: Lepturacanthus savala (assembly GCA_030544235.1). NCBI lineage: Eukaryota > Metazoa > Chordata > Actinopteri > Scombriformes > Trichiuridae > Lepturacanthus > Lepturacanthus savala. The sequence goes on from CM060475.1 coordinate 6,057,918, forward strand.
CACTCGAGGAACTAAGGAAAAATCCATTGGAATTTTTAAAAATCAGTCAAAATATGAGGTGACAGCAGTTATTCCTTAACTTTAAAAAACGTAAATGGCTGAATCTCAGAGTTTTATCAAATGCACTTGTTTAAAAACTAATTAAGATGCAATATTAGTTATGATCCGGTGTAAATCTGATACCGGGTCAGTGACAGATAAAGATTGGCACGATGAGAAAGTCAAAATATTTTAAAATACAGTTCAATAAAGTACAACCATTCATCATTTCTCCCAAAATGTACATTTTATGTTCATGTTGGTTTCATGTCATTTGAAAGTCTGTTTGTACGATATTCTTTACAAAAGAAAAAATTATGACACAAAATGTCAAATAGTGTAACCAAGAACGAATGATAAATATTTAAAATATTTAATCAACCTAGAATATAAAACTAGTTGATAGCGTGTTTTAATTTTTTCTAACCTTTTTAGGAGAGTTAAACTATCTGGTACCAAGTTTTTTTGGTTATACCACATGACATTTTTGACATTATCCCCACTAAGAATGTCAAATTAATGTTTAACATATTTTTGTGTTTTCTTTTGTGTTTAATAAGAAAAAAACACATTATTCTACTACATTATTCTAAAAATTAATGTCAAATCAAACATTTTGATTTGGCAATGTGTCATTACATGTCTTGACAGTTTCCACATAAATGTTGGTGTTTTCACCTCCAACAGAAAAAAAAAGTTTGGGGCTTTTCCTGAAGATACAAATTCACTAGTTCATTATTAAAACGTTAACCAAGATCGAAATAATCATTAGTTGTAGGTCTAGTAAATTGTATTTGGAATTTCTTGCATAAAAAGGATAATATGTATATAATAAATAAATAAATATATTCAAACATTTTGGAATACTATTAGTTTAATACACTTTTTACACAGTGGACTCATTAACAGGGAACACAAGTGTAACCACCCATATAATGATTAATTCAGGTGTGTGTGTAAATTAACCCTTTACTATTACAACTTACTATCAGTGGTGGAAAATAACTCAATTTCCATTTTACGTGAGTATTTACACACTTACATTTTACAAAAACAAGTAGTATAATATACTATAATAATACAACAGTCTGCATAATGAATACATTTACTTTTTATCCTTTAACATTTAGCTAATAATACCTGTGTACCTTTACTTTGACTCACCTAACCCTAACCCTGATTCGGGTAACTTAACAGTATTAATGAATGAATGAATGTCCTTATTAATGAAGTACTATCAAATATAAACTCGCTGAAATGAGGCTAACTGGCGTTAGCTGTCCATTAATAATATCAATTAATGTTAATGACACACTTTTACTAATATAATCACTATTTGGTATGTTACATGTAAGCCGAAGTGAATTTAAACTAGAGCCAAATCTAAATATCTGTTATGATATGATAGTTGAAGTATTTACATTAACAAAAACCATGAATACATTTAAATGACATTATGTGACATGGAGTCTGGCTCAGCTAGCTAACTTGCAAATGTTCGCTCGTTAATTATCCGACACATTAGAGCCAAACTGTGATGATCAACACACCAAACGTAATAATAAACATCATCCGCACATACCCATTGTGCTAATTTGCTAATACAGTCGCTGATTTCGTGTTCACTTCTTCAACACTGTGTTAAAACCCGAGCTAGCTCTGTGAGCTAACAGCTGGCGGCTACTCCGCCACACCAGACGTTAAAAAACTACAAATCAAGCACTTCCGGTTGCGCATGCGCATTAGTGCCGTGTCTTTATTCACACAGGTAACGATGATGTAAGACAATTGATTTATAGCCCAGCATGTCGGCTACATGGAGATCCTAAACTGCCCAAATTAGAGATGAATAAATAAATAAAAAAATAATATGCCAACTGGTAGTTTTATTGTATTACTCTTAATAATAATAACTTAATAATACATAGAAAAAATAATTTAAAAAGGAATAAATAAAAAAAAAAAAATAAAACATTGAGGCATTTACTGGTGATGAAGTCATTTATTTAATTTAATTAATTTTGACAATTTAGTTCCTATACATTGGCAGGCAGGTTATGCTATATTATTTATTCATATATTATACATATATTATTTATTTAATAAATTAATAAATGCTGCTTTTATTTATTTTTTGTATTTACAAATACTTTTTTCTTTTATTTCCTAATTATTTATAATTAATTATAGCTTAAATAAAATCCATATAAATTTTTAAATGTATTTATATACTGTGTAAATCAATACATAAAACAGGAAATTACATAAATAGTACCATATATATATATATATATATATATATATATATATATATATATATATATATATTAAGAAATTATTAATAAAATGTCATAATAATTATTAAGAAATTATTATTATGACATTTTATTACTATTTTGAGTAAATTCAATACTCACAACTAAATTCTTATGCACTTATTACAGCTGACAATACAATTCTTCTATATCTGAATGTACAAATAAACAGCTGTTAAAACTATATAACCTCTTTATTTATTTATTACAACCTTTAGTCCTGCTGGTGTGTTCATAGGGTTCATAGACACAAAGTGCTGTAAACCTGTTGTATACTTGTTTCAATAAAGCTGTTTAAGGAGGCAGTTAAGAGGCTTAGCACTCAGTTCTAAAGAAGAAGCTATCCCTCTTTGTTCCTTTATCTCAGGAACTGAGTTCACTTACAACACATTTTAATGTCATACCAACATTAATGAAGCAAACAAGACCTTTTATGATTTGTATCTTCTTTATTAGCTTAATTTAGCATCAATTAGCCTCACTAATACTGGATTTCTGTGGTTGATATTGATATTTAACAGCTTAAAACAAACAATAAATTACCTATCTGATTTTTTTTCCAAATAGAGACAAAAAAAGGTTTTTGATAACCCCTTCCAGTGGTGCTTGTTATACTCATTCCTACAAGCATTGAATGGGCTGTAAAAGCCGACATGAGCATAAGTTTAAAAATAGCAAACAGGGAACACTACAACCAATATATGTACCACTAAATCCCAAGATATAGAAGATCAATTACAGCGTTAATCAGCTAACTAAACCGTTATCTAAACTTTCTCCACATTGTCACCTCTCACCTGTGTGACACAGATTCGGTAAGCCAGGTGTAATCTGCCTCCCTTCCTCCTCCTCCTGTGCTTCACTAAACAGATTAATCGGCTGAGAGCAGCACAGAAGCAACGAGACGGCCGGAGAAGACACGAGAAAAGGCTGCATCGAAGAGGAGGAGAGAAACGGGGAAAGTGAAGGAGCTGAAGGCGATTTTTTTGGGGGACTTTATTTCATGTTTTCATGGGTCCGAGGAGAACGGAGAGAGGCCTCCATGTCTGGATTTATGGATCTGTTGCTCAGATAATCCACCTATCTACTGCTTCTTTATCCATCCTCGTCTTCCCGCTGTCCTCCTCAAAAACTGCAGTCTGATCAATCTGCTCCTAAATTAGCTGTGCTGTAGAAAAGCATTGATGTAAATTTGCCTGTTAGTTAATTTAGGTTTGAACTTAACCTGGTTATTACTCTAATGAGACTTATCTTGATCTATTTGTCATAATTCAGCATGGTTGCTATAATATAGCTCGAAACAGCATCTGTCTGCATCATTCAGTGTAGTTCTAACTTTTTGCTGAAACACAACCTGGTTTAACCTTTTTTCAATTAATTGAACAGTAATATAATAAGTTTTCAGCAAGGTTCTCATTGAGTTGAACATATTCTCACGATGGATCCAAACACAGAGGAAGCTGAAAAGCTTTCAGACACAGAGGACCAGGACGCTTTGAGAGCAGAGGAGGAAGAAGAGGAGGAGGAAGAGAGGGAAGGAGGAGAGGAGGAGGAGGAGGAGGAGGAAGAGGAGGAGGATGAGGAGGAAGATGCAAGGATCTTCAACGCGTGGATGCAGCGGTACAGAGGGGGAGACCAGCAGAAGAAAACGGGAGAGAAGGAGGAAGGGGAGGAGGAAGGGGAGGTGGAAAGATGCTCGAGCCGGGGCAGCTTACAGACGCCGGTTCAGACGAGGCCGTACCGCCGGGCATCGCTGCCGTGTCCGGTGAGAAAACAAAAACCAACATGGCCGCCATAGAGGTTACTGGAAGCATGGGAAAGATTCACGACTTGCAAGTGTTCAACAGTCATACAATTGGCGCTTTAGAGCAGTGTGTGTTAAAAATAAATGCTTAAAAGCTGTGATGAAACGTTAATTTCAAAGCCACATAGAATAACAAACATGCTGAAAATGGTATTGACCAATCACATTTGAGCAGGCTGTGGATTCAGCTGCACAGATTTAGCTTTTCATGAACTTTTATTAGTTTTTTTCCACGTCGTTCAGCTCCATTCTCGTGTCTCAAGTTGCTCGTCAGACTCAAAAACAAAATTTGGCAGAAAAAGAAATCTCGGTTCCACTGGAAATCCTGGAGCTCAGACCCAGAGGTTAATCCTATAAACCTGCAATGCATTTAAATCAGGGGTGTCTAACATGTGGCCCGGGGGCCAAAACTGGCCTGCTCAAGGGTCCAATCCAGCCCCACTTGACCAAAAAATGTTCCGGTTCCTCTTTACAGAAATGAGAAGTCAGTGAGAATCTTTCAGAATTCTGTCAATCTTTCAGTTTTGATTTTAAATGGATTGTAACGCAGGAGATAACTAAATTGTTCAGTGCACTGCAGAAAATAAATCTTATCAGGGGAAACTATCTTGTATTTAATACAATTAGTCCAATATTGAGTGGAATTATTTCAAATTGGCAGCTGATTTCTGCTTATATCAAAAAATGTGCAGTAAAAACTGTCCAACATATTAGATAAAAAATATATAATTTAGATGAAATCTCAAGCAATTTATTTTAGACAAAATTAACCAAACTCAAGAAAAAAACAACTTGAAATAAGCAAAATTATCAGCAAATAGAATATGATATTTCAAGATAATACTACTCAACATTGGACGAAGATATTTTCACTTGTTAAGATTTAATTTATTTAAATATGGAATAACCGAGTCATTGTATTCTTGAAATTTCTTTTTTTCTTATCATCTCTCCTGCTTTGTCAATTGAAGCTTAATTAATAGTGCAAATATTTATATTATATGTATATGTATTTCTCTACAAAATTGAATTGGGTTTGACACTACTGATTTAAAAGAACTAAATAACTATAATGTTAAAGCTATTCCCTATTTCAAAAACGCAGATTTGGAGTTTGATTTCATTAGGCTAATGTATGGAGCGTAGAGAACCTGCTGATGTGAAATTAAATCAGAATGAATGGGAATAGTAATTTATCACGGCCGTTTAAAGTAGAAAAGACTAATGGAGACTAATAAAGCTGTTTTACTCACACTCCTCCAGAAAAGAGATTCCAACAGGTCGATTGACTCCAGGCAGGAATCAGCATTGATATCATGTGTCTGAGTTCTAACAACAATGATGATGTGACCACACTGTGGTTAAAATCCTGTTAAGTTTAGGGAAAAATCCCAGTTTGTGTTAAAATGATCACTTTGTTGATGTTATAGGAACTTGTGGTGATGTGTCTTGACTCTTATTTGGAATCAGAATCAGTTTATTTGGCCAAGTATATATTATACACAAGGAATTTGACCCCGTCAGGTGTTAATTCTCAAAATGAACAACCACTTATATGTGCATATGTTCATATATATTACATATCAACATACAAATATTAAATATCACCATAAACAGATGTATAAGGCAGGTTATTATGAATGAATACCAGTAGCTTATAGGAGTAACCGTGTTTTAACAGGATAAAAGTGGTCTTTAAAGTACAAATAGTGCAAGATAAGACATTTGTATGTTGTTTCGGACTAAAATCAAGAAAATTAGGGAGTAGAATCTTGAATAATCTTAAATAAATATAATTTGTTTTGAAATTATCAAGATACAAGTGGCGATATTCAGTCTGTCCGTCAGTCTGCTGTGGTAAAAAAAAGAAATATAACAGTTATTATCATTAGATTTATACTGTATATGAAATTAATTATCTTTAACTACATAGGCTGACTCTGGAATGACAAGGTTTTTGAACAGGAGTTGTAGCACATTAAAATAAAATATATATAATATAAATAAGATGTGAGAGCTGCTGATAGATCCGCCTACAATTACCCAAACAGAACCCTCTCTTTAAACATTAAACTAAAACTGTTATTTCCTGTGTCATTCACTTAGTTGTAACCCTCTAGTGGATACTTTGGCTCAATATGCGGCTCAATATTAATAAAAAGCAGTTCTATAAAATCAATGTTTTACTGTTTAGATGTAAAAATCCTGTCTTTTACTTTGAAGAACAAAATATAATAACATGATAGACCAGGAAAGCCTATTTTTACTCCTTTTTACATGGACTGATAAAATCTTTTGAACTTCCAGGACACATTTGTTCCAGTGAACCTGCATTTATCAGAACATTCTGGACCAAAATTAGAAAAAAAAAAACCTATACGACAAAATGTGCATGTTTTTTCCATATTTCAATGCTATGCAATAGTGACTGAAGAATGACTTTTTAGTGCTGGTGAAGTAAAGGGGTACAGACATCTTACGTCAGCCAAGGTTTAAAGTTATTATATGATAATAAATGTGATGGATATTGTGTTTTATTGTCAAGGAGACAGGTAAAAGTAGGTTTAAATGTTTCCAGGCTGATGCTGTAAGTCAGTTTTCTCTACGCCGACTGTCCCTGAAGCACATTTCCTCCCCTGGAGCAGCCAGACTGGTCTGATCAGTTCATTTAATCGCGTTTCTCTTCAGGGATCCTGACCACAGCTCCTGAGGCTGAACAACAGGCAGCTTCGACTTCTCCTTTAGAAACTCTTCTCTTCCATTTTTAGCTGCATTAAGCGCGTCGGGATGAGCGGAGGGCAGCTTGGTTGGCTCAGAGCTCTTTGTTCTGGTTGGGCCGTAAATGAACCTAATGAGGCTTTGACACTCGTAGTCTTGTTTATTTTTGCCAGTGTTGATGGGATTTTAGGATCAGGGAGTTGTTCTGTTCTTAAAAAACGATTCATCAAAGCCTTCAAGTTACAAGCAGACTTAAGATGAAGAGCTACAATGAAAATGAGTTAGATATAAAATAATAATAATAATAATAATTTATCTAAAACTTAAAATAAGACCAAACTAACCCAAATCAGGAAAACAATATTGAAATAAGCTAAATAAATAAAATAAGAGTTCAAAGATTAATTATTTGTCCATAAAATCATAGAAATCACACTGAGGATCATTCCAGAACATGAAGAATATATTCTGTTCAATGTGTAAAAAGGAGATTATAAAGGATCCAATTAAATATTCACACAAACAGCTCAAATCTAAATTAAATATCTAAGTAGTCTCTACTACTGATATTATATTAAACTATTTTCTTTTTGTATTGATGAGGACATTGGATATGTGGATCTTGAAGATATACAATATATTGATGCTGCTTGTGTTTTACGACAGATAAAAACATTTTATTTAATGTTGGAGCTGAGGTTTTCTCCTGCAATAAGAAAATATTTTCATTAGTGCTGTCAGTCGATTAAAGAAATTAATCGAATTAATTACAGGATTGTGTAATTAATTAATGGAATTAATCGCATTTTAATGTCATATCTGCTCAAGGTCTCCTGATAAAGAATTTGAATTCTAGGATATTAATAAATTGTAGTGCATGACTAATCAATTGAATACAGTAAGAAGAGAAGATCTGAAATCCAATGTTTTATTGGTGAACTGTGCTTCATGAATTAATTCCAAAAGTAAAGGTCTAGCACATTAAACCAGTTAGGACAGGTGCATTATTCAGAAATGTAAAACAAATACAGTAATACAGTTAAATAAATAACATTCTGAAATAAAATAAGGCTGTCTCAAATAGGCACTTAAGCTCAATATAGCAATTGCTGATAACGTGACCACGTGTCCATCAGCCAATCAGAAACGCATTTGTTCAGCTCGGCTCGCCTCGCGTTGCATAGCAACGGCACAGACAGACACCGAATTGTTCCAGCACTCGGGTAATGTAACTAATGTGACTTTAGTACATCGTTTTCTTTATTTAACATGGATGTTGTCAGGGAGCTTCTTCTCCTTTTTAACGGAACGCCGTTCCGGTCGTGAATCTTTTAACGGAATGTAGTTCCGGACAGTTCCGGTTCACTTTCACCCCTGGGCTCATCATCGTTGATACTCATAATTAATTGCGTGAAATCTTTTAACGTGTTAATTAATTAATCGAATTAACGCGTTAAAATGACAGCACTAATTTTCATATAATATCAGTAGTAGGGCTGCAACTAACCACTACTTTAATATTTTAGATTTGAGCTATTTGTGTAATTATTTAATAATAATTCAGTTTTATTACCTTTTAAACATCTTCTCAATTGAACTTTTATCCTATTAATCGTTGAACTTTGCAGATAAATTATCTAATTTCTGATTTGGGTCAATTTGGTCGTGTTTTACGTTTTAAATTAAGTATTTTTATCTGCAGTAAATTGATTATGACTCTTCTGTAGACATGTTGCAGATTTCTTTTCATAACCTTTGTGGTTATAGAGATATTCCATATTTATTATCATTTATAGGAGGAAAACTAAAAAATAAACTTGGGGCTTGTGGTTAATAGTAACCCCAGCTGGACAAGGCATTTTTAAAGAGTCCAAAGGAAAATGATAGTTTATTTGGTGTTGATTAAACCTGTCTCTCTCTGCCTCCAGGCGACTCTGTCGTCCATGCAGCTGTCTCGCCTCCACTCGTTGACCCGGGCCCCGGTGACGGCGAAGGTTCTGCTGCGGGCCTCCTCCGCCCGCCGCCTCCTGGCCTCGCCGCAGGAGGCCACGCCCACTCCCGCTCCCGAGCGAAGGCGCTCCCTCATCCCCACCATCCCCGAGGCCACGGCGCCCGAGAGGCGGGGCCTGTTCAGGAGACGCAATGTCATGTCGCTGGTGGGTGATGTTTGATCGGGAAATGATTCATTTTACCCTCTTTATCTTCATTTTATAAAATCTATGTTTTTATAGTTTGTAAAAAGGGGTGCTTTTATTTTTAAAGGACATGCAATCTATGAGGTCACATGACCAGGATATCCTATTTGCTAATGGATATTTCTCATGTCTCACAACCAAAGCTGGTCTTTTATTCAGAATTTAGGAAAATGTTCACCTAATAAAAAATTGAACTTGAGTTTAATTCAGTTTTTAGATCAATTATTTTGTTCCTACTAAAATAGAGTTGTTGCCATTGTCAACAATATGCGAATATTGAAAATTCCTAGTATTTACAACTTAAATATATCTATTATTTGAGCCATTTTGATTAATAAAAAACATTAAAAACATTTTTTACCATGTTTAAGTAATATTTTACACAATAGAGGGTTAACATTTATATTCTAAAGTTGAGTCAAGTCAGTTTTATTTGTATATCTAACGTCATTGTACAAGGAAAACTCCCTAAAAAAACTTTAATAGGGGAAAAAAGAGGAAGAAACGTTGAACATGGAAAGAAGCAGAGGAGAGATCCCTCTTCCATGAAGGACAGCAGTGCAACAGATGATGTGTGAACAGGATGGAAACAATACATTTAGAACAGGAAAAGGAAAATGCAAGTACAAGTACCTCAAAATAATACTTAATTACAGTACTTACAGTGTGTTAGCACTGGTTAGCATGCAGTATACAAAAGAGTAAGCAAAATGAACTCTTGTGTTAAGATAAGATGTTTTTGACTATAAAGTGTGTGTGTGTGTGTGTGTGTGTGTGTGTGTGTGTGTGTGTGTGTGTGTGTGTGTGTGTGTGTGTGTGTGTGTGTGTGTGTGTGTGTGTGTGTTGCAGAGTGATGCAGACAGTGTGTGTCTCATCTGTCACAATGACTTGAATCAAGGAACCGGCGGCACCAGAGAACTGCAGTGCACACACAGCTTCCACAAAGAGGTAACACACACGCAGACACGCGCACACACGCACACACACACACACACACACACACACACACACACAATCTGAACACAAGAGGAGTATGGTTTAAATTTCAAAGACATGTGAAAATTCAGAACTAAACACGGTACATTGATGTTAATTAATAATTGCCCGGATGATGTTATTCCATAAGAGGGACGTCGTATTGTGGAGAAACGGGATGTTCTGCACTTGCTGTTGCTATGGCATCATAATAGTAAGTTAAAAGGTAAATTACGAGAGTGCTGCTTCCCCATCTACATTTATGTCGTAAGTTGCTTTGGACTAAAAGCAAGAAAATTAAGGAGTATAATCTTAATAAACAAATATAATATTTTGTTTTGAAATGGTCTAGATACAGGAAGTGGTGTCTGTCAGTCAAAAAAATTAAATCTATTATTCTATCTAAAGTATGAATGAGTTACATTTTCCTCCATGGCCCTTCTTGGGCTCTATAAATGTACAGCTACACTGCAATTAACATGTCAACACATACATCAACACATACATCTGACCCCAGACAATAAAAAACATGTGTTTTTCTGTCTTAACAAAGTGCATCAGAAAGTATACTAAGTGTTGTTGGTTGTGTGTCTGCAGTGTATCGAGGAGTGGTTGTGGAGGAAACAGTCCTGTCCCACGTGTCATGTTCAGGTGTCCATGCCACAGCCTGCCTACTGGAGCTCCACCCGGGTCAAAGTCCCATAAGACCACCAGGAGGGAGAGACCTCCAGAGACCTCCACAGCCTCCAGCGCTTTGACTGAAATCACCATAGTCCACTAAAAATCCAGCTTTGGCTATGACATCATCGGAGTCTTCCAACATCTAGAGCATTGGACTGTGACATCGCCGAAGTCTGTTGAAATTTTTGTTCCACGTTCGACAAAACCTCCAGAACCCCAGGAAACTGTTCACCGGGTTAGCTAGGACTTCACCAAATATATGAATAATGTTTTATCAAATTAACTGAGACATCACCAAAGTCTACAGAAAATCCCAGCTGTTACCAGTTCATAACACACATGAATATATGTTAATCAGGTAGAATTAATTCTGAATTCTCTCAGTCTGAAAGTATAAAAAGGTTAAAAATAGCAGTGTACATATTGATTAATGGCCAATTTAAAGCGGATGTAAAACCACTGTAACCTCACTTAAGTGTGTGTATATGTGTGTGTGAGTGTGTGTGAGTGTGTGAGTGTGTTAGTATTTATTTATTTTCATGAGTTCAGAGGTGTTTCTGAATCTAATGATTTTTGAATAAAGTTTGGTTGGAACGAATAAGGAAGAAATATTCAAACTTGACATAAAATGAAAAGATAATACTGATACTAAAATTGTGTTAAATATATTATAATGTCACAAATTAAAATAAACCAGTGCTGGCAAGTATTTGAATTATTATTGAAGCTGAAAATATAACATTGGGTCAGTGACAATGGTTGGCAAGATGAGAAAGTCAATAACTTTTAAAAATACAGTTTTAAAAGCATTCTTCAGCTCTCTCTAAATGTACATTATGTGTTCATGCTGTTTTCATGTCATTTCAAAATCCATTTGTACCATTTGTTTTACAAAAATCACACAGAATGTTTGTTTTTTTTTTTACACGAAATGTCAAGTGGTGTAACCAAAAAAGAAAAGAATGATAAATTAAAAAACAAAATGAATCCACCAAGAATAAAAACCTTTTTAAGAGACTTCAACTATCTAGGGATACACCGCATGACATTTTCAACATTATCCCATATTCAGACTTCTTTTTGGAAATACAATATTTCTTGCTGAAATGTATGTCAAGAAAATACTGGAAAAACTTAGGTATATATATATATATATATATATATATATATATATATATATATATATATATATATATATATATATATATATATATATATATATATATATATATATATATATATATATATATATATATATATATATATATATATATATATATATATATATATAAAAATACAGCACCTTACAAGTATTTGAAATGAAAAATGAATATGAACCATGAACACGGTTTTAAAGTGGACGAAACAGCGCCCCCGTATTCACGTTGTGGCCAGAGGCGGGATTGCAGGCAAAACAGCGCCCCCTCTGTTCACATTATGGCCGGAGGCGGTATTGCAGGCGGAAGTGCTGCACCTGTTGATATTTGCCTCCTCTCTCCTCACGGTCGGTCAGTAATCTGCTTTACCTGCAGCTAAAAGCACCTGGGAAGCTTCTGGAGACTTCCTCCGAGTTTATTCGTCTTTTAGGCAGGAAAAAAAGACTTTATGGATAAACTGAAGGCGGTTTTGAGCCGTCAGGATGACGGGAACACGGAGGAACCGGGAATACTGGAGGTGACGTTACCAGCTCCGCGTTGTTTTTATCTTTTTAGCATAAAGTTAAACTCACACCGACAACTCAATGAACACAAACACCACCTGTTAATATCATATTATAACATCAGGAACTAAAACAAGCGTATATTAGTTTTACAATGTCTAAAATAAAATGAATTATATCTTTTCTCGCATCCTTATATAAAATAGCTTCTTTACAAACCATACATTCTCCAAAGCGCCCTCAGTTTTACTTTATTAACCAGACACACCTTAAATTAGCCAAGCATGAACATAGACGTGTTAATTATTTCTAAAAGCTTTACTTTACTACCACATATGCTTTAAAATTTCATCTTACAATATTTATTAAAAGATGCAAAAACCCACACTAATATCACTTTTCTTAATCCCCTTAGTTTATTCTTTTTCATTTTTTTTGTTGAACTAAACCTTAAAATGCTCTCTTTGCCAGTTAATGTAATATTGGTCAGAACATATACATTATTTAATTATGCTGTTTCGACGTTTTACAAATGTTATGCTTTAAAATAACCTTAAAACACTAATGGAAGAATAGTTTATGTAAATGTAATAATTTATTATTTTTTCTTTTCCTTTGTTAGTTCCTTTCATTCATCATCTACATTTTAAAATAATAGCACTTCACATATGATCTGTATAACCCACGACTGTATAAACTACTGACAATAAACAAAAAATGTCATGGCACAAAGAATTAAAAACGAGAAACATGATGAATTCTTCAAATATATGTCTTAGTTTGCAATATGTAAACCAATTCTCATTTTATTAATCTCTTTAAAGCAATTACCTGTTGACAATTTGAAGAGCTATCCGCCTGTTTGCTGGCAAAGCAGTATATAATGTCTATAAGGAGACAAAAATAACATGAACTTCACTTCAATCATTATTTTAAATATTTATTAACTGATTATGTGTTTGCTTTTAAAGCAAAGAAGGAATGGAGTTCTTGTAAATGTCAGTCATGAACTTCCTCTTTTAATGACTCATTAATACATATATAAGTTGAGCATAAATACTATTTAAACTCTGAAATGATAAGTGTCAAGCCATGAATTTGTCATTTGTTAACTTGCTGCTTGAACCTGCTCAGTGTGTCAATATTTCTTTTAACCTGAAGAAATATTTTCCCTGATCACACCTGCTACCTTCAGGTGTTTTAATAAAGGGTCGAGCCGTTATTTAAAATAATTAAAAAAAACAACCTTGTTTTTTTAAGTAATTATTTACTTTTACAGAATTTTACAGAGAATCTAACTTTATTAAAGTGACAGCAAATATTTTCTCAGTTTATTGATTACATGTTTGGTCCATAAAATATCAGAAAAGTCAAAGACGATGGTTTCATTAGACTAATGACTCAAACAATTAAACGATTATTAAAGTAGTTGCAGATTAATTTTCAATGATGATGTCATCTCTCCAGAGAGCCAATCAGGCATCAACGCTGGCCTGGGGGACAAGGATGAAGGGCTTCGTGATCTTCTTCATTTTGGGTGTTTTCTTCTCCCTCCTGGTGAGTCGCTGTGACTGAAACTTTATGTCGTTTCTATGGTAACAGCTTGCTTATCTGACTTGTGTTTCTATAGTAACAGCATGTCTGTATGACTTCTGCTTTTATAGTAACCGCTTGTCTGACTTCCCAGCTTTTTCAACAGTAACCTATAGTAACAGCATTTCTTACTTCTGGTCTGTATCCATGGTAACAATGCATCTCTTTTTTTCCTACCTGTTTCTGCAATAGATGTCTGTCTTGTCTTTTTGTCCATCTCCATGGTAACAGCCTGTCTTAGTACCAAGGTAACAGTCTCTGTCCTTTTCTTACTTTTTCTACGGTACCATCCTGTCTGTATCCATGGTAACAGCCTGTCTTAGTACCAAGGTAACAGTCTCTGTCCTTTTCTTACTTTTTATATGGTACCATCCTGTCTGTATCCATGGTAACAGCCTGTCTTAGTACCAAGGTAACAGTCTCTGTCCTTTTCTTACTTTTTCTATGGTACCATCCTGTCTGTATCCATGGTAACAGCCTGTCTTAATACCAAGGTAACAGTCTCTGTCCTTTTCTTACTTTTTCTATGGTAGCATCCTGTCTGTATCCATGGTAACAGCCTGTCTTAGTACCAAGGTAACAGTCTCTGTCCTTTTCTTACTTTTTCTATGGTACCATCCTGTCTGTATCCATGGTAACAGCCTGTCTTAGTACCAAGGTAACAGTCTCTGTCCTTTTCTTACTTTTTCTATGGTACCATCCTGTCTGTATCCATGGTAACAGCCTGTCTTAGTACCAAGGTAACAATCTCTGTCCTTTTCTTACTGTTTCTATGGCAGACTATCCTGTCTATCTCTGTCTTGATCTCTGTTTCTATGGTAACCGCTAAGTATGTTTGTCCTGCTGTCTCTCATCTTGTCTCTATCCATGGTAGCAGTATCCATAGTAAGAGTTGTATTATTAACTGTCCTTGTCTGTGCTCATTTTTGAATCCTTGTATTCATATCTTTATCCATAACAGTCCCAGTCCATCTTCCTGTTTGTTTCCATGGTAACAGCCTGTCTGTCTCTATTCAGGGTACCTGTCTGCTGTGGCTCCCAGGTGTTGGTCTTCCTGTGTTCGCTGTCTTCTACACTTTGGGAAACCTCTGCGCTCTGGCTAGGTACTGACTGGGTATATTCACAGAGAAACTACGTTACCCATAACCCCTGTGGGCCTTCGTTATGTTCTGCTTGGTTTAAAAAGGGAAACGCTGTTCTCTGGTGGTGGAAGTCAGTATCTGCCAATCAGACGGCTGAATTTAAAATGTATTCCTTTTCCTGTTTCACTTCTCAAACCTTAGATTCCTCTATAATTCCTTTTCAGCACCATGTTCCTGATCGGGCCGGTCCGGCAGCTGATGACAATGTGCGCTAAAGAGCGAGCGTTCGCCACCGTCATCATGCTGGTGAGAAAGAACATGGAGCTTTATGCACCTGTTAATTTAATACATAAATATTTTTCATATCAGAATTGCAGACAAGCAATTTTTATACATACATATAATTATTATATATTTATGGTTTCTCAGAACATTTTCAGCTTATTTAGTGACTTTTATTTGCCTCTCCATGTCTCTGCAGATCTGTATAGGGTTGACGTTGTGTGCTGCTTTCTGGGTGAGAAACTATTCTATGACTAATATGTTCATGAAGTTAAATAATTTCTATTTATGAATGAATCATGAATAATAACATTACTTTTAACCACATTCTCTCTCTGTCTGTCTCCATCTAGTGGAAGAACAACGGTCTCGCTCTGCTGTTCTGTGTCCTACAGTTTCTGGCATTCACCTGGTATGACACACACACACACACACACACACTTTACTGTCTATATCTATACTGATATAGTATATCTGAAGTTATTCTGCCTTGTTGACATTAAACTAAAATGTTCTGCTGTTGTTTATACAGGTACGGCCTCTCATACATCCCATTTGCCAGGTAAGGTACACACACACACACACACACACACACACACACACACACACTGCAGTGGTGTCCAACCTGTGGGTCGGGACCCTTCATGAGGTCCCAGGAGAGATCGTAGACTACACAAGAATATTTGAAAATGAAATGATGCTGGTTCAGATTTCGCAAAAATCACAGATCCTGCATCGTGTGTCATAGTGAACAACGACCAAGAGAAATGTGATGTTGATGTTGTTTCCATGGTAACTAGAGAGCCAGTATCACACGCACACAAAGGACATTACGCAGCTCATGAAAGACGAGCTGTGATTGGTCGGGTATCGATGTGTCATTTTATGACTCTGTAATCTGACCATGAGATTATCCAAATCAACGTTGGTTATTCATGAATACACAAAGTGATTTGGTTTTCCTAATCAAACCTGCGTGAAATTCCAGCCTGTTCTTGAGCTTGTTTTATTCAAATTTCTTTGAATTCAAATTTAATATGTTTATTCTGACACATACACACAATTGACTGATTATATAACAAATAATCAATTTTAATCTCTCCTCTTTGTGTCTTTCAGGGATGCTGTCATCAAATTATTCTCAATGTGTGTGTAGGCCCCGCCCCCTCTTCCCTCCCCCTCATCTGTCTGACCAATCAGGAAGCAGGATACTGTGCGGTGAGCAGGTGTCGTCCTTTAAATCTGTGAACGTCTTAAAAATCAGTCATCAGTAGTGGTTTCCATGGAGACAGGTTATCTCTACATAGCCTGGTTTCTGCCGCCTTAATAGTTATATTTTTATATTTTAACAAAGCTGCACACTTTTCTACTTAAAAGAACAAAACAACGATTTCTATTTATTCAATAACTTCACTAAGAATTTGCATTTTTCCTGGTTTTGATATTTTTAAGCTTTCAAGTGATGAAACACAGCTGCAAACCTTTAAATCTACAAAAAAATGTGCAGATATCAGCTGTTTGACCTGCTCAAAACATGACTGTTCAGCAACTAAAACAAAAATATTCTCCTGAGTTTCTATTTTAAAAGAGAAAAGTTTGAGGATTGCTTTTTCGTATGAGGCTTAGCAGAAAACTTAGTAATAACTTGATTATCCAGCCCAAATATCATGATACACAATATTATCGCAGGAGGGGTGAAGTGGAAAAACAATGATATGATTGAATTTTTGCACTTATGTGTATGTATTTGTTTCAGTCATTTTCATTGTAAACTGTAAAAAAATATATATTTTACCTGCTTAAGGTAACTTTAACTCATTTTTTAAACTATTTAAATTTTGATCTACTGTAAATTACCAAATACCAATAGCGAATAATTACTTCCTGATAAAAATCTTGCTGAGCAAATAAAAAAAAATGGTAATTTACTCCAATTGTTTTATTAAACCAGTATAACTACTGTATGACTGATTTTTCTAAAGTCAGATTACAGTACTGTAGTTAAAGTAAAATGTAGTTGCAGAGTTTTCCTGCATATTTTAACACAAAAAGTTAGATTTTTATATCATTTTATTTTTTTGCTGCATCAGAACAAGGGCGAGTGGTTAATTTTTTTTTTTTTAAATAAAAGAGCCTCAGCATTTATTTGGAACCAGTGGTTATTTATCAACATATACACCTGTACCTGGTATTTAAAGGGAAACTGGTGGTTATGGTATTTTTGTGTTGGAAATATCATGATATTACAAAACTACTAAAATCAGACTCGGACTCCAGACTCATTAACATAATGAGGACCAAACGTGTGTCTTTAATGTGATCATCAGAGACATGGATGTAAATATTATTGATGATTGTTGGTGGTTTTATTTTATTTGTGTCATCTTGTCAGGACACAGTGAAATGATATTTACACACACATATATCTTATATATTTATAGTCCAAATAATTTCAGAAGAAACTATTTCACTATAAAATACATTTCAGTTTCTGTCTGAACTGTCACATTTCTGTCTGTAAACTGTCACATTTCACTTTTAATGTTTTTTTGTCCTGATTTTATTTGAATAATTGTTGAAGTCTGTATTAAGAAGCAGTTTGTATGTTCTTCTTTCTCCTCTTGTCACGTTTGTGTCTGTTTGTTCTGTGAAGTGACATAAATAAACACAGATCGGTGTATTTACTCGTTGCAATCAATCTTTTTGTCCAAGATAAATTCTGTTGTTCATTGTTAACAATATATATATATATATATATATATATATAGATATAGATATATATATATATATATAGATATATATATATATATAGAGATATATATATATATATATATATAGAGATATATAGATATATATATCATATTCCATAATTGCCTCTCCATTCATAATAGTGTCAAAATAATTATAACTAATAATTCATAAATTTATATTATATTATTTATATTTCATAACTTTTTTTCATAGAATTTTAAAAACAAGCCAATGTAGAAATTCATTTTCTAGTTTTGTTATGATTTTAGCGTCTAATTATTCAACTAATTATTAAAAACGCTGCAGCAAAACATGGAAAATCATCAGAATCTAGGGACTCGGGGAAGAATATGCTGATAACCATGATTAACAAGTTTATATTCATTTATTTATGGAATAAATAAATATTAATGGAAAATCAAGAAAGTGATGACAGATGTATTTCAACAAAGGGAAAATAAGGAAAAATAGGAACGTTACAGTTTTAAACAACCTGTGTGACCAATGAAGGATGGTGGATATTAGAATTAAGGAGTGAAGTTGTACAAAGAAAATTTTTAGCCGGGTACCCCCATCTATATCCCTACCTGGTTGACGCATTTAAAAATCATAAAAAGTGAATTTTTGTTGAGTCTTGTTCAAACTAACCGTGTGTGTGTGTGTCTGTGTGTGTCTGTGTGTGTCTGTGTCTGTGTGTGTGTCTGTGTGTGTGTCTGTGTGTCTGTGTGTGTGTGTGTTACGTGGTCCTCTGCTGTTTACCTGCTGTTTTCGTTAACGTCACCTTTATGCCTGTTAAGTCTCTAAAGCCTGTAATCTTCACCCTTCACTGTCTGCTGATTAAAACACACACACACAATAAAACACACACTTTAACACACACACACACACACGTCCAGATGTTCCCTGTTCGTATTTGACCTATTCTACATTACATGCCCGTCTGAGCAGCTTAGGTGTTTTCCTCCAACACGTATCACATGACAGTTAAACCTCGGCAGGAGCTGCAGATGAATTTATTGTTTTCATATTGATTGATTAGTTTGTTTGATTCATACTATATCTGTACATTTATTGATGCCCAATACTCCTTTCAACCAACACATCATCAAATCAGCTATTAAAAAAAACATAAAACCACAACTGTCGTCATCCTGTCGACTTTCTTAAAGGTTTGATGATTGTGTTCATTCTTTAAGAAACTTAATTCTCAGATTTATCTACACATAAATATCAACACAACATCTTTTTATTTTAGTTCTGACAACTTCTAGTGAAATTATGTCCAATCAATAATCTACATGGAGTGAGTGGAATTTGATTTTCTTTGACAATTAAAGGTGTTTTATTATCATTTACTTGATAATTGAACATAAACACAGGTTTAAAAGTACAAAAATTAAGTTTCCCCAACTAATTTTCCTAATTATTTAAGCAGAAACACACACGTTTATGTTTCTTCAGTTAAACTTTCTTTGAATTCTGTTTCAAAAAGCTGTTGCAGGTGAAAAGATGTAAAGGTGTAAAGATAAATACAAATTAAAATGAACCTTTATTTAACCCTAACAACTTTACATCAGAGGTTTTAACACTTCGTATTGAAGTCTCTTCAACATATGTTTCATATAATTAATTTTTTTTTCTAAACAAAATTACCTACAAATTAAGCCTCAGTGAATATGAGTGTGTGTGTGTGTGTGTGTGTGTGTGTGTGTGTGTGTGTGTGTGTGTGTGTGTGTGTGTGTGTGTGTGTGTGTGTGTGTGTGTGTGTGTGTGTGTGTGTGTGTGTGTGTGTGTGTGTGTGTGTGTGTGTGAGATAGACAGACAGACACACAGAGAGAGAGAGAGAGAGATGGTGAAGTGAGGTTCAGTCTGACTGATATCCTGACTGATTGTTTCTGATGTGTTCAGTTGAAGGCTGAGCAGCTTCACCTCACAAACCAAAAGACTGTCAATGCTGAATTCATTCATTCATTAATTAGCTTTATTTAATTAACAATTATTCAATTAACACACTTAATTACTCAGTTTTTTTGGGGATTATTCCAACACTGCTGCACAGTGAATCTCAGGTAAGTCCACTTTTATTTCATTAATTACTCACTAAAAGGTTTAATTATTATATTCAATAGACATGAATATTAAATTTACATAACACTGCAGCTAATAAACTACTTTAAAGTTTATTATTGATCATAAACACAAGATTATTTAGTTTTCTTTCATATTTATATGTAGATTAACATGTCGGGGGAATTTTTGTTTTATTCAATTCAAATTTGTAGATTTTCCTTATTTCACCATTTCCTCTGAATTCATCCACAGTTGTGAAATAACCTCCTCCACCTCCTGGAGATCATAATTAAGTAATTATTCTATTAGACTAAATATATATATATTTATCTGCTGCAGATACATTTAACATAATGAGTTGAAGGTAGAAGACGTGTGCACATTCATTTTCTAATAACAAAACAGAAATTTATACAAAACTTAAGTTCAATTAGGATTTTAATTCAGTTTATAGACAAGTTTTTAGTCAAGATTTTATTGATTTAAAGTTGAGAGGTGGTTAAACATGCTGCTGAAATGTGCAGCCAAGACACGTCTCCTTTTATTCCTAAAACTAATCATCATCATTAACTAGAGGAGCTAGTAAACTTAAATTAAACACACTTGTTCATAATTAAAAGACAGTTGATGTTGATAAATATAATTACTGGTATTGTTTGATTTTAACTGTATTTAACCCCCACACACATATACTATAATCTACTGATTTTGCACTTTGCTGCCTTGAACGGAGTAAAAATAGACAATTTAATTTAATTTATATAGACTAAAAAACCTCAGGAGGCTTTTTTACAATCTCAACAGAATCTCAGATTTGGGTTAGTAAGAAGTTAGATTAATATAAACCAGTCACAATAATGGATTTCATACATTTTGGGGTAATAAATATTAAACTAATGAAAAATTGTGTTTCTTCTAATTTATTATTAGTGATATCAAAAAGGAACTTTTAAATATTTCATTAAAATTGAAACCAAATAGGAGAAACACTCATGTAAATAACAATATCCCAAACTTATTATGACTAGTGTATAATTATAACAGTAAATCCTGATATTTATTCTCCATGGTTAAAATAAGTAACGTTTATACATTTATGCAAAAAAGATGCTGTTTCCAAAATGACTGTGGTGGAATGAGGGTGACTACTCTCCCCACTGGTTCATATTTTATTTTCAGATTTGTTTGCATGTGTGAATTACTTATCTATGTGTTCTTTTGTTTGCTTGATTCAAGTTATCCTCTAATTCTGTGGTTCTCAAAGTGGGGTCCGCGGACCCTCAGGGGTCATTTTCACTATAAATTCCATCATTTAAAATCAATATATTAATTTAATTAAGCAGTATTTATTTACTATTATTTGAGTATTATTTTTTGCTTTGCACATGAATTTATTTAATTTCTTTGATTTTCCTTTTCATATAATGAGGTGAAAATTGAGTGAATACATAAATACATTTAAACATTGATAAATAAATGAAAAATCACGTAAATGGGAAAAAATAATAAGCAAATCAATTATTTTATGAAGTAATTACATAGAAAATTAAATATGTATATTTAGTCTTTATTTATTTATTGTTCAGCCCTCCATAATGTTTGGGTTCAGTCCAGTTTTCATGACTTTAAGGGTCCTTGATGTAAAAACATTTTAGAATTACTGTTGTAATTGCATTGAAATGAGCCTTTGCCCAAGTTTCAACAATCAGCTGCTCAGTTGCTTTCAAGCTTTAACTTGTAAGCGTTGTGTTTATGGTTCTTCTAGTTCCTAACTGTTTTTTTGCGTCTCCAGATGAAGGTGGAGGGCTCACAGGGGGAGGACGGGGAGTCTGGTTCCGTGTCCTCGGTGGCGGCCCATCGCGGCAGCCCCGGCCAGGCCGAGCACTGCATGTCGCGGGTGCTGAGCGCCGTGGAAAGCGAGCTGCAGGCCGGCCACGAGAAGGGCGACCCCACGGAGAGGGAGCTCCGGATCACGCTGGAGGAAACCGAGCTGTGGAGGAAGTTCCATCACCTCACCAACGAGATGATCGTCACCAAGAACGGACGGTGAGGGGCTCAGAGGAGAGGAGAGTGTGTACAGGGTTCCTCCTCAAAAAATCTTCATTACAAGCATGAATACCTTTAAAAAGTCTTGAATTTTAATATCTGGGTGCAGTTTGCAATCTGTTAATTGTGCAGTATCTAACTTCTCCGTATTACATTCTCCTCAGCATTCTTTAAGTCAGTGTCCACAGAAATAAAGAGTATTCACTCTCTTCTTCACTCTCTACTCAGGCATAGTTTATATTCTATCTATAATATTCGAACCAGCATTAAATGAAAGGCTAAAGTCTGTTTTTAAAGTCTATTTATGATTAATGTCATGATGCACATCTGTGCCAACCAGCTCCATTATAAGGTTGGTTGGCACAATAGAATAAATTGAATGAATGAAACTACCAATAGAAGAAATTTAAACATTTAATTCAAAAGTGGGTTGCAGTTCCAAATGTGTGTGTGTGTGTGTGTGTGTGTGTGTGTGTGTGTGTGTGTGTGTGTGTGTGTGTGTGTGTGTGTGTGTGTGTGTGTGTGTGTGTGTGTGTGTGTGTGTGTGTGTGTGTGTGTGTGTGTGTGTGTGTGTGTGTGAGAGAGCTCGAATGTACTTTTGTGTGCATGGTATGTGGTACCGTTCAGAAATGAAGATAGAAGATTAAAGATATTTGATATAAAATGTGAACAATTAGTGAACAACCATCAATAATTTGAATATTTCATTTAAACAAAATGAAGAAAATTGATATTTGCAGCACATCTTCTTAGAGTCACTTGACTTTATGTGGCCATTTTTCCCCTAAACACACTGGATCCAGATATAATGGGATCAAGTGTGATGCATTTATAGTGACCTTTGTGAATATCTGCTATCACCCAGTTACCATCTTTCATCACAGACTTTGATGTTTTATGCTGCTTTCACAAAAAATGTGATTGATTTTTAAGTGTTTTAACACATTAGATTAGTGCAGATTAAAAAGACAAAACCCTGGTCTCCCTTATATAGCATCATCATCATACTCTGATATAATATTACTCTTAACTTTCCTCATCATTTTACTAAAAACAGCGTCTCCTCATCAAATCGGGAGTTGATTGATGAAAAATGACTTTTCCCTTCTCTGTTTGCTGTAGTTCATCATATTCAGTGTCCCAACAACTACAGGTGAGGTTTTAGTGGAAAAAAATATTTTATATGGACGTAGAATGCATTTGATACTTGAATATATTAAAAAACTGATTTTTAGTGAATATTTTCAGGTATTAAATGCGTATTACGTCCATATAAAATATTTCGTCACTAAAACCTCACCTGCAGTAGTTGGGCATTGTGAATGGGATGATAAAAAGTGTAGCAAAAAAAACAAAACATAATAATTAAAAAATTTAATTCCATTTATTTTTAACAGCTTGGATGAGAACTGCAACATGAAGCTGTTTTTCTTACACAAAGGAAATAATATCAAAAACGTCATATGGTATAAGCCTAAAAACTTGATACCAGATAGTTTAACTCTCTTAAAAAGGTTTTAAAATATCAAAAACACATGCTACTAACTAGGTTTATATTCTATGTGGATTAAATATGTAAAATCATTCGTTTTTACACTATTTGACATTTTGTGAAAATCATGCGATTTTTGCCTAAGAAAATGGTGAAAATGGACTTTCAAATGACAAGAAACCAACATGAACACAAAATGTACATTTAGAGACCTGATGAATGATTTTAAAACTGAATTTAAAACGTTTTTGACTTTTTCATGTTGTCGACCATTATTTGTCGCCGACCCTTATGTTATTTTTTCAGCTTCAATAATAATTAAAATAATTCACAGGACTGATTAATTTTAATTTGTGACATTATACACCTCTGAACTCATGAAAATAAATGAATACTAACTCTCTCTCTCTCACACACACACACACACATAAGTGAGGTTACAATGGTTTTACATCGGTTTTAAAATAAATTGGCAATTAATCAATATATACACTGATATTTTTTTAACATCTTTATAAATTCAGACTGAAAGAAATCAGAATGAATTCTACCCGAGTAACATATTTGTATATAAACAAATACTCTACACAGAAGCAGTTTGTATATAGGATAATGTCAAAAATGTCATGGGGTGTAACCCTGAAAACTTGGTACCAGGTGGTTTAAGTCCCTTAAACAGGTTTTAAAAAAATAAACAGTCATGCTCTTAACTAGTAATATCCTTTAGGTGGATTCAATATTTAAAATTTATCATTCCTTTTCACATGATTTAACAGCTAACTCCTCCGTGTCAAAGGTGTTCTGCATCTACAGAAAATGCACCTGAATGAATAAAGTGACATTTTGTGATCGTATCTTTATTATTTCTCTCAGGATGAAGGGTTGAACACGTTGTGCAGCCCGGTTGTGCATGAATTTAATTTTCAGGAGATGTTAAGCCCAGGACGGCGATGATGTGTTTGAGTCTGACTCCAGATCAGCGATGCTATTAACCGTGGTTATTCATTAGTCTCGATAGCAGCCATCAGCGCTGCCGAGGCGTGTTGACCCGCCGCGCCCCGCACTGGAAACACTCCATTCACACCTGCAGCACGCCACTTCACCGCCTGATGGAGAGTCTGTTTGACTAAACGTGGCTTCAGAGGGGGAAAAAAACGTCAGGGCTTATTCTGCCATGTGACAAAAACTGCAAAACCTGACGATTCTTATTTCAGTTTTGTCCATAAAACATCAAGAAATAGTCCAAATGTTCCCCACAGAAGATGAAGAAAAGCATTAAATCATCACAATTTCGAAGCTTAAAAGATGAATTGATTATTCCAGTAATCAGAGTGGTTGCAGCTCTGTAGTTAAACCTGCATTAATGATGTTTAGATTTCTTATTTTCACATCCAGCTGTTAGGGAGCAACGTGATCATTCATGTGGAGAGTGAATGAAAACAGTAAAAATGCAGCAGAACAGATAAATAACAAGCTGAAACTCTGAAACACACACACACAGTTTAAAAAAACACATGAATGATTATTAATCCAGTCATTTTCTCAGAAAAAAATGTTACACACAACAACAGAAGCAAACTAAACTGATTTTGTTTCCTTGGTGATGGGAAAAAAGCAGAGTTTTATCATATATCTCATTCATACGCGTTATTTTTTCATTCCATGTGAATAGGGTGAAATCTTTAACCTTCAGATATCACCATGAAAATCACTGAGTTGATTATTTACATTAAAAAGAAAACAATTATTGCAGGTTTTTTGAAATTCTTTCAAAAGATTTCATTATTTATGGATAATTTGCATACAAACACCACCAGATTAGAATAGCAGGGGAAAATGTCTGTAATATTAAAAATATTATTATAATAGAGACACGGAGGAAGAAGGACTTTTAAACCAGTCTTTATTAATGTAATTATTAATGACATAAGACTGAAGAACTGGAGACAAAGGGAAGGAGAATATCAAATATTATTATTATTTCTTTTGTATAACTGCATCTGATGGTGCTAGTTAGTGAACTAATTAGCCCAACCCAGTTTTCATGGAGCAAAATGGTGGAATTTATGCTAATTTATGCTAATTTCCCATGTTAAGAATTTCAAAAAACTTGCAATACATGTTTTGTTTGTTGTCATGTAAGTAATAGACTCAGTAGTTTTCATGAAGATAAAGGTTAAATATTTTAATTTTCACTTAAAATTACTAAACTCTATAGATTTTTCTTTTCTTTTTGAAAACCAGAAAGTTTCATAATTCTGTTCTGGAACTCGTTGATTTGTAGTTTTTCACATGTTTGAACCAGTTCAGTCTGGATCTGGATCCTGTTTTATATTAACATTATAAAAATGGATTTAAAGTGACTTTTCAGAATGTAAATTATCATCGATGTGATTCTAGTTTCTTAGTTGTTAATATTTGTCTGGTTTCTGTTTAATTTTAGTAATATTTCATATTTACTGACCTTTAATAGACAAAAGGATTCATTCAATCCTGAAACAATGATGAGTGAAATAGTTTGTTTTTAATGTTTTTAATTATTTGATGCAGCTCTAATATAGAGATAAGAGATGAAACTATTGATTATTTTCAATAGTTCAACGTTCAACATTTTACCACAGTCTAAGAAGTTCAGTTTATATAAATATATAAAACATAGAAAAGCAGAAAATCCTTACTTCAGAGAATCAGAGATCAATCGAAACTTATTGATCATTACCAGGGTTGATTGATTATTACAAGGGTTGATTATTACAACTGTTGATTGATTATTACCAGATTGTTTATCACAAGGGTTGATTGACTATTATTGGTTGGTGATAGATTATTACTAGATTGATTGGTTGATTGATCGTGTGCAGGCGGATGTTCCCGGTGCTGAAGGTCAGCGTGTCGGGTCTGGATCCCAGCTCCATGTACTCCTTCCTGCTGGACTTCGTGCCGGTTGACGGCTGCCGCTGGAAGTTCGTGAACGGCGAGTGGGTGGCGGCCGGGCGGGCGGAGGGGCAGGGCAAGGGGCAGGGCCACGGGGGCATCTACATCCACCCCGACTCGCCAAACTTCGGGGCCCACTGGATGAAGGCGGCCGTGACCTTCAACAAGGTCAAACTTACCAACAAGGTCAACGGAGCAGGACAGGTACACACACACACAGATACACAGATTTTTGTTGTCATCAATATGCAGAATTTTCACAATTTAAAATTGGTTTTACTTGAGATGAATGTGCAGTTTGACTAAAGTAAAGTTTAGTAACTTGTTCATACTTGTATTTATTCTTTTATTTTATTTTGAACAGTTTTTATGGGAAGTTTATTCTGCATTTCATCTCATTTCTCTTCTCTTGTTTCTTTTCGTGTTTATCTTTTCTTCTTTTTGTTTTCCTCTGCTTCTTCTCTGCACCATTTCTTCCCATCTTTCTCTTCTCTTCTTAATCTCTTCTTTCTTACATTTTTGTATTTTATTTTCATTGTTTCTTTTGTTTTGTTCACCCTTCCTTTTCCCCCCTTTCTTGTAATTTCTTTCATGTTCATGTTCATTCATTTCTTGTTCTTCTTGTTAGTGTTCTACTTGATCTTATTCTTCTTGTTCTTTTTGGTCTCATTCTTCTTCTTCTTCTTCTTCTTCTTCTTCTTTCTATCCATTATCCTTCTCTCCATGTCAAGAACGTTGTCTCTTCTCTCTCTTTATGTTATTGTGCTCGAGTGGGCGAGAGACTACCGCCTCTAACCACTTCAGTCCCTCTACTCGCTCACTTCACCTGTTCACCCCCTCGTAACCACGGGAACAGGATAAACAGCTCTTAATTGGCCAGTGGCAGTTTAATGCGCTTCCTGTTGAGAGCCATTTCACTCAGAGGAGGCCTTCACACACACACACACACACACACACACACACACACACACACACACACAGCACTACAAAATTGGCAATAATGTTGTTTATATTTACCCCATTATCCCTGTCCAAATATCACACACACACACACACACACACACAGTAATGCAGAGTTGGAACAGAGAGCCCGGCCATAATGAAATAATTGCTCAGCTTATTTGTACATTATGGTAATTATGTTTTTTACTGGGAAATTAATTTACCCATCATGCTTCAGATGGCCGAGAGGTAAACTACTGTATATTCAAAAAGAGCCCACACACACTCCAGCTAATGTGGGCACTGCCAGGGAACACACACACAGATGCACACACACACACAGATGATGATGGCGGGGTCAGCCTCTCAATCTGAATAGAAAACAGTTTGTTTTTGTGTGTCCGCCCCAGAGAGCTGGGATTGGTTAATTGGGGCTCGTTATGATGAAAGAGATGAAAGAGTATGAAAAGAGTATTCGGGCCAAAAGACAAAGATGGCTGCACTCCATCAACTCTCCCGCACACAGAACTACACTTAGGTTTCATTTTTTTGTTGTTTTTCATCTTTTCATCGAAACAAAACACAGTTTTCAAACTTTGAATACACAAAAACAATTCAGAGCTTTGAAAAACCAACGCATATATGTCAAAATACGCCATTACATGGAAAGTTCTACATGAAAAATCCTACAGAAGTTCAAGTACATAAGTATAATCATGAAAATTATACTCCATTATACTGTGTGTGTGTGTGTGTGTGTTTCAGATCATGTTGAACTCCCTCCATAAATATGAGCCGCAGCTTCACATCGTGTGTGTCGGCTCTCGTCATCGTCTGGTTTCCAACGTTTCCTTCAAAGAAACTCAGTTCATCGCTGTCACCGCCTACCAGAACGAGGAGGTACACACACACACACACACACACACACACACACACATTATGTCTGTTAGATCACAATTCGATTAATCGTTTATCAGAAAAGTAAAGTGATGTCTTCAAATATCTTGTTTTGATCAACAGAAACTTCAACGATATTCAGTTCATGATCATTAATGACAATTACCCGAGCAATAAAATAGTTGCTGATTCTTGATTCTGATTAATTATTTGCAGCTTTAGTTCTGATGACCAATGTTCGAATGCATTTTAGCAGATATTAATCTCAACTAGGTTTGCAAAGGGGCAGAAAACTTCCAGTAAATTTCCAGAAACTTTCCATGGGAAGTTAAACTGGGGAAATTTGGAAATATTCGACATTTAGCACCTAATTTGCTACTGTATGAAAACATTTATTTAATATTTGCATTAAATATTTATACCTAATATAATTGCATAATATTAACATTAATTCCATTATTGATCAAATATATATACCCCTTAATAAAAAACTTACTTCACCACTTTATGAGATAATGAACGTTATGAGATGGAACTGATGAGAGAAATCAAAAAATACATACTACAATATATTTTATACCAACTATATTTAAATTCCCTGTAAAGGGCCAACCTTTAATTTTGTAAATTTTATATTTACTGTCATTTATTCTCATTTATTCTCAAAAAATCAACAATAAAAACAAATGAAATATCCTATAAAACAGACTGAATTCTCATGCTGGGTTTAAACCCAGTGAATAAAATACATAAAACAAATAAAACAGACCAAGGTCTCATGTTTGGTTAAAAGTGAGTAAAAATGGGTTTTAAGCTTGGTTTTAATCCCAGACAGTGACGAGGCCTGTCTGATATGTAAATATACATAAAATATCTAAAATACCTCCATATTTAAGACTGTTCATGCCAGTATGAACTGATTTCTGTACATG
Source organism: Lepturacanthus savala (assembly GCA_030544235.1). Lineage (NCBI taxonomy): Eukaryota > Metazoa > Chordata > Actinopteri > Scombriformes > Trichiuridae > Lepturacanthus > Lepturacanthus savala. Next base: position 6,087,326 of record CM060475.1, read on the forward strand.
GTTCAGGACATAAAAATACTTGGAATGCTTTGAATAATAAATTATATCTGACATGATTTTCTACAAAACAGTTGAATTACTTTGTTGAAAATCTTTAAATTCTTCTGAACAATCCAGAACCACAGAGAGAAGAATCAAATGAGACTAGAAGAATTTAGAGTCAGAGTCATCTCTAGATATAATGATTAAATAAATACTCTTCCCTCTGCAAGTTCAGTTTATGTAAATAAAATACCACAAACATCCTCATCCATCAGTTTCTGCATGATTTTGTTGTTTCTGTGCAGATCACAGCTCTGAAGATCAAATACAACCCGTTTGCTAAAGCCTTCCTGGACGCCAGAGAAAGGTACAACAGGTTACACCATGTCAGGTCACAGCTGCTGATTCTGCTGTTTCTAACCATCATTAATGATGTTTGACTTGATCATGATGTGAGTGAATGGATGAGATTCATCAGGAGACACTTAGCACATAGCATTTCTCAACAGGAATCCAGAGAACGTTAGCATTAGCAGGTGATTAGACAGTCGTTATTAGCTGCTCAGAGCTTGGTGTCAAGTGTGAGCGAAACATAAACCACACACACACACACACACACACACACACACACACTGATTGCATTTCATTTGTTCTCCCCAGGATGCCAGGTGGGCGGGGCTTAACAGATTCATCAGAGAGTCGTGTCGGGATTCAACCCTGTGCGTAAATAAATAATCAATAATTCAACTGTGGTCATGAGGTTTAAATTTCATATGTATGCATATTAATATATAGTGTTTTTATGTAAGAAATATATACACTACTCAAAATAATTTAGGGATATTGTTATTTACATGAGTGGTTTTCCTATTTGGTCTGAATTTTAATGGAATAGGTAAAAGTTCCCTTTGATATTACTAAAAGTAAATGAGAAGAAACACCATTTTTAATAGTGTGATATTTATTCCCCCCAAAATATATGAAATCCACTGAGTCTCTCACTATCCCTGACTTATTATATACTGAGTAGTGGATTTCCGCTGTACATACATTTCATTTATAATTGGACTTTTTTTAAGATAAATACAAAATCAGTGTTTTTTTTTTGTTTTTTCTGTGAAATAAGAGAGAAATAAGATATGAGATATAATACAATATATTTCCTCCAACTATATTTAAGTTTCCTGTTAAGGGCCCGTGTTAACCTTTGTAAATTATCTTATGTATACATTTATTCCTGGTAATTTCCATGGACAGTTTCCAACTTTGAAAATTCCTGTGATTTTGCAACCCTAACTGTAACTAACCGTGTATTAAATGAATAAATATCTGATGTTGTTTGTGTGTCAGGCTGGTCCCTGTGCTCAGTAGGAGGGGGCGGGGCTTTTCCTTACAGCAGCAGCCTCCCGCTGACGTCACATCAACACCACGGTTACAAATACCATGGTTACCCGGGACGACACACACCTTACCCCACCACCTACCTGCCGCACCACTCACACCCCTCAGGTAACTCCACATGCTCTTTGTAATTTTAATAAGTTTGTAATTTCTAACAATCAGGATTTATATCTATTTGTGTCATGTGTGTCAGTTTGTCTGTCTGAAGGTGTTCAGGTGTTATCAGACGGATGGAGCAGCTCCTCTCCTCGTCCCGTCTCCTCTTCCTCCTCATCGTCCTCCACCTCCCTTCCCCTGATGAGCAGCGCTCCTTCCTCACAGCCGCCTCCTCCTCCTCCTCCTCACAGCTCCAGGTACACTATACATTAGTGGCGAGCCATTCGTTCGCTTTGAATTAAGTACAGATTCATATCAATGTTTATGTCTTCAGTCAGTATCCCTGTCTATGGACGGTTGGCTGCAATGAGCTAAGCCCCTCCCACTCGCCATGTGCCACTCTCCACGGACCAATAAGCAATGAGAGCATCATGCAGCCGCCCAGTCACGGTAGAGCAGGCGGGGCTGGATGGCCACCTGCCCCCACCCATTCCTTCTGAAGGGATCCCTGATCACTGGCTTCTAGTCAGAACTACAACTGACTGCTGATGACTAACTATACATACTAGTAACTACTGGTGGCTACTAGTAAATACATATGGCTACTAGCAACTACAGGTCGCTATTAGTAACTACAGGCAGCTACTGGTAACTATACATAACTATAAGTAACTATAGGTGGCTACTAGTAACAACATATGGCTACTAGTAACTACAGGTGACTACTAGTAACTACTATTGGTTACTAGTAACTACATATGGCTACTAGTAACTACAGTTGCCTACTAGTAACTACAGGTGACTACTAGTAACTACTATTGGTTACTAGTGACTACATATGGCTACTAGTAACTACAGGTGACTACTAGTAACTACTATTGGTTACTAGTAACTACATATGGCTACTAGTAACTACAGTTGCCTACTAGTAGCTGCAGGTGGCTACTAGTAACTACTGGTAACTATACGTAATTACTAGTAACTACAGGTGGCTACTGGTAACTACAGGTAGCTATTAGTAACTACAGGTCGCTACTAGTAACTACAGGTGGCTACTAGTAACTACAGGTGGCTACTGGTAACTATACGTATCTACTAGTAACTACAGGTGGCTACTAGTAACTACAGGTGGCTACTGGTAACTATACGTAACTACTAGTAACTACAGGTGGCTACTGTTAACTACAGGTAGCTACTAGTAACTACGGGTGGCTACTGTTAACTACACGTGGCTACTAGTAACTACAGGTGGCTACTGGTAACTATACGTAACTACTAGTAACTACAGGTGGCTACTGGTAACTATACGTAACTACAGGTGGCTACTGGTAACTATACGTAACTACTAGTAACTACAGGTGGCTACTGGTAACTATACGTAACTACTAGTAACTACAGGTGGCTACTGGTAACTATACGTAACTACTAGTAACTACAGGTGGCTACTAGTAGCTACAGGTGGCTACTGGTAACTATACGTAACTACTAGTAACTACAGGTGGCTACTGTTAACTACAGGTAGCTACTAGTAACTACGGGTGGCTACTGTTAACTACAGGTGGCTACTAGTAACTACAGGTGGCTACTGGTAACTATACGTAACTACTAGTAACTACAGGTGGCTACTGGTAACTATACGTAACTACTAGTAACTACAGGTGGCTACTGGTAACTATACGTAACTACAGGTGGCTACTGGTAACTATACGTAACTACTAGTAACTACAGGTGGCTACTGGTAACTATACGTAACTACTAGTAACTACAGGTGGCTACTAGTAACTAGCACTTGGGGCCACTCATTTTTTAAAGTGGCTATTTGTACATACTGATAACCACAGGTGACTACTTATAAGTTCTAATGATTATTTTTACTTACTACTGACTACTCATATCTACTGATGACTACTACTGAGGGATGGTAACTACCCACTACTCGTAAATACTAGTAAGGACTGGTGGTTATTTTTACATTAATTCAATCATTATAACTAGTGGTGTTAATAAGCACTATTGCCTACTAGTAAATACACCTAACTAAAAAATAATGGGTTTTGGTTACTGCTGTAGCTACCGGTCACCAGTGGTTTTATCCACTAGTAACAACTGGTCTTTTTATCCCTGGAAACTACCAGTGGCTGTTGGCATCTCTTAGAGTTTACTAGTGGCCAGTTAAGAGTCTGTAAATATATATCATATTTGTGATACCAAAAAATAGCATGACAGCTATTATAAAATTGAAAAGATCACAGTCTTGTTTTTGGTTGTTCAGTCATGTTAAAATTAGTTTATTATTCTTTTTATTTAGAACCAGCACTTCTGGTGCACACTAAACAGACCTACAACTGGTGATAAATCCTGTCCAGAGAAGAATTATGCTGTGTTCCAATTACCTCAGAAGTAGGAAATCAGAATGAATTCACCCTATTCTAGTTTAACAATTCGGAAAACCAAATTATTAGCAATACCAGTTGACAGCTATGCATTACGCAGTATTTTGTGCATACAAGCACCATAGAAACATGTCCACAGGTAGAAGTTGGACAGTATTGTGTGTTGATGGATTTAATGAGAAATGCTATTCAGCTTTATCCAAATTCAGTTGAAATTTCCAACCGGCAACTTGGAAATTCCAACTTCTGAGTACACCTGGAATGCACTATTATACCTGATTGGTGGGATTCTGTCTTTAGTTAAATATGTGTGTATATGTACAGTTCATCAGCTGTGTTTTAATGTAAAGAGAGACATATCTCCTGTTCAGATTCTTCTGTGATTTGTCAGAACAACTTTCAGCTGCTGCATGATGCTTTCAGGTGTTGTTTTGTGTACTCATGATAGTTTCTCAAAAGCCAAAATCAACCAGATCAATAAAATGTTACACTACAATGAAATTTAATTCTGTTGTCTCATATCTTTGGCTACATGTGTACTGAATTCTTCTTCTGCTCTTGTCTTTATTGTTGTGTATTGTTTGAATGCTGCTCTATAATGTGTACAAAAATGACACTAAGAACAATAAAGTTAACTGCAAGTCTCTCTTATTTTAATCCATTCCTATGTTTTTCTTTACATGGCTGCAGGACTGGCTCATACATTCAAAGAATGTAGTTAAATAAATCTGTATATAAAAGTATATACATCTTTAGTTATTTTCTGCATGTTTGTGTATAGTTTGTGTAGATTGTAAAACATGATTTCCCTTCTGGTATATATAAAGTTATAGTATAATCTAATCTCACATAAGAATTTTATTTTAATATATATATAACCTTATATTCCAGAAAATCAGTAATTTAGTTATTTTATTAGTTTTAGTTTTATTTTGATATGTTAAACATTTTATTCTGAAATCATTACCGGAAGTCGCTTCGAGCAAACCGGACGTTTTTACGCAGCGTGTTGCTCTGTGTGCGTCGCTGTAAATCATCCGGTTTTTTCATTGAAGGAAGAAAACATTGTTTTCTGGACAAAGTTTCATATTAACGTTAAAGGTAAGTTTGAGTATTTTATTTGTTTATTTTATCTGTCTTTTTATTGTTTAAAGCTGTGATTCAAGCAAAAAATCAACCGGAAACGGATGATTTAAACGCTCACAAGTTAACGTTAGCTACTCGGTTTATTGACATACAAGTCAATAGGGATGGAGAAAATAATAGAAACAGCAGATTTGGCATTAAAAAGGTCAAACAAGTGTTAATACTTTACCAACTCAAAGCTGCTAGAACAATTTATTTTATATATTTAATAACCCCATCGACAGAGAGATGCTGTAAATGAAGTAATTCAGGCTGTAATGTCACAATATAAAACAGCCAATGTTATGTATCGTTATAAAATAAACTCCATTTTAAATATATATTCACACCTTTCCTGTATTAGATATTTGTAGTTTTAAGCAGTGGTGGTATAAGTACTGTGGAACGGGTGGTGACTGTATAGTTGTGACATCACAACTTCATAGAAGCCGTTGTGGGTTTTCAGGTTGAAGCAGCTGCTGCACCAGCAGGACACCATGGCTCACATCACCATCAACCAGTACCTGACACAGGTAACCTCTGACCTCTGACCTGTCTCTCAGCCTGAAGAAGATACAGCTTCACTCAAGCACACTTTATCCATGAAAGCCGCAAAGAACACAATGATAAAAATTAATTGATTCAGTAATTATTTCAAGCAGAAAAAAATCGTTTTTTGTGTGTTTTGAGCTGTTGATGAGTTAAAATGAGGCGACTGAAGATGAGTTTTTCCCGCAGGTTTATGAAGCCATCGACAACCATGATGGTGCGTTCTGTGCTGAGCTGCTGTCCTTCAAACACCCACATGTTGCCAACCCTCGGCTCCAGGTGAGGCTCCGCACACTCAGGTAGCATTCAGAGTTACCACGGTAACAGCCTGACCTTAGTGTGTGTGTATGTGTGTGTGTTCTAGCTGGCCAGCCCAGAAGAGAAATGTCAGCAGGTTCTCGAGCCACCATACGACGAGATGGTCGCAGCTCATCTCAGGTACATCAATTACTTTATTGTATTGTATGTAGTGATCAATAATCTAGTAACACTTTCTAGTAAATCTGTGTGTGTGTGTGTGTCACAGGTGCACATATGCAGTAGCCAATCATGACTTCGTAGAAGCATACAAGTTCCAGACGATTGTCGTCCAATATCCTTCATGGTGAAATCACATATAATCGATCAATCATTTAATCAGTTAATCACACGGACTGCATGGTCAGTTTCTGTCAATCAGTGAGCCAATAATTAATTGTTCCTGTTCCTTGACTTCTCACGTCCTTCCTGCGAGCGTTCCAGTCGCACAAAGAGGAGAACTGGTGAGTACAGCTAGCCTAGCTTAGCTTAGCATAAACACTGGAAGCGGAGGGAACCATTAGCGTAGCTTAGCACAGAGACTTGAACGCAGCTTCAGTCTGTTGTTTGTGTTTCAGGGCTCTGCAGGTGATGTTCGCTGTCACGCTGGATCTCAGGATATTTGCCAACAACGTAAGAAGTGTTTAAGAAAGAGTATGAAGATCAATCTGTTTGATCAGGCATATTCATATTGTGTGTGTGTGTGTGTGTGTGTGTGTGTGTGTGTGTGTGTGTGTGTGTGTGTGTGTGTGTGTGTGTGTGTGTGCGCGTGCGTGCGTGCGTGCGTGCGTGTGTGTGTAGGCGGAGCAGCAGTTGCAGAAGAAGGGGAAAGGTCAGCCGAGTGAGATGCTGGAGAAAGCAGCTGAACAACTGATGAGCTGCTTCAGAGTGTGTGCCAGCGACAAGTCAGTACACACACATTATGGACTGTATATGTATATAAATACACTTTAAAATGAAAAGTTTTATGGTGTTGAGATGTGTTAACGCTGAATTTTACCGGAATATTATTATTAGTTTTTTTTAAGTCTGAAGTTTTTTCAGTCCAAAATCTTATCACCCCCTCACATTCTTCATTATTGTATTTGATATTTTTGCAGTCGTGCAGGGATCGATGATTCGAAAAAGTGGGGGATGATGTTTCTGAGCAACCAGCTCTTCAAGATCTACTTCAAGGTGTGAACTCACTGTGCTCAATTTGTCTCTGAGTCTCTGAAAGTTTCACTCAACAACACACTGAAAACATTCCCACAGGTTTCTCTGCTAAAACTGTGTCGGAACATTTAGTTCAGTGCGCAGTTAAAAGGATTTTGAGAACAAAGACCCAATGTTCTGAAACTAAGGACCAAAAGTAGATTTATGGAGAAGATTTGTCTTTTCTAGAAGAAACTAAAATAATGAATAAATAACTTGATGTTATGAGAATAAAGTCTAATGTTTTTAATTGTCTGCTGAAGATGAATATAAATATATTGTGTTTGAATGTGCTTTGACTTTTGGACTCATACGAGAACATGTGAAGTATTGATTACTGTTTGTTGTTGTCCTATGAATCAGATCAATAAGCTGCACCTGTGTAAACCTCTGATCAGAGCGATCGACAGCTCCAACCTGAAGAACGACTACAGTCCTGCTCAGAAAGTCACCTACAAATACTACGTCGGCCGCAAAGCCATGTTTGACAGCGACTTCAAACCAGGTGACTGAACCTGCCTTTAACCTGATAATATACAAGGAAACAAATATGGAGACAGCATATGTTTCTGTGCATTGAACAGGTTTGCCTTTATCAAATCATTACATCTAATACTGATCATACATCAGACTAATGATTACTGGATTATTTGAGATAATAGCTAATTTTTCCAAGATGATATTCATTATAAGACAAAATAAGAAAATAAAATATCAATTCAGAGAGTGCATTGATCTCCTACAATAAAGTGAAGATGGAAATGTGTTTGTGTTTGTGCAGCTGAGGAGTTTCTGTCGTATTCCTTCCACCACTGTCATCGCTCCAGTCAGAAGAACAAGAGGATGATTCTCATCTACCTGCTGCCTGTCAAAATGCTGCTGGTCAGAAACTCTCATTTAAACTTCAACACACATCAGTGGTTAAAGTAGTTCAAAGCTCCCAGTCTGACTCCAGCTTGTTTCAGGGTCACATGCCGACTCATCAGCTGCTCAGGAAGTACGACCTCATGCAGTTTGCTGACGTCACCAAAGCTGTGAGGTGAGTGGAGGCTGGAACAGGAAGCTACTCTTTGCTGCTGGGATACACATTTGTTTAAACTTTTAGCAACGCTGGTGGTGTCACTTCAAAACATGTCTGTGTGTCACACTGAATTATGACATTACAATCAACCTGCCTGACTAAATATGACTGAAACTAATAAGGACATTTGACACAAGACTAAAACGAAACGTGTGTGTGTGTGTGTGTGTGCATGCGTCAGTGAGGGGAACCTGCTGTTGCTGAACGAAGCTCTATCCAAACATGAGACCTTCTTCATCCGCTGTGGGATCTTCCTCATCCTGGAGAAGCTCAAGATCATCACCTACAGGAACCTCTTCAAGAAAGTGTGAGTATGCATCATACTTCTTGTGTTGACCTCTGCTGACCTCTACTTGACCTGTCGTGACCTCTGCTGACCTGTCTGCAGGTACCTGTTGCTGAGGACTCACCAGCTGCCTCTGGACGCCTTCCTGGTGACTCTGAAGATGATGCAGGTGGAGGATGTCGACATCGACGAGGTGCAGTGTCTCCTGGCCAACCTCATCTACATGGTGAGCGCATGCATGCACACACACACGCACGCACACACGCACGCACACACACACACACACTATCATTTAACTTATCCTTTCTTCTTCTCTGTCTCCACTCAGGGTCACATCAAAGGTTACATCTCCCATCAGCACCAGAAGCTCGTGGTCAGTAAACAGAATCCGTTCCCTCCTCTGTCCTCCGTCTCTTAGACTACGTTACCCACAATTCCCTCTGACTGTGACACTCCGCAGGCCTATGGAAGCATTTTTCTACTTTTTAGTTAATTCTTTTTTATTTTATTTTGTACTGTAAAAAATGTTAAAATAAAAACAGATGATTTGTAGAGAGCGGATATGATTGATTATTGAACCAATACTATTTTCCTCTATTGGTACAAACTGGAAGGAAATACATTTGAACTGTGCATTGTGGGTATTGGAGTCTTGAATTGAATACTGTTTTATTCTAATCAATATGATGAGATCACACTCTGTTTTTTCCAAAGGAAACTAAACGATTTGTTAGATTTATGCTATTTCTAACCTCCTGCTGAGTGCAAATTCAGTTGAAAATACACTTAAAGCTCATAAATCTTACCCATTTACATTCAGTGTGTTCCAGAAAGATCTCTGTGTGTGCTTATATTCTTCATGTGTCATTTCTCAGAGATCATCTTTTAAAATAAGCAGGTCAGAGCTGCCTCTGTGACCAGTTAGAAGAAAACAACAGTGTTTTCTGCAGTGGACTCTGGCCTGTTCTCAAACCCACACACAGAACAAGCAGCAGTTCCGACCTCTGGAACCCCAGTGTTCAGTATGTTTGTTTATTTGAGGTAAACAAGGAGAAATGACATCACTGGGATGAATAATTTAAAGTGAGAGAGATGTTTCACACAGAAAATAATGTCATGCGTCTCCATTGTTGTAGTTTTTATTTATTTGCCTCACATTCAGTTCAAAATTCTAATTTCTGGCAGTGGATGATAAAAAATACATGAAAACAGACATAGTTTCAATTTAAAATGTGTTTCATCAGCCATGCTCTGTCACTCCAAACACATTTAGTGCTTTATCTTTACTACTGAACAGAGAATCTTTAAATCAAAGCTTCTTTAACTCATTAATGCCATTATTTAGGTTCTTATAGTGGTAGTTTGGGGCGTTTGCAGCTGTACACTGGCAGTAAATGAATAGTTGCAAAGGAGCAGAAAACCTCAGTAAATTTCTGGTTAATTTCCAGAAACTATCCATAGTAAGTTAAACTAGGGATTTTGGGAAATATTCAACCTTTAGCACCTAACTTACCAGCCAGCTAGCTACTATGAATATCTATGAATACGTTTTTTATTCACCATGCTATGAGTTAATAACGCAAAGTTACTAGATAGAACAGTTTGATGGAGGAAATCAAAAATGATCATTAGCTGGGTCGTAGTATCTGGTCCAGAAACAGCTGGTGTCAACAAAACAAAGGTGAAACAGCTATTGCTGTGATTATAGTGAATTTTGAAAAATGTTGAACTATCCCTTTAATCTGGTTGTTTTTGTTTTTAACCAAACAACCAGATTCATAAATATGTTGTAGATTATGTTACACCATAATCTATAAAGTTGACTATTTAAAGCCAAACCTTTAATTTTGTATTCCCATATTCTACTTCAAGCTGCCAAAAGATTAAAAAACCTTTAGGCAAGTAGTTTCCTTCACTACAAAACCTTCACTATGATATGTATATGTGTATATATATATGTACTTGATATCAGCATGTGGATTCGAGAAAGTTAAGAAGATCCTTGACAAACCTGGCATTTATGATCATGAAGGAGCCAGCTTGTTGCAGCTTTTCTGCTGCACTCAAAGTGGACAAATAAGAAGGGTTAAATCAGCTTTAAGGATTCTGTAAATGTCTTTCAACAAGTCGTAAAGTTTTCAGATATTCTGTGACTGTTAAAGGTAAAAGTGTTAAAGGTCTCAAACATTAAATCAGTGATTAATGTGCCGGCTGGCCTCTGCTCAGCTGTGGATAATATCTGATTCAACTCAACCCTCTGACGGCCGCCCTACAGAAACAGCCTGTTGATGTGGCCGGGTGGCTGCTGCCGCTTCACCCGGTTGATGCTTTTCTCTTTGGGGATCAGCTGCCTGATGCCGTCACGGATCCAGCGGATGTACTTGGACACCTGGGTGTAGATGCCATATTTTCCCCGGCGGGCGCAGCCTTCGCCCCAGCTCACAATGCCGGTGACGAAGTAGGTCTCGCCGTAGCGTGTGACGTGCGGCCCCCCACTGTCGCCCTGGCACGCGTCCTTGGGCATCTTGTCGTAGCCGGCGCAGAACATGCGCGTGGTGATGTGCAGACTGGTGGATTCCCTGCAGATGTGGCGGTCCACGTACGGCACGGTGAGGCGCTGCAGGATGGTGGACGTCTGCTGGCCCTCGCCCAGACGCCCAAACCCGCTGACCAACCCGTCAGGCTGCCTCATCAGAACCTGCATGAGGAAGGAACCTGTTTTTGCTTAAATTCATTCATGCTTAAAGCATTCAATGCTTAAAAGCATTGAATTTGTTAGTTTAATACCTGAAAATATTCACTAAAAATCAATTAATAGACTTGTTATCATTCTGTTTGCTGCAGTGCATCATATTGACAATAACTTAACTACTACAGGTGAGGTTTTAGAGAAAAATACTTTTATATGAACATATTACACATTTAATACAAATATTTAAATAAATGAATGTTGCTGGTAGGTCTGTGAAATAGGTATTAAGTTTTATATAACAGGTCTTCAAACAGGGTTTCTGCAGGGTCTTAAAAAGTCTCAAAAGCATTTAATTTATGAGTTTGGGAATAATACCTTTAAAAAACGTGAAAAGTCTTGAATTCTGATATCTGGGTGTTACAATTTTTTAATGAAAAAATATTTTTAGCATTTTTTTGTACATTTAATACCTGAAAATATTCACTAAAAATCAATTAATAGGGTTTTTATCATTCTGTTTGCTGCGGTTCATCATATTCACAATGACCCAACTACTACAGGTGAGGTTTTAAGGAAGAAAAAAATTATGGATGTATTGTGTATTTAATACAATATAAATCGATGTTTATAATACATACACACACACATATATATTTCTTACATAAAAATACTATAAATATATGTATATATGATAATTATATGTCATGACGATGTTTCACTTCACCCCAATTGAATAACATACAATTATCCCTAACTAATTGTAATTAGTGTATATAAATGGTCTTAAAGAATTTAACTTGAGACCTGCAGGAACCCTGTTATGTTGCTTTGAAAGTGATTAGAAGTTTGACCTTTTCTGCAAACTCTTGCTCAGGTAAACAGGCCGGCAGGATGAACCTGGTGAACTTGATGGGCGTGGCCAGTTTGATGAGTGCGATGTCGTGGTTTTTGGTGTTGCCCTGGTACCTGTTGTGAGTGATGACGGTCTCCACCTGGTGAGACGCTTCGTTGCCGTGATTCACCAGCGTGTCAAATTCACCTGAACACACACGAATTAAATGTTTCAGCAGATAATGCAGCTCAAAGTGCTTTACTAAACAAACACAACAGAACAAATGTTCAGGGGACATTTCCCCTCTGAGACGACCCTGTGGTGACTGGAAGCCATGGAGCTTCTTTCATTTCTAGCTGAAAACAACTAAGATTTACACGGACAAAGTGTTTATTGGGACGTCGGGTATATTAACTATCAACCTGATTTATGCTGTTGCTGAAGTGATGAGACAAGACAACAAACTGGCCACCATTATATGAACCAAACAGCTAATCAGTTGTTTCAAATACTAGTTGGTTGCAGTCCTACGTGACTATGTGCAGGTGATGAGCTACTGTTTCTCTGTAATGTAAAGTTTCTAGAGCAGGGGGTGTCAAACATGCGGCCCGGGGACCAGAACCAGCCTCTAAAGGGTCCAATCCAGCCCCCAGGATGACTGTACAGAGCGTGGAGATAACTATAGCTACTGCTTAAAAAACTAAATATTGTTCAGTGACTAAATTTTACAGTAAACTGACTGAATATGGAGTAACTGAGACATCATATTATTAAAACTGCACTTCTTTTATGTATTGTGTAAATATTTATGATGTATTTCTTCACATAAAAGAAGAAGAAATATGTAGCTGTTATTTATACATAAAACTTTTTGTCCGTCCCACTGGAGATCAAATTGTGCTGAGTATGACCCATGAATTGATTGATGATGATTTCAGGTGTGAAATGCTCAGCCTGCCACTGCTGCTAGTTATATTAAAGTATATGCAAAATTGGGAGCAACAATAAAGAAATAGAAATGTGTAAAAGCCCTAACACATATTTTAAAAACATTTTACATGTAAAAATTTGATTTAATACAATAAATAACTATGAAATTAGCAACACACTTTATACACATAGCAGCAATAAAATGCATTCCTTCAGAAGCAAAAGTGTTATGAGAAGCATATTCTTTACCTACCGAGCTTGACATAGATGTAGCGAGAGTCGTTCATGCAGTGGGCGGCGGTCAGGATGACGTATTCGTTGAGGATCGTTCCTCCACAGAACCCTCGGTCCTCCCCGTCCAGGAGGAGCGCCTACGACCACCAGATGAGAACAAACTGTGAATATTGCAAATTACCAGCAAATTCACAAAGGCTGCAGAGCTGATGCTCAAGAATGAGTAAGATAAATACAGCTCTGGAAAAATAAGAGACCACTGCGTAATGATCAGCTTTCTGATTTCACTACTTATAGGTATGTGTTTAGATAAAAAGAACATTTTTGCTTGAGTCTATAAACTACTGACAACATTTGTGGAGCATTTATTTGCAGAAAATGACAAATGGTCAAAATAACACAGAAAATCCAATGTTTTCAGACCTCAAACAAGATCTAATTCATTTTAAAACAACATAACATAACAACATTCAAAAGTCAGTTCAAAAATCAATATTTGGTGCAATAACTCTTTTTAATCCCAGATTTCATGTGTCTTGGCATGATCTCCACAGTCTTTACTGTTGTTCTTAGATGATTTTATGCATGTGTTGGAATTCAACAGAAATGGCTGGAATACATGTAGAGATGCTGATTTCAGAAAAAAAAAATGCTGTGGTCCCTTACTTTTTTTTTCCAGAGCTGTACAGATGACACCTTTGGCATAGTTTTCTCTTTCTATTCCTTTGATCAATGGGAAATGAGGCAGTAAGGGTCTCCCAGGTTTCAAACATGGACTCCCTTTATGCTATGGGTCTCCAACCATGGAGAGCCACTGTGGGTTCAGGTTTTTGTTCCAGCTAAGCAGGAACACACCTGATTCTACTAATAACCACTAGGGCCCTTGCTTTATTAGTAGAATCAGGTGTGTTACTGCTTGGTTTGCACCCACAGAGGCTTTCTAGGACCAGGGTTGGAGACTCATGCTTTATGCGTTGTTAAACCATGACTAAAGTGCGATTCTACCTGCCACGGACATTGTCCTGGTGGACAGTCCTCTCCGTTGACAATGCGTGTGTCACCCGCCACTTGAGAGGTGAGGAGTTCCTCCAGTACGGAGTATCTCGGCTCATTCTGGCTGTCGCTGGTGCTATTCTCAGACACATGGGACTCATACAGGTCAGTGTCGTTGGCGGTGATGTTCATGTGGTTCGGCCATGTGCTGTTCTCCGCCGTCATGTTATGCCGTTCATATATGAAAACAGTCCTAGTTTTTCCGGTGATGATGGCACCGCATTTGAACTCCTCTGCAAGTGAGGTTTAGGTCAGAGTTTGCACAACAGAACTGTTCATCATTGAAATAAACATGTTTATGTTCATAGAGAAACACAGTTACAGTAGATCCTGCTATCAACCCCCAATGACTGACCTGGTTATGTCTGAGGTAAAGCTATACGGATTCAACATTGAAGACTTTGTAGAATCTTTCTCACCATTAGAGTCACAGGACTTGTCGTCTGGTGCCAGGTAATACCCATCAGCGCAGGAGCACTTGACGTTTCCTTGGTGCACGTTGCAGAAGTGTTCGCAGCCGCCGTTTTTGTTCTCACAGAGTTCAGGAATAGCTGCAAAGATATAATAAAACATTGTCAAGACAGAGCAGGAGGGTTTCAAACAAACACAGGATAAAAGCTACTGTAAGTAATGAGCATGGTAATGGTTGAAGGAGCAAAAGACTGATTGGAGACAACTGTTTGTTTCCTTCTTCTCAATCTCCTGCCATGCTGGCATTTTTCCTGTCAGGACAGTTCCTTTTGAGCATTTGTGTTAAGTTCCAACATTCACCTCTGGAAATATACTTTGGGTAATGACCGAGGTGAGCTGGGAGAAAACTTTGAAGCAGAACCCAGGATATACTCAAAGGGATCATATATCTCATCTGAACTGGTTAAACCTTGGGATCCCACAGGAAGTGAGAAAGAAGAAAGAAAAATGGGCTACCTACTGACCCTAACTGGACAAATATTGTGGTATTGTATAGGCGATGAGGACATTAAAGGTTTTGCTAAAGGACACTAAGCTTAAACCCGACTATTTGCAGTGACTTAGGTTCTGTACCGATTTCACAGTTGTAGCCTTGGTACTCAGACTGGCAGTAGCATCTGTAGCCGCCGATTGTGTCTTTGCAAATTCCATCGTTGACACAGGGCGTCGATATACACGCGTCACCATCTGCAGGACAAACACAGCAGGTTCAGTCAGAGTTTTGATGAGATGTCACTTTATTGATGCTTAAATTCTGCAAAAACACCTGATGTTTTAGTCCTTTCTCTTGGCAAAATGGATATAATTTCAGCACCCGCAGTCCACTTGGGGGCTGGCTACTTGTTTCTTTTAAGTGCATTTATAAAGCAAAGCTTGATATCATCCTCCAAAACCCATATTTCCTTGTTAATTTTTTATTGAAGGAAAGGTCTTACCAATGTATACAGCCCAGAACTCATTCTGCAAACAAACAAAAAAAACAGAGTTAAAACAACATAAACTTTTAACAGTGTGTCTCAGTACCAAAAGGAACTTTATAAAGGGTATTTTACAAACTAAAACTTGAATCTGGAGATTTAAAATCTAACTCAGACCTGGTACAATGATCTTTGTGGATAAGATTGATTTTGGACCACTCATTAGATGTATCTTTATTACCAAACAAGCATTAATCAGCAATTTCATTCAAGTTGTGCAAAGTTAGCTTAAGCTGAGACTACACAATCGCACAAAGAGGGTTTCCAACAGTAATTTGGGTGTTGCTTTAATACTTGTGATGGATTTAGTTTGAGTTAACAGTGACGTGAAGGGGTGAAGGTGTAGGTGAGTACAGTTTTGGCAGCGTCTTCAAAGATCTCCCGCGCCTCCTCCCAGTCGCAGCGTTCCTCGACACATTCCCTCTCCATGTTGCCTTGTTTAAGTTCCTCTAAAAAGCTGTTGGCTCGTCTCCGTCGGCTCAGCACCTGACTGGCCTCGTTGCCGTGCATGAAGACTGGAGAGAGAACGAAAGAGGCGTTCAACCGTCTGACAGAAACACCACAGTACCTTCATTCAGAAATTGACACACAAATGTGTGTTTCCTAAATCCAAACTACATACTACGAAGGTTTTTAGTTTTTTGTGTGTTTGCCTCGGCAAAATGACAAGTCACATCTGGACAAGATTGAAGTAAAACACTTTGCCTTCTCCACTTCTCACACATTGCATCATCGCTTCCTGTCAGTATGTTGATTTTGTACTGTGACGGTAGGGGTTTCAGATGCAGTGGATATGTAAAGTTTCTTTCATACAAAGTAAACTTCTGACCACCAGCAGCTCACAACTCTCACTTATTCTGAGGCACATGTTCTGGTTTGAAAAGAGAAACAAAAGACAAATCACAGAGCAGCAAGTGGTTTGTTTGTTTGTTTGTTTGTTTGTCCAATCAGGTGTTAGTCATGTAATCAAAAACCTGTCAGTGACATCATCAGGTCGAGTTTCTCCATTTGTGCTGCTGCTGGCATGTTGACATCACACACAACATGCTAAACACACCAAACAGGACGAGGTCAACTGTCCACTCTCTGCTTTAACTCCACATTCGTCTTCCTCGCTACTTTCCTCATCTTCTACAGCCTTGCGATGGATTTTAGTGAACGTACCATTATCTGCGGCGGCAGCCAGGTGGAGCAGCAGGAGGCTGAGGGACAGTCGGTGAAACCAAAACATGGCCCCGAATGGTGGTCCTGGGCTGGAAAAACCTGAGTGTTCTGTGTGGAGGTAATGGAGTCTGACTGTGGAGAGAGGGAGAGAGGAGGGGAGGTAGAGAGGGCAATGACCTGTGAGAGAGAGGGAGAGAGAGAGAGAGAGAGAGAGAGAGGGAGGAAGAGGAGGAGGAAGTGAACTGATCAGAGGGGTGGGACT
Organism: Lepturacanthus savala; assembly: GCA_030544235.1. Classification (NCBI taxonomy): domain Eukaryota; kingdom Metazoa; phylum Chordata; class Actinopteri; order Scombriformes; family Trichiuridae; genus Lepturacanthus; species Lepturacanthus savala. The sequence continues at coordinate 6,104,345 of CM060475.1, forward strand.
TCCTGCTGCAATATTTGTGATTAAAAAGCCCAAACTGAGCATTTCTGTAGGAACCAGCCTGAGGTTCATACTCTCCTGATGACAGACCCATTAGACCAATTAGACGATCGTCTTCGTCAAACTCCTCCAATCAAATGTGAAAAAATGGATTGCGATGATTTTATTGTCAAGTTTTTGGGTGCTGCGATTTGTCCCCAAAGACAATTCCATCGCATTTTGAATTCATTACCACCTCTTCTCCATGGAAACAGCAGCTGAGGTTTATGGGTAACGTAGTGTTTGGAGTCGTCCACTAACCAGAAGCAAAGTGTATATTTAAAACCGGGGCAAAAATGGTCCGGGCAACAAAACACAACTGACTGTCATTTCCTGACAAGTGAAAGAGTCAATTCTCTGAGTCAGAGGCTCTGTCCTCTCCGGAGTTACAGATGTCCACAGTCCAACCTGAAACACTGATCAATATTTACTCTGCAGACTGACATTCTACTGAATAAATGAGCAGGAAAGGCTGAACATCCAAACAGATGTAAAACAGGGCTGGAATAATACATAAAATGTGTCTTACACCTCTTTTTCTGGTCCAACTCACCAGTTTAATAACTTTTATATATTTCATGACTTTATGAGTTCATTCTTTTTATTTTAAACTATAAAAAATGTTAAAATAGAACAGATGGTTTGTAGAGCGATTATTGAACTATTCTCTCCTCTATTGGCACAAATCAGGTGTAAATGAGTGAATGGGCATTGAGACTTTATTTCAGGCAGTGAGTAGAGACATTAGTTGCTTTATTATCATCAATCTAACAATTTTTCATATTTCCTACAGAATTAACTTTTTATCTGCATTTTAAAATATTAAATAAATGCAATACAGAACATTTTACTGTTTGATTCCTACTACTTCCAACCTCCTGCTGAGTTTAATCCAGCTGAAGATGGAGGAAAATAGACTCGAAGCTCATAAAATTTAACTTTTTAAGATTCGGTGTGTTCCAGAAAGATCTTCAACATTTTGAGAACATCAGACTTTGTAGAAAAAAATATGCAAATACAAACATTGTGAAAAGTAATTTAGTAATCTTGAATAATCCTTTTAATGCACCAGGAGAACCAAAAAACAAGAAATAATCAATACATTTATGGGATGAATCAGTGAATAATTCTATTTATAGGAGCTAAAACAAATGAAATAACAGTCCTTTTTCATCAGAGTTTTAAATCATGACGTTGTGGTGGTGGTGGTGGGGGGGCGGAGCCTCAGCGGTTCTCAGGATACTGAAGGACTTGTGGCACCATGTGATCCTCGGCCACCTCCAGCCTCATTTTGATCCAGACCAGGTAGCGGGACAGTTTGGTGAACACCATGCCGCCTCTGCTGCCGTCTTTGTCGCCATGACAACCTGCCGATGGCGAGGTCAGCAGCCCGGTCAGAAACGCTGTCTCTTTCTCCACCGTGGCAACGGGCGTCCCCGGCAACAGTCCACAATCTGTCTTCCTCCTGCTGACCAAGGTGTCGTCAGATTCTGGGAACTCGTGATGTTGGCCTTGTAGGCCTTGTGCTTCATTCGGTGTCCCAGGCACTCCATTTTGGCTTCTATTTGTTTGATTCTGATTCTGGTTCCCTTTATCACCATTCAGGCTCCTATAACTCCCATTTTGGATCCCTGCAGGTCCACTTTGCCTCCCCTGAATCTCATTTTGGATCCCCATGGGTCCATTTTGTCTCCCTCCAGCTCCTATTTGGCTCCTCATGCAGAACATCTTGTTGTTGAGCACATGCGAGACATTTAGCTTACTGCGGCACTCGTCAAGCATCATGTAGACCAGTTTCTGGTTCTGGTCTGGTCTCCCTGCGAGGCCGGTCCTCCCAGAATGCATCAGGACGTTCTCACTGAAGTCCTTGGTGGGCAGGCACAGGTGGATGAGTGTGGGGCTAAAGGGCAGTGGGTTGGCCAACTCCAGGAGGGTGAGGTCATTGCTGTAGTAATCTGTATGGAAATGTTCGTGGATATAGAGAGCTTGGACGGGGATGATCGCCTTCTTGTTACCTAGGAGACGAGAGATGAGAAGGTGGTACATTAACAGGTAAATTATATGAAAACTTCTCCGTATATTTATTAATTGTTTGTTAAGCGTGTCAGCCAGAAGTGACCCACATCCAATTTTTCGCCCCTATGCAACCTGTATCTGATCTTTTAATGACAGTGAGAACTTTTTTTTTCAAATGTGACCCAGGCCACTTGGATATTTGGTCCTAAAACCAATAATCAGTGTGAACTTTAACTGCTTCAAAAGTGTTCAAAGCAGTATTTATTACATTACATGGACGCTAACTGCGGGTGACAAGGGGAAACTATTGTAGAGAGCACTTATTGCACGACTTTCAATTTAATTTCAAGAAAAAGGTTCCATGAATTGATCAAAAAATATATTGGACGTGACGCCTATTTAATGAATTTTTGTGAATTTTCAACAGACTGAACAATCAAGGCCATTGACATCACAAAGGACCTCGTCCTTCAGACAGATTATTACACAAAGCCTACAAAAGTTTGGAGCTACACAACGTTTTGTCAGCTGGTGGGTCCACAACCTCAGTACCAAACGGCTCCACTTTAACGAAGGAGCCAGGTCACACACGGCACTATACAACCTCGCTTTTAACTCAATCCACCAAAGGCTGTTTTACCGAATATTTGTGCATCCTTACAAACAAACTATTGTCTAAAATGTCACTGATCAGATGCCCAATCCAGTAAAAACAGCCTCAGGTCTGCAGACCTTTGGCCACATATTGCACTAACGCTGTGTTAATAAGTTTGATACCAGTGAGCACATAGAGGTTTGGGAGTTGTATGCCGGATTCCAGGAGGCAGCGAGCGGAGGTCAGGACGGAGCGCCGACCAAGCACCACGCCTTTGCACAGCTCCACCCCTTTACTGTCCAGCAGGGACACCTGGGGACAGAAAACAAACGCACACAGCTGTTTGAGATGCTTGTTTTTTATTGGTTGGGTTCAACTGAAGTTTGAAGGGTCACAATAGCCAAGTTTCAGTCACATCAATCATGGTGATGTAGAGATGGTAAACATGGAGACGCTGGCTATGGAGGAAACTGTCGTAGAGAGCGCTTATCGCACGGTTTTCAATTCAATTTCGAGGAAAAGATTCCACGAATCAATCCAAAAATTGGACGCCTATTTAATGAATTTTTGTGAATTTTCAACAGAACTGAACGATCAAGGCATCGGCATCTTTGCGAGCTTTAACCTCATTTCCTGACCTCCATCTGAATTTCGTGCTCCGATAACTAAGCATTGCGATCAAAATCAAGTCCTTGAAATCCTTCTTTACCTGCCAGGGCAACGTCGTACTGTTGAACTTGTGAGGAAGTCGTCCGCAGGGAAACTCCACTGGAACACACACAGTTCATTATTACATCGTTTCTTTTTGTAAATGTGGTATGTTTGGTACATGTCAGACCTTCAGGCAGACAGCTGCGGTTGTCGCTCTGTAATTTGAATCCCAACATGCAGGAGCAGGTGAAGGAGCGATAGGACGCCGTGCACAGCTGGTGACAAGCTTCTGGACCTTTAGTAGGACACTCAACGACGTCTGTAACTACTGCAGCACAGAGGAATAAGATATATCACAAAATACCATGTTCTTTGGTACAATTAGTCCAATATTGAGTAGAATTATCTTGAATTATCTTATTCTATTAGCAGATCATTTTCCCCTTTCAAATAATTTCCCTGAGGACCGACCTTCTATATTGATCTGTGGATCTGTAGATACTTCATGAGACTCGACCTGGGCTCCCAGCTCACAGATGTGTCCGTGGTGTGGGGAAACGCAGGAGCACATGAATCCCCCTGACAGGTCGGTGCAGTTCCCCCCGTTTTGGCAGGGGTTTGGCAAACACTGGTTCCCATCTGATCAGAGGATTCCAACAATTCAGACTGATTTCAACAGAAAGTTCATCAAAGTTCATCATAGAGTCTTCTGGTCCAGAAAATGGTGAAAAAAATGTTGATCAGTGCTTCATAAAATCCTGAAAACTTAGATCCTCATGTTTTGGTTTGTCCACAATTCAAAAATATTTTCATTCTTAACCACTTAAGCCCCAGGTCTATTTTTCAGTTTCCCTGCGATAATAAATCTTGAATGTCTCTACAAAGGTTACTACAGAAGAGTCAGAATCAATTTAACTTGCTGTTATAGAGCAAAATATAGTTAGAATATTGCCAAAACAAGACCAAACTGACACAAATCTGAAAAAAAACTTGAAATAAGCTAAATTATCTGCAATGCAAAGTTCAGTGTTTAATAAAATATGTCTAATTGCTTGTTGTTGAAGATTTAAGGGACTATTTGATTACATTTTACTTTCAGGATAAAATATAAGAGTCAATCAATTTATGTAGCTGTTACATAGAAAATATAGGTCGAAAATATATTAATAAAAAGTGTGTTTTAGTACAGATACAAATACTTTATTTAGTGTTGGAGCTGAGGTTTTCTGTGAAAAACTCAATGCTGCTCCCATATCAAGGGGTTTTGGATTTTAACTAATATCAAAATATTTGGCAATTAGTAAAAGTCCCCCTGAAATAATAATGTTTTTTTATCCTTTTCAATCACAAAAAACTGTTTCTTTCTATTTTTATATTAAAATTCAATCACATTTCAATCACCACTAATATATATCAACATAATACGCCCACTTTTCAATGGTCCAATCACATTTGTCCCATCTTATTTCCTGTTCATAGATGTTATAATATGGTAAAGACATTAATTGGAGTCATTAGAGCTGACAGGAATGAAAACTCACCGTAGTAAACGGTCCAGAAGGCGAGCTGCAGAGGAACAAAAACCTGTTAGAACCACAACCTTCTCCTTTCTCTGAGTGTTTATGGTGATTAATTGACTTAACTACTGACTCCCCACAGTCTCAGTGTGACTAACCAGTCGATTTAAAGTTAAATTTCATCTTGTGTACTGTTTGTTTTAGTCTGACCGTCTTTTCGTTGTCTTCGAAACACTCCCTGGCCTCCTCGTAGTTGCACATCTCCTCGTAGCACTCCCTCTCCAGGTTGCCCTGCAGCAGCTCCTCCAGCAGGAACATGTTGGCCCGTTTGGACCTCAGGAGGCTGTGGGCCGGCACTGCCTGCTGGAACACTAGCATCACAACAACAACAACAATAGAACAACAACAACAAAAACAACAATGCAACATCACAACAATAACAATACAACAACAGAAACACAACAACACGACAATACAACAACAACAATAATACAAAAGCATCACAACAACATCACAACAACATCACAACAACACAACAACAATACAACATCACAACAATACATCATCACAACAACAAAAACACAACAACAATACAACAACAACAACATAACACCACAACAAGGAAGTTTACAGTAAATCACTTCCTAGATGAAATATATGATAGTTCTAATAATCATTTTTACTTCCTTTCATTCTTACTTTCTTTAATATGTCCCAAATCATTACTGTAAATAATTAATTTTTATTTAATCATTATTGTTAAAATGTCATAATTACTGAATTATTATTTTAATTTAATCATAACTAAATCAATGCTGTAAATAAGTGGTAATTACTAAAAATGTAATGTAAATAAGTTCTAATTACTGAAACATTATTGTTAATAAGCTATAATTACTGAATCAATACTGTAAATGAAATATATTGACTGAATCATTATTGTTGTATATGTCATAATTACGGAATATTACTGTATATTAGTTATAATTACTGATTTATTACTGTAAATTAATTATAATTAGTCATTATTGTTAATAACTCATAAATACTGAATCGTTACTGTAAATCAGTCAATTACTAAATTACATTATTGTAAATAAGTAATTAAAACATACTGAGAGTAAAACTCAGCTTCAGTCGACATGATTGGAGTCAAGTGATCAACATATTCACAGCACAAATAAAACTCCATAAATGAAAGAGTTTATATGAAACAGCTGCAGACCCCAGAGGTCAGAGGTCAGAGCTCCTACCTTCTCCTCTGATGAAGACATGAAGGAAGCTGACGAGGAAGACGAGAGAGACCAGAGCCGCTCGACAGCAAGGCGACATGATGCTGACCGCCATGACACTGACTGCACTGGTAACACACACACACACACACACACACACACACACACACCTATTTACACACCAGTGAGTCACAAGTGAAGAAACTTCTGGGTCTGAAGAAATTTCTGTAAAACAACCTTTGCTCAGGACGTTTCCTTGAATTTTAACTTGTTGCTTCACTCATTTATATAAAATAAAAAGTGTCAGTGTTTTAAAAGCTTCTGCAGAAATCTCCCCGAGACGTTTCATGTGAAATAAAACTGGTGTCGGTTTATCTGTGTGTTATTTCTCATGTAGTGTCGTCTCACAGAGATTTTCAGATTTTAAAATAAGCAGGTCAGAGCTGCCTCTGTGACCAGTTAGAAGAAAACAACGGTGTTTTCTGCAGTGGACTCTGGCCTGTTCTCAAACCCACACACAGAACAAGCAGCAAGTCCGACCTCTGGAACCCCAATGTTCAGTATGTTTGTTTATTTCAGGTAAACAAGGAGAAATTACATCACTGGGATGAATTATTTAAAGTGATAAAGAGATATTTCATGACCTGGATTAAGTCAGAGGTGCATTTTTTTAAGCTGCTTCAGTTTCAACAGCGGCTCATGAAATTAAAACAAACATATCATCCAAAGTCATACAAGGTTTCTAACGTTCCATTAATAAATTAATGCATTTTCATGCTCAACAATATTAATGTGACTCTGTGACTCTGTGAGTCAGATAAACTTCATAAAAACACTACAACAAAAAGCAGAACTTATTAAGTTATTAAGTTTGATTCATAATATTTTTCTCCTTGAACTATTTAGAGACATAAATGTACCTGGATCAGTTCAGATCAAACATGCAGGTTAATGAGAATCATTTAATTAATCACATGAAGAATGTTTTAGTTCAGTTTCCATCAGTGTGAACAGAGGAGACCAAACTAAACTTAAACTATTTCAACTATTTCAATAAGATTTTATTAGCTTCAGGCTGCATTAACAACACTAAGGAGACACTACGAAATCCACACGAAGAAAAATGTTTCACATGTTCAAATTTTATTTTCACAAAGTTAAATCCGCATCATTTGTTGGAAACTTCACAGTTCTTTTGGCCACTGTTCAGCCCATAATTTAACAATCTTTAATTCTGTCTAATTCCTTGTTGTCAAAGATTTAAGGGGCTGTTTTATTCCATTTTTCTTTCAGGATTCAGGATAAAATACAGATTTAAAGTAAATCTCTGTCTTAATTAAACGTTGGTCCCTAAAGTTCATCTTTTATAAACCACTTAAGACCCAGGCCTATTTTCCAGTTTTCCTGCTAAAAATTAAAAAAAATGTGTTTTATTACACTTTAAAAACACTTTATTTAAAAATTAAAACAAGACTAAACTGACCCAAATCAGAAAAAAATCTTGGTAGAAGCTAAATTATCTGCAATGCAAAGTTCATTAATAAAATAAGAGTTCAAAGATCAATTAATTGTCCATAAAATCACACTGAAGATCATTATAGAATATGAAGAATATGATATAAGATTATAGTAACTATAATATATAGTTAGTAATATAGTAAAAAGAAAAACAACATTTGGTTTTACTACAGATAAAAAAGACTTTATTTAAACTTAAAATAAATCAGGAAAGAAAATTGAAAATGTCTTATTTGCAATGCAATGTTTCAAATCTAAATTAAATATCTAAATAATCTCTACTACTGATATTATATTAAACTATTTTCTTATTGTATTGATGATGTGGATATTGATGATATATATTGATGATGTAACAGTAACATTGGGTTTTACTACAGATAAAAATACTTTATTTATATTTTGACAGTTTAAACTATTTTCTGTTGCATCAAGTCAGGAACAGTCACCGCCGCCTTCTGCGCTGGCTTCTGATTGGTCGGTGGGTTTTTCATGGTGGCCTCCGCCCAGTCCACGAAGCCAGCCATGTTTGTGTACACCTCGTAATACCCCGGGTGTGCACAGCCCCGCCCCCAGCCGACCACGCCCGTCAGGAAGTGGGTGGATCCGTAGAGCGTGATCAGGGGGCTGCCGTCGTCGCCGCGGCAACTCTCCACCTGCCCCTCCAGGTAGCCGGCGCACAGCATGTTAGCGGTGAAGTTGAACTTGGCCTTCTGGGAGCACAGGGACTTCTGGATGATGGGGACGGACATCCTGCGGAGCAAGGGGGATGCGGGGCCTCCGGGACGGGTCCCGGGCCCGTCCTCGTTGCCGCCGCTGGTCCTCCGGCCCCAGCCGTACGCCGTGTGGTACCGGACCTGCAGCAGCTCCTGCTCCAGGAAGTCCTTAGTGGGCAGGCAGACCGGGACTACGTGGCGGTTCAAGATGGCGGTCTGGTTCAGCCGCAGCAGGGCAATGTCGCTGTCGCCCGTCGCTGGGATGTAACCCACGTGGGCAATCGCCATGGAAACGGGGATTCTCTGCTCGGTGCCGTCGGCAACGTCTAGGTTGTGTTCCCCTGGTAACAGAAACGGTCGGAACGGATGGAAAATACTGAATCAGGTCAGAAAGTGTTGGGAAGAGAAAAGTTACAGATCTTCATTGTTTAAATATCAGACTTATTATCAACATCAGAAATGCAAATTCTGAGTGTTTACCTGCCACCACTGTGAGGTTTTGGGGGTCATTGCCATGGATACAGTGTGCGGCAGTGATGACCCAGTCTGGCCGGATCAGAACACCTCCACAGTGACTCTTCCCGTTCAACTGGACCAGAACCTGATCAATCGATACATCAGGTATTAATTATCAAATGACTAGTGTAGTGCTTGTTCAGAACCAGTTCCAGGGCTTGGCTCCTTGAACGGATCATGTTTCTGGTACTGGTTGTATTTGGTTCGTGGTCCTGGTGTGGTTCATGTTTCTGGTATGGTTCATGTTTCTGGTATGGTTCATGTACCTGGTGTGGTTCGTGGTCCTGGTATGGTTCATGTTTCTGGTATGGTTCGTGTTTCTGGTATGGTTCATGGTCCTGGTATGGTTCATGTACCTGGTGTGGTTCATGGTCCTGGTATGGTTCATGTTTCTGGTATGGTTCATGTACCTGGTGTGGTTCATGGTCCTGGTATGGTTCATGTTTCTGGTATGGTTCATGTACCTGGTGTGGTTCGTGGTCCTGATATGGTTCATGTTTCTGGTATGGTTCATGTTTCTGGTATGGTTCATGTACCTGGTGTGGTTCGTGGTCCTGATATGGTTCATGTTTCTGGTATGGTTCATGTACCTGGTGTGGTTCGTGGTCCTGGTGTGGTTCATGGTCCTGGTATGGTTCATGTTTCTGGTATGGTTCATGTTTCTGGTATGGTTCATGTTTCTGGTATGGTTCATGGTCCTGGTATGGTTCATGTTTCTGGTATGGTTCATGTTTCTGGTATGGTTCATGTTTCTGGTATGGTTCGTGTTTCTAGTGTTTCCAGAGTATTGTTGTCTGTTTTGGTGGCTCTGGTATTCAGTAAACCAGTGTTTACCTGCCATGGACACTCTCCACTGGGACAGTGGTTGCCTCCCACCACCCTGGTTTGATCCACCACAGTCTGATCCTGTGGTCCTGTCTCCAGTGGAGCCAGCTGGCCACACGGGTACTCCACTGTAACCCAAACCAGACAAAACACTGTGAGGAGGATGCTTCAACATTTGGAGCCATCGTGTTTGCAGACAGGTTTTTTCCCACCCTGAGCGACACAGTCTCGTCCGTTGTCCCCCAGCATGTAGCCGTCAGCACAGAAACATTTACGCTTTTCTCCAGAGCCGTCGCAGAAATGCTGGCACTGTCCGTTCTGGTAAAGGCACTTCAGAGAGTCCTCAAACACTGAGGAAATAAATCAACTTAGATCACTAAAAAACTAGATATTCATCAGATTTTCACACATGAATATTTTAATTTAGGTTTTTTTACCTATCTGACAGAATCGACCTTCAAATCCTTCAGCACAACGACATTCGTAGGTGGTTCCCAAGTTGTCACACGTCCCGTTGTTTCTACACGGATTAACCAGGCAGGGTTCCCGACCTTAACGAACATATTTATTTACTGACAATCAGAGGAGGAAGTATTACTGCAGTATAACATAACAGCAGTGTACAAATATTCCATTACAAGTTAAAGTCCTGTGTTTAGTGTAAAAGTACTGCAGTAGAAGTGTTTTATTTTAAAAGCTTGTTATATTATCCACTGTGTCATTATATGTGATCCTTGATCTCTTTGATTTCTGTCTGTATAGCAACATACAGCAGGAGAATGAGGATCAATACGGCTCAATCCCACAGTTTCAAAGGTAGATATACCAATAAATCAAAGTCTGAACTATCAGAATAAATCAACAGGTAGAATATGTGAAGAGAAAACAAGTGATTAACACAAAACTAAACTTCATCCCTCAGCTACAAAATGAGTAATAATTACCATTTTATGAGATTTGACTCTAACATAAATGGCCACAATGGACACATCAATCCTGTCTGTTTACTTATGTAATGTTGAAGTATATATTTTTAAATTCTTTTTAATAAATGTATATTACTATAAATGTATATTACTTTTACAGTTTTAACTGTATTAATATTCATGTTGGTGATTTAACAGTATTCTAGCATTTTCATATCATCAAAAATAATAAATGACACCCAAAATGTAGATGTGACTCACGATCATACGTCAGCCAGAACTGCCTCTGAAAAAACAAAGATATTTATTATTAATACCTGCAGTTGTTTAAGTTTACTGCAAAATATCTTAAATATAATATGAGGAAAAGACAGAGAAGATATAAACTATACACCAAGTTAAAATAAACAGTAGTTCTGATCATTGAATTCCATGTAATAAACAAGGTAATATGAGAAATATAAACTGAGACCCAAAATAGTCTCACTAATTACACTTTGTCCAAACAGGTGATAATGTATTCTAAAACAAATTACTAATTTTGTACTAAATTCATGAATTAAACCTTTGAAATGTTGTTTTCTGGCGATAACTGACCGTCTTGACGTCATCTTCAAAGACCTCTCGAGCCTCCTCATAGTCGCAGATCTCTTCGATGCATTCCCGCTCCAGGTTTCCTTTTTTCAGCTCCTCCAGGAAGCCGCTGTTTGCTCGCCGCCATCGCTGCAGCACGGCGCTGGCCTCACGCTTCTCTATGAACACTGAAAGCAAAATATCAACATATACTCACAGAGAGATTCATTTCACTCATATTTTCTGTAATAATTCGCAAAATAGCTTCACTCTCTTTCTATGATTTAATATCAAATCTTATCACATTTTTATATATGAATAAAACTGAAGCACTGGAGGATTTTAAATGTAAGTTAAAATATAAATTACACTGATATATACTATATCAATTTATAATAACGTGAAGTTTTCAAGAAAGTAGATTAAAGTAAAATTAAGAGTCAAAAACTAGGTGAATTGTTGATTAGTTGAATGATTATTTGTCAACTAAGAATTTATTTCATATGGTAGAAAGTGACATTTTATCTGTTTAACTGGTCGAGTTCAGTGGTTCTCAAACTTTTTCACATCAAGGTCAAAATTATGCCATAATCAACAATAAATAAACAAATAATGACTCAGTACATAAATACATATATACAATATACAATATAGGGACACATACAATATATGTCAATATTTATTTAATTTTACATTTAATTATTTAATCTATTATTTTCACATTTATTTAGATTTTATTTATTCATTTATTCATTTTTAAATGTACCTATTTATTCACTCATCCATTCATTTTCACCTCAATATATAAAATGGAAAATAAAATTTGAGTTCATTTGCAAAAGGAAAATAATTCACAAATAATAAAAATAAATAAATTTACCAGTATTTATTGATTTTAAATTATGGCAGTCCTCTATACAAATGGCCCTACATTCTGTCATTGGGGAATTATAGTAAAAAATAAATTATTCTATATTCTGTCACATGTTTCAAAACTCAGTGACCACCCACCTTCTATTCACAGCTGTTCATATCAGCAAATCAGAGAAGAGGCTCATTAATATTAATGAGGCAACTGTTTTACAGCTGCAGAGAGAAGCTGTAAAACTATATTTAGATGATTTTTATGGTCTTAAAGCCACAAATATATCTTCTTAGTGACATCCAAACTTCAAATACCCATGAAAAGTATCAAATAGGACACCTTTAATATTAACAATATTATGTTATCCAAAATAATAATAATAATAGTATATTACAGAACAGACCTGCAGCAGCAGTGATGCCAGAAAACAGAATCCAGGCGGTGCAGCAGCTTCTCAGCAGCATGTTGACCAGTGTTCAGAGTCCCAAAAACCACAGGAACACCAACGTCCCACAGTGTTCCAGGAGAGGTGTTCTACCGGAGGCCACGCCCCGCGACCTCTGACCCCCGGGGGCTACACAGATTTACATCAGATCAGCAAACATCAGACAAAAAGAGTTCCAATCATTCCACTCTGTCAGTTTATTTACATCTTTGTCTTCATCATGATTTTTTAAATTTATGTTTATATATATATATATATATATATATATATATATATATATATATATATATATATATATATATATATATATACATATATATATATATATATATATATATGGTTGAAAATATTATAATTATGGGGTGTTTTAGTATGTAGTTCTCCAGACATAGGGACATGGTAGTCACAAAGTTTAAATAATGTACAAATCAAAGAATACTGCACTTTTCTGGGATATAATGTGTCCCCTTCCCTTTGATAAATGGTTTATTCTTGTAGCATTATAGCATTATTGGTTTTAATTTTATGAAGAGGTACAATGTCAGCATAATGGAATCTGTGCATTTTTGTCCCCATTTTGCTCAAATGTTTAAACCAAAAATATAATATAATTTGCAGAAAATGACAAATGGTCAAAATAAAAGAAAACGCAATATTTTCAGACCTCAAACAATGCAAAATTTATTTTAAAACAACATAATCCCAATGTTTACACTTAAGAAGAGTTCAGAAATCAATATTTAGTACAATAACCCTCATTTTAATCCCATCTTTCATGCATCTTGTCATGCTCTCCACAGTCTTTATTATTGTTCTTGGTGACTTTATTCCGCTCCTGGTTCCTCTTTAGGCAGAATGAGATGTTCATGTGTTGGAATTCAACAGACGCTGCAATGGAATGGCTGGAATACATGTAGAGATGCTGATTTCAGAAAAAAAACATGATGCGGTGGTCTCTTAATTTTTTCCAGAGCTGTGGTTGATAATGTGTTAATTTTTGTTTTTAGCGTTAAACCATGTGGCGTTAATGGCTTTATCCCATGTTTCCTTCAATCAAAGCTACTTTAATACATTGAGACAGTAACTTATATGATGTTATAACTGGTTTCAGGTGGTCAGGTTGTGTGTTAAAGTGTCGGTGGCGTTGGTCGGTTGTTCCGTCGTCGCCGTGTGGTTGTGGATCCAGTCCAGGTAGTTGGAGACCCGGGTGTAGATGCCGTAGTTGCCCGGCCGGGCACAGCCCTTCCCCCAGCTGACGATCCCCAGCAGGAAGTTGGTGTCCTTGTACTGCGTGACCAGCGGCCCGCCGCTGTCGCCTTTACATGAGTCCTCCCGTCCCTGGATGTATCCGGCGCAGAACATGTTCTCGGTGAGCGTCACGCCGCTCTCCTCCACACATTGCTGCGTCCGGATCCGCGGGACCTTCAGCCGCCGCAGCACATTCGAGGTGGGCCCATTCTCCGCCCGCCGGCCCCAGCCGCTCACCGTGTGCATGGTGACGGACCACAGGTGGCGTTCCGCCAGAGAGCGCGTGGGCAAGCAGATCGGGACGGCATACGGTGTGTAGACGATGGGCGTCGCCAGCCGCAGAAGGGCGATGTCGTTGTTGGCGGTTATCTTGGAATAGGCCTCGTGCATGATGATCTGGGAGACCTGCAGGTACTGTTCCGTCCCCTCCTCCACATGCATGTTGTGTTCACCTGAAAGATAAAGAGCAGGATCAACAGGGACGTCAAAGAAGACAGAGACGACTGAGACAACTGCGACGACACAGATATCAGAGATAAGAGGTACAACAGAGACATCAAATACGTCAGAGACAACAGACATCAAATATGTCAGAATCAACAGACATCAAAGATGTCAGAAACAACAGAGACATCAAATACGTCAGAAACAACAGAGACATCAAAGACGTCAGAGACAAAAGAGACATCAAAGACGTCAGAGACAACAGAGACATCAAAGACATCAGAGACAACAGAGACATCAAACACGTCAGAGACAAAAGAGACATCAGAGAAGAAAGAGACACCTGAAATGACAGAGATAAGAGGTACAACAGAGACATCAAATATGTCAGAAACAACAGAGACATCAAAGACGTAAGAGATGACAGAGACATCAGAGAGGAAAGAGACAACAGAAAAGACAGGGATGATAGAGATGACAGAGACATCAGAGAGGAAAGAGGCAACATGACGACAGACGTCAGAAACAACAGAGATAAAAGGTACAACAGAGACGTCAAAGATGTTAGAAACAACATGACAAAAGAGAAAGAGACATCAGAGACACATGCTAAAACAGCTAAATTCACTCTGAGCTGCAAAGACTGAGTGAAAACCTGAGCTTATTTTATTTGTTATTTTAAGACTTAATTACAACCATTAAGAACTAATGAGTTAGTTTTCATTAGCTCGTCAACTCACTTGCTAACAACCATTAGCTGAAAAGTTGCAACTGCACATTCATTCTTTCAGTGTCGTCATCAATCATTGTGTCCACAGTTACTTTAGATTTCACTGATTTTTATAATGTCTTTAAAGGGGAAATGTGGTGTTGTAGGATTTTTAGCTAAATACACTTGCATACTTTGCTATTGTGAATATTGAATTTGTACCTGCGACCACTTTTAGAAACTGTGCATCAATGTTTTCCAGGCAGTGCGACGCTGTGAGGATCCATGTTGGTTTATAAATCACACCTCCACAGAAACCTTTTCCCTTATGCACCAGCAGAACCTGGGAACACAGGTAACATGTCATATTAAAGCATTCTTTTCCTGGTGGACAATTAACAATCCAAAGATTTCCTTCAAAAACTCAATCATGACAAAACTTTTGGAATATTTTTTATCCTTGAAAACTTTGGGATTTTCCCCCAGAAAGTGGTTTTGGCACAGCTTCAGAGGGTCCTCTGTGCTGTTAGTTAATAATGAATCACAGGGTGAACTCTCCCTTTAACTTTACCTGCCAGGGGCATTCACCTTTGGGACATTCTGTTCCACCGACAATTCGATCTTGAGCGTCGAAAGTGGATTTGTTTTCTCCCTGCAGGACGGGGACCATGCCGCACACTATCGACTCTGAAACAAGAAAAAAACTAAAGAAAAACTAAATCTCTGACATGAATCTTCAAACCGGTCTGCAGACATATTTAACACGTTGTCTACACATATCACAGAGTTAGGTTTATTATATAACAAGATGTTTAAATGTACAGAAATTCAACCTGTTAAAATCCAGATCATTGAGTTTTATTCATATATAGCATGATAAAACCTCAGCTCCAACGCTAAATGTCCTCCCTCCTCCTCCTACCTGCTGCCTGGCAGCTCATCCCGTCAGAGTTCAGGAAGTAGCCGTCTGCACACGAGCAGTTTTGTCTTTTTCCCACTTGGTCTTCATCACAGTAATGTTCACAGTCTCCGTTCTCAAGCAGGCAGGTGTCTGAGGTGGGGTTAGACTCTAAAACAACAACATGATTATTCTAGAACAGCCACACAGTTATTCATCCAGGCTACTTGTTGTATTCGTGCATATATCCTGTTTTTATACAATATTTTGATGACTGTAGGAACTGAAACACCCTTCAGGGATAAATAAAGCTTTCTGTATCTGTAGAAATATGTTAAACAAAATATTAAAATAGTGGTCAATGCATCTTTAAACTACAGTTAAAGGTGCAGTGGGTAGTTTCTGTCTCCATCTAGTGGTGAGGTTGTAGACTGCAACAAACTGAGTACATCAATGTGTGGAAGAACCTATGATGGTTGGAAAAAAAATAGAAAAATGTAAATATGCATTTTGTGATTCATTGTTGGTTTGTCCCTTCTGGGCTACTGTAGAAACATGGCAGTGTATTGTAAGAACTGGAATGGTGTTATTTTTTCTCAGTGGCCACTTGTGGTACTGCAACAAAAAATTCAATGTGACCAAAAAGACCCCAATAGACATCCCCAACTATAACCCTGCTAATTACTAATCTTTGTATTCTAGATTTTTAAATAATAGACTTTGTTATTTGTCAAAATCCTGTCTAATAGTCAGAAAAGCTCTGGAGAAGTCTCTGTTCCCAGCCTGTCATCACGGTGGTCGTGCTCTGTCTCAGAAGCAAGGATGATTTTTTATTATTAATTAATTAAGTAATTTATTTATTCATGTCTCTGAATGTTTTGAATGTGGTCGGCAATGATTGATTGATGATTTTGATATGAAGGGTTTGTGAAACGTTCTCACCGTGCTCACAGTTGATTCCGCTGAACTGGGGCAGGCAGTAGCAGGTGTAGGATGAGGACTGAACAGAGCAGCTTCCACCGTTCAGACATGGGTTCGACAGACATGCGTCTACGACTGTAGGAGGAACAAATGCTCATTTAAAAGGTGTCAGAGTCATAGACTCAAACTCCAACAATAACCTTAGAGCTATTGCACGACCTTCTCCCAGAACCAAAAGTCACTCAACAGCTGACAAATTGAACAATGAGATGAAAGTGTGGCTTCTTACCGATGTACGTCTTCCAAAACTCGTTCTGAGGAAACACAAATGTCACACGTTAATCGATGGTATCAATGATGACACTGTGGAAATAAAAAGGTTGGATTTTCTACATCTTGATTCCGACCGTGCTCTCGATGTGTTCAAAGACCTCCCGGGCTTCCTCGTAGCTGCATTTCTCCTCCAGACATTCCCGCTTCAGGTCTCCCCTCTGCAGCTCCTCCAACCAGCCTGAGTTATACCTCCGAGTCCGGACCAGGACATTGTGGGCCGGGTCCGGATCCAGGAAGACTACCGGTCAGAGGAGGAAAGAAGAGTTGCTGCTTAATGCCACTGATGCTTGTTAGCATTTTACAGTAGCATCACATTAGCATAACTGTTGATTCTTATTCATGTTTAAATTTTAATTTGTAAGTCAATATTTGATCTGCCAGATTCTTTATTATGAAACTTGTGTGAACTGACATCATCTAAACAGTCCAGTCATTAGCCTGTGTTGCTAATTTGTGTTTTCCTCATAGATTTGTGTGTTGTGATTGTTTACAACACAGATTTGAAGTTTTACATCCTTTCATGTTAAAAAGAGGAAACATAAACCACTTCCAGCACCGTTAATGTTCCTCACCTGAAGCCGCCCGGCAGCTGGAGAAGCTGAAGACGAAGATGATGGAGACTTTCAGCCACATTGTTGATTCCATCAGAGAAGTCGGTGCTGTGCTTTACTGTGTGAACCCAAAGGTGCAAAGTCTGGTCCTCCCACCCACAACCGATCACATGTTCCCGATAGAAATACTCAGGCCTGACAAATCTGACTGACTGCTGCTATCTGACTCCAAACAATGAGAAAACAACAAAATACTGCTGCAACACTTCTCAGCACCCTGGAGGATGTTATTGGATTAGCATTGGGCGTTAGCTTAAATAACAGGGGAGCCAAAATCTCAAAAGCTCAATAAAACGGGTTGAACCTGACATGGTGTATTTTTTAGCATTGAACTGAACCAAAAACATGTAGAAATGTTTGAAAATCAGGACCAAGTGAATGTTCTCTGTTTGTCAAACAGGCGGAGGGACACATTAACATGTCAACAAGGAGATTACTCTTTTGTTTAAACAAAATATATAATCTCTAAACAAAGACAAATGGCCTCATGTCACAAGCATGTTTTATGATTGTTATAAGGAATAACAACCCATGTTTGACTCCACATCTGCATCTAAGGGTTAAAGAAAAAACAACTTGAGCATCTGAAATCTGTGAAATATGAGAAAACACATAAAACCAACGTTGGTCTTTATTTTATTTTCAACAAGTAAAAACTAACATGTGTATCAATATGTCGCTGAAAAAAATAAACCATTCATGATTTTTACACTACTGAGAAAATAGAAATGAGGGACACAATCAGCAGCGTTTGAATACAAAGTAAAGATTTGCATTAATAATTTATGAATGATTTATCTTAAAGTGGGATTAACCTTCCTCTGGTGATAGTTTGCTGTTTCCATCCCTTATGTTAGCAGGTTGGTTTTGACCCATTTCCTAAAACAGCTGTAAAATACACTTAAAACAAGTATCTATCAACCAGTTAGTTCCTCATCTCTTGGTTACCTTGTTAGTCTTCTTTTAACACGAAAATAATGGTTTTAATATTTTTGGTGTAGGTCTCTTTTTATCAGTTTACCCCCAATTTCATTTTTGAAAAAAATGGTAAAATGAACCTCAAGAGAATGATATATATATAAATAAAAATGCTGTGTGAGCTTTTCATTTTAATATTATTATAACATCTATGGTGTTATGGGTCAAAATTGACCTCTATTTATTTACTTCAATGGAAAAGCTAAAAATAGCAATAGAACTTTGATACAAACACTAAATGAAGATCAGAACAAGTCAGTTCCCTGTCAGTGTTCTTATGATTTCAGTTTTGTCTCAAATTATTGTTTTGTATTCTTATATTTAGAACTAATTTCAACAACAGCATTCAATAATTCAGTGAAAACACTTTGTTTTATTTTATTGAACTAGAGCATTTACGCATTTAAAACCTAAAACAGGCCGGTGCCGACCCGAACACAAGAGGAAGGTTAAAATGTTTCATGTTGTCTTCTATTTATTTTTTAGTTTCGGTGCCGGACTGTGAGACACCATCGCTGCCTCCGAGGAGGTCATGATACTCTGGATCCAGTCCAGGAAGTTGCTGACTTTGGCGTAGACGCCGTACAGGTTTTCCTTGGCGCAGCCTTTCCCCCAGCTCACCACGCCCGTCAGGAACCAGGTCTTCTTGTAGCGTGTGACCAGCGGGCCGCCACTATCGCCCTCGCAGGCGTCCTGCCCGCCGGACCTGAAACCGGCACACAGCATGTTCCTGGTGATGTTGAGGTTGGTGTGGCGCCGGCATTCCTGCAGCGGCACCCTGGGCAGCACCAGGCACTGCAGGACGCTGGAGGTGAGGCCGGACTGGGCCAGGCGACCCCAGCCGGACACGGTGGAGTGGCGGACGGTGGCCAGGGTCCGGCTGATGGTGCTGTTCTTGGCGGGGAGGCAGATGGGCACCACGAAGAGCCCCAGCTTGACGGGCCGGTGCAGCTTCAGCATGGCCAGGTCGGAGTCGATGCTGGTGTGGTTGTAGTCCGGGTGGATGACGACTTTGACCACGCGACGCTTCTGCTCCGTCCTCTCCTCCACGTCCTGATCGTGTTCACCTTCACAGGAAGAGAAGTTTGGTATTTCACTTCATCTCAGATTAACCCTCTCATGCATTAATCGGGATAAAAACTCAGTCAGGATTTTATACATCTTTAGGGATGTAAAACAAGGTTTGAAAAAAAGAAAGTCCACCTTTTTCTATAAAAATATAGTTATTTGTCCACTCAATTGTACTTCATGTGTTTTGTGCTGTAAAAAAAACTCTTCTTTATGCTTTTAGAATGTCAGTCAGTCAGTCAGTCATTTTCTATACCTGCTTATTCCTCACTAGGGTCGCAGGGGTCTGCTGGAGCCTATCCCAGCGCGTTACGGCGAGAGGCAGGGATACACCCTAGATGGTCACCAGCCAATCGTGGGGCACACACACCATTCACTCACACACTCACACCTATGGGCAATTTAGAGTCTCCAATTAACCTGAGCATGTTTTTGGACTGTGGGAGGAAGCCAGAGTACCCGGTGAAAACCCACGTAGACACGGGGAGAACATGCAAACTCCACACAGAAAGGTCCCAGACCCAGGACCAAGGAGGTCTTGAACCTGCGACCTTCTTGCTGTGAGGCAACAGCGCTAACCCCTGCGCCACCGTGTCGCCCCTTTTAGAATGTCATTTAAGTTATATATATATATATATACACCATGTTCAGAGGTTTGGGGTCACCTAGACAATGTAGTGTTTTCCATGAAAAGTCACATTTTATTTAGTTGTAAAATAAATAAACTGAAAAAACTGTGCTTTCATTACAGGACACAGGTCTGGAATTTTATCATTTTTGGGGCAAGACCACTTGGCCTTTTGTGTTTATTTTGAGGGCACAAAGGCCATAAATTAAATCTGTAGTTATAATATTGTTTTTATGCATCCCTAGGGATGTAAAACAAAGTTTGAAGAAAGAAAATCCATCTTTATTCTATAAAGATATATTTATTTGTCCACTCAAGTGCACTTTATGCATTTTGTACTGAAAAAAAAATCCATGAAAAAATACCATGGTAGTTATATATATTACAAAAAATGTAAAACTCCAATTACATTCTATAAGCATAAAGTCAAAACATTACAGCATTAAATACTTAATACAGAATAGTTTGGGAGAAAAAAAAGCAGAAGAACTGACTGTGAGTGTTTTCTCTTACCCACAGTGATGTGGAAGACGTTGGCAGGTTTCCTCCAAACACAATGCGCTGCAGTCAGAATCCACTGATCAGACAAGACGATCGCCCCACATCTGTAGACGTGTTGTTCAGCCAGTAGAGCCTGAACAGGGAGGAGGCGTTAGCCTCACCTACTGGGCAATCCATACTGAACTCTCAGGTGTCAATCATCTCACTAGGCTGGAACTCACCTGCCAGGGACACTGGCCTTTGCTACACATCTTCCCGTTAACTACCCTGGGGGTAAGGTGCACCTGTGTTCTTCCACAGGGGACGGCATCTAGACCAGAAAGACAGGAGAAGCCAAATCCAAACATATGTGCAATCACTTAGTGGAAAGTTGCTATGGAGTAGCTAGACCTGTTGGTAGGTGTGTTGTTCATTGTGTGTTGGTGGGTGGTTGCTAGGATGGTGGTTGCTATGGAGTAGCTAGACATGTTGGTAGGTATGTTGTTCATAGCGTTTTAGTGGGTGGTTGCTAGGATGGTGGTTACTATGGAGTAGTTAGACATGTTGGTAGGTATGTTGTTCATTATGTGTTGGTGGGTGGTTGCTAGGATGGTGGTTGCTATGGAGTAGCTAGAAGTGTTGGTAGGTATGTTGTTCATTGTGTATTAGTGGGTGGTTGCTAGGATGGTGGTTGCTATGGAGTAGTTAGACGTGTTGGTAGGTATGTTGTTCGTAGCATTTTAGTGGGTGGTTGCTAGGATAGTGGTTGCTAAGGAGTAGCTAGACATGTTGGTAGGTATGTTGTTCATAGCGTTTTAGTGGGTGGTTGCTAGGATGGTGGTTACTATGGAGTAGTTAGACATGTTGGTAGGTATGTTGTTCATTATGTGTTGGTGGGTGGTTGCTAGGATGGTGGTTGCTATGGAGTAGCTAGAAGTGTTGGTAGGTATGTTGTTCATTGTGTATTAGTGGGTGGTTGCTAGGATGGTGGTTGCTATGGAGTAGCTAGACGTGTTGGTAGGTATGTTGTTCATTGTGTATTAGTGGGTGGTTGCTAGGATGGTGGTTGCTATGGAGTAGCTAGGGCTTCATTGTGGGATTGTTTCGGGATTTTCAGGTGGTTTCAGATGGTTGCTAGGGTAAGTCGAGCTTTTTTGTCAACACCCTAAATCAACACAGAGAAGAAGACAACTTCATCCATCCAAATAGTATAATAATAATAATTATACATATCTAGTGACATTCTGAGCCATACTTAGGCTATAACGTGTATATATAATGTATACATAAAGTACATATGATCTAATATGTCTAATATGTTAATGCCATGGCTAGTTATCTCATCTGATGTCATCTGGTTTCTGCAGAACTTTAGGGAAGTCCTGAATCTCAGAGAGCTGCAGCTTTTGACCTTGAGGCAGACAGGTGCTGTTGTCCTGACCCAGGCGGTATCCTGCAGCACAGAAACAGATGGGAGTCCGATCCGGTGCCTCTCTGCAGAAATGTTCACATCCTCCGTTTCTGAAGCGACAACCGTTGGAGGTCAGCCGCGCTGCGTAGAGACACACAGATAAGTTTCTTTATTGCAACTAGCAAAAAAAAAAGACATAATTTTGTTCCAGCAGTTATGTTGCTGCGGTTCTTGCCTTTGTCACAGTTGTGTCCATGGAAACCATGAGCACATTTGCAGGTGTAGGTGTCAGTAACACGAGTACAAGTCGCTCCGTTCTTACATGGAGACGACAGGCAATGATCCTTCACTGCAAACAGACACTTAATTTACATTTAACCCATACAAGTTTTGTAAAATCATGTTTTATAGGCAGAATAATAATTACCTGTGTATCTACTCCAGAAGGTTTCCTGAAAAACAAATGTCAACAATTATAAACCGTATAAAACAGGAGGAGTCAAAGATCATCAGTTTACTATTATAGAGACTAAAGAAACCAGGAAATAATCAGAGAAGAGAAGCTGGAACCAGAGAATTTAGACATTTTCTTCTTAAAAAAAATGTCTCAAATCAATGAATTGATTTATATAGTTATTGCAGATTAATATAAGTTTTACCAGTTTTATTGTAATTCTCACAACTCGCAGTATAAATGTAGTTTCAGGTCCATGTCTCATAGTATTAGTCAATATCATGAAATATATTGTTATGGTTTTTACTACACGAATTACACCCATAGTTGGCAATTAGTATTTGACTAATTGCACCAAAAAACAAGCTCTTTCCTCTTGTTGCTCAGTTTTTTTTGCAGTGTATTTTAACCGGTGACCGACCAGCTGCTGTGGCAGCCTGAAGATCTCCCTCGCCTCCTCGTAGGAACATTTCTCCTCCACACACTCCCGCTCCACATTTCCTGCCTTCAGCAGCTCCTCCATCAGGGTGTTTGCACGCCGACTGCGGCGCAGGAAAAGACTGGCCTCAGGTCTGTCTACGAACGGGTCTGCTGCACATGGAAACACAAACTAGACTTTAATAAGCATCATTTAGCTTTTTGGGCTGTTTTTTTCACATATTGCTCTTCTGTGTGTGTTTTTAACAGGGTCCTGTCTAATTAAGTCTAATATAATCTTATAAATAAATAAAAAGCTCTTGAACACTGTTCAACATCATTTTATTCCATGAATAAATTGTAAATGCAATTAAAACAGAACAAAAAAGACTAAATTATTACTTTTCTTGAAATATAATTTTATATAAGTGCCGAAAACTACATTAAAAAAATCTAAAATATGATAAAAGTCAATAACTTAATCTGGTTTTCTTAAAACCAGATTAATGGAATGTTATTGAAGTGGTTCTCAACATGTATTTAATCTAGTAGTATTTATTTCCTGTTATTTGTTTATTATTTTAGTTTTACATTTTATTTATTGAGGTGAAAATGAATGAAATAATAAATAAGATAAATAAAGGTGAAAATAATAGAAAAATAAATTAATTTAATGAATTAATCAAATGGAAAATATGTTTATAATATAAATAAATATGGCTAATATTACTAGTATATTTATTTTTTAACTGGGTCATTTATTTGTTTGTTTGTTTGTTTTTTGATAATGGCAGTTTCAGTCCTCCATAATTTTGGATTTCTGACTTTCCTTGATATAACATCTTAAAGCATAAATCTTATCAGATGGGGTCCGTGGTCTAATTTTAATGAGTTTAAGGGTCATTTGAGAACCACTGTGTTAATAGAATAAAATAATTCATGATCTATTTAAGTTTGGACTAATTGAACCAAAAACAAGAAAATGTTTTTGCACTTCGCTGTTTTTGATGTACTTGAACTTTGAGTATTTCCATGTGATGCCACTTTATACTTCACTCCATGACATTAATCTGAAGCTTTAGTTCTTTTCAGATGCAGATTTGACTGAACTGATAATATAAGAAGTTTTATAAAAACAAAACTACAACACAGAGTTAAAGATGAACGCGGCCGTTTCAACCTTTGAGTCTTTGACATCTTGTTGTCTGAGTTATTGACAGCTTCATCAAACACAGATTTTTCCCTCTAAACTTTTCACACGGTTTCATTTAAATAAACGTTCCAATGATCCAATATTTCAGAGAAAAAGTCCAAAATGTGAAAACAGATTAGCGAATCAGAACTTAGTTTTTTCCTATTTCCTCTCCCATTAATTATCTCCCGACCCCTCAGATTTATCTGCTGACCCTTTGGAGGGGCCTGACCCCTCGGTTGGGAACCTCTGCTGCTGCCCAGAGGAGATCGCACTGATCAGGACTGAAAAAGTACTGCGTCAATTTTCTGATGGGACGGAAAATAGGAGAAGAGGAAGATGGGGAAATGTTTAAGAAGAAGAAGAGGCAAAGGACTGACCTCCAGGAAGCCCAGTGCATGCTGGGATACAGGCGATGAGGAACCGTAGGAAGAAGAGTCGCTTCGTTTCTCTGCTGTCGGACGCCATGTTTGTTCTGAACTTGATCAAAGGTCACACAAACACACAAAATGTCTCTAAGAAAACACACTTTCTGTCCTGTACACACACACACACACACACACACACACACAGTGGTGTTAATGCTGGCTTCAGCAAACTAAATACCTTCCTCTCTATATCAGCTGCTTATCTAACCTGAAGACTTGAACACAATCAACAGTTTTGATTATTTGATGAGAGATTTCTGTAATTTGTTTTTTTTTTAGGTCTTCTGGTCATTTTTAAGGGGGCGGGGCTCAGTTGAAAATAAGTGATGTCACATACATCCGTGCACCAATCAGGATTAATATATAATAACCAATACTGAATTTATTTAGTCATGAATAGTTAATGTTTCAATCTAACTAAAACTATTTAAGGAATATTGCAGATACAATTGACCTGAGACTTTATTTTTACTTTGCATATTCATAGTTTAGTTTCAAAATGTGATACACTTGAGCTTGAACATTCTGCTGTTTTAAATGCTCAGTCATCTATGTAAGAAACATTTCTTAAAATGTATTAATTTAATTTAGTTAAAAAGTGAGAAAAAGAGCTGATTGTTTCCCTCTGTAAAAGATAGAGAAAAGAAGAAGAGTAAAAGATAAATCAGATTAATGTATTGGAGTAGAAAGTACAATATTTCCCTCTGAAATGCAGTGATGTATAACATACCCTGTACATTTCTGATGTAGTAAAACTATTAAAATGATTTTTTTTAATATCTCAGGTTGTAGCCCGGACATTAAAGTCCTGTTTTTAAATGTGTTTAATTAATTTATATTCTTATTCAAGAGGATGACAATTCTGATAATGTAAGAACCTTAAATCATCACGAACCTGATTTTGTTCTTCAAAAACTGAATCACTGATAATCCAAAAAGTTGCAAAATAATTTTGTATTAATTGCCTTATTTTGTATTTTTAATTATGTCAGATGGCTGATGTGGATTTTTATTTCCCTTTGTGTTGAATTGAATATTTATCTCTCTAAATATATATATATATATATATATATATATATATATATATATATATATATATCTTCAGTACAACAAATGAAGACACGTACACTTGCTGTGAATATTTAACGTGATATTTCATCATATTCCATTCTTTATTTTTTCCAAAAATAATGCTCTTGTTCCAAAAACGCACCACAGATTTAATATATATTAATAATAATGAATTAATAAACACCTCACATGGGAATAATCGAAACATTAACCAAATAAACATTAACCAAATAACGTTCAAATATATATTTGAAAGTGTACAAAGTGTATAGGAATTGATGTGATTCAAATTCGCATAACTTTATTATAAAATTATTTTAAAAACGGAAAACTAATAAAGTTAGGACGAAAATCTTTGTTTATTTTGTCTTCCGCAATACGGTGGTCCATGAGGCTCAAAATCAATTCAAAAAGCAAAGGATAATTTCTGTGTTAATTAACCGAAATTATTTAATACCTCGAATTCGGTTAATAACAAACTATAATCTGCCGCTTGTATTGTTGTATTTATATATTACTACTTTTATTGCAGTCTGACTATCCGAGTCATACACATCTGATCTGAATACTTCGTCTACCTCTGAAATAAAATAAAACATAAAATAATAACACAATAATCCATAAAACATGTAAATGACACACATAATGCAATAAAAGACAAACTAACATACAACAGTCTTTCCATTTAAATGTAAAATAACGTAGTTTTATGATTAAAAATAAAATCGGACTGTGCCTGGGAGACAAAAACCGGGGAATATTTTAACCTCTACGGAGGCCGGCAGGGGACAACGTAACGCGAAGTGTAACCAAATCAGAACAATGTGAGTCCAGAAGAAGAATGAAATGTTTTTTATCGTTGGATTTAAATATCTAATGAACAACCACTTCTCATATAACCTGTAGGTTAAGTTACTTCCTTCCGTTATTTCCTCGTCGGAGCTAAGATACCTGTGCTAACTTGCTGCTAACAGGCTAAAGTCAGCCATCTGCAGAAATGGAGGAAAATACAACCGATCCTGATGTTGTTGGTAGGTTATTATTATTATTATTATTATTATTATTATTGTTTTATTTTAGTTTATCTGCATTTTAGAAGATTGCAGCTGCTCGCTGTGTGTGATTCTGATGGTTAATGATACAAAACAGCAGTTTCATCAATGACTACTGCAGGATGAACAACATAAAGCAGCGTAGAGCAAAATAAAGTAGTGTAGAGCTATATAAAGCAGTATAGAGCTACATAAAGCAGTATAGAGCTACATAAAGCAGTATAGAGCAACATCAAATAGTATAGAGCAACATAAAGCAGTATAGAGCTACATAAAGCAGTATAGAGCTACATAAAGCAGTATAGAGCTACATAAAGCAGTATAGAGCTACATAAAGCAGTATAGAGCTACATAAAATAGTATAGAGCTACATAAAATAGTATAGAGCTATATAAAGTAGTATAGAGCAATATATAGCAAAATAAAGCAGCATAGAGGAACATAAAGCAGTACGTGTCTTTAATCTGATCAAAAAAATCTGTCTCATATCTCATATTTTTCTTTTCTCACATATACAATGAAGCTTTGTTTAAAAATAAAAGGTAATGGTTTGATTTCTCTATAAAATAATGTAAAACAGGTTTAAGTCAATGTCAAGTTAATGTACATGGGATTTGAGATGTCTTAAGAATTTAATAATTTAGTAATATATTATATACTATATTCTCTATTATTTGGACAGCTAAGATAAGATATAATTTTATTGCCCAGGGGGAAATTTGCATGTTTTAATTTTAATCACTACTGTAGTTGCCTCTTGAACAAATCTGCCCATAAACAATAACTATTTATCCCATGTACAGGATTCTTCTTAGTATTATTATTCTAGACTTGGATGATTAAATATATACATGTCAGGGTTGAAAGTCGTAATAATTTAAATAAAATGACTCTTTCTGGGAGGGTTTTTTTTCTTTGAAACCTTTTGTCTAACTTCTTTCATGTCATTAGATAAAAAGCTGTATGAGTAACATTTAGATTTAGACTATAAAATGAGACCTAAAGGCTCATAGCATTAAATGGGTTAATGATATGTGTTTTTATTTTGTAGAACAGGCCAAAACCTTCTGGGCCAAGCAGGATGTAGATCAGGTGTTCACTTCACTGTTTGTGTACCTGGACTACCTGAAGAAAGTTCTGAAGACCCACACAGCCTCCGATAAAGGTGTCAACTGGCTTCTTCTTCTTCTTCATTTGTGTTTATCCTGTCGTGATGTTTGTGTTTATCCTGTCGTGATGTTTGTGTGTATCCTGTCGTGATATTTGTGTTTATCCTGTTGTGATGTTTGTATTTATTCTGTCGTGATGTTTGTGTTTATCCTGTCCTGATGTTTGTGTGTATCCTGTCCTGATGTTTGTGTTTATCCTGTCCTGATGTTTGTGTGTATCCTGTCGTGATGTTTGTGTGTATCCTGTCCTGATGTTTGTGTGTATCCTGTCGTGATGTTTGTGTTTATCCTGTCGTGATGTTTGTGTTTATCCTGTCGTGATGTTTGTGTTTATCCTGTCGTGATGTTTGTGTTTATCCTGTCGTGATGTTTGTGTTTATCCTGTCGTGATGTTTGTGTTTATCCTGTCGTGATGTTTGTGTGTATCCTGTCTTGATGTTTGTGTTTATCCTGTCGTGATGTTTGTGTTTATCCTGTCGTGATGTTTGTGTTTATCCTGTCGTGATGTTTGTGTTTATCCTGTCGTGATGTTTGTGTTTATCCTGTCGTGATGTTTGTGTTTATCCTGTTGTGATGTTTGTGTTTATCCTGTCCTGATGTTTGTGTTTATCCTGTCGTGATGTTTGTGTTTATCCTGTCGTGATGTTTGTGTTTATCCTGTCGTGATGTTTGTGTTTATCCTGTCCTGATGTTTGTGTTTATCCTGTCGTGATGTTTGTGTTTATCCTGTCGTGATGTTTGTGTTTATCCTGTCGTGATGTTTGTGTTTATCCTGTCGTGATGTTTGTGTGTATCCTGTCGTGATGTTTGTGTGTATCCTGTCCTGATGTTTGTGTTTATCCTGTCGTGATGTTTGTGTGTATCCTGTCCTGATGTTTGTGTTTATCCTGTCCTGATGTTTGTGTTTATCCTGTTGTGATGTTTGTGTTTATCCTGTCCTGATGTTTGTGTTTCCTGTTGTTAAATCAGAATACACTGAGAGTTTGAAGCTGGTGGAATGTCTCAGCTGGTCTGGCTTTTCTTCTCCGGACATCACACAGGACTCCTCTGTGGTTCAGGTGGTCATCGGCTCAGGTACACTCACCCTTTCAAAATAAAACTTCTCACCCTTTCACAATAAAACCAGCAGCGGGCGGCAGCAGGAGTGTGTTTGTGTCATGTTATATTTTCCTGCCCAGTTGAGCTGCTGCCGGCTGAGTTTTCCCACCAGAATCCGTCCACCTCCCCCTCAGCCTCCAGCCAACCTCCCCCCCTCACGCTGCCGAGCCCTGCAGCACCCCCTGCAGCACCCCCTGCAGCACCACCTGCAGCACCACCTGCAGCGCCACCTGCAGCGCCACCTGCAGGCCAAGAGAAGCTCCTGCCTCCTCTGTCCACCACGCCGCCAGAGTACCATCTCCACACCTGCTGCAAGGTAACTCATGGTCGTGTTTGTGTGATTTTAGGCTCTTAGATTTTACACCTTTAACATATTGTCGTCATTGTTTTTTATATTCTGTCTATACATTTCCCATCCAGGGCTGCCTTCCCAGGTTACCCAGCATGCCTCAGTCCATGCCTCTGTTCTGGGGTCAGAACCCACTGAAGGTGCCGCTGATCTGCGGCTTTAAGAGGCTGAATGCCACAACGCTGATGTCACTGGGAGGGGGCGGAGCCAAGTCAGCGGGTGAGGTTGAGGACGTCGTTTACAAAACCCCGTGTGGACAGAGCCTCCGTAACCATGACGACGTGATGAACTTCCTGTTGGCCACAGAAAGCTACGACGTCCTGCAGGTCAGTGCATTGTTATGATGCCTTCAGGGTCAAAATTAAGAATTAAACGTTCTGGCTTTGTTTCTGGAATTAACTACTCAAGTTATTTTTGTCTTGACATTTTTTGGAGATATTAGTTCTTCTTGTATTACGACTATTAAAATTCTAACATTTATTACCTTTTTTCTAAGAAAAAATTGAACTTAATTTTTTTGGTCTTTTTTGTTGACAGACTCAGTTCCTGTAGTTTAAGGCCTTGTTTATCATGATGCCTTCAGGGTCTGTCAGGAAACTACTGACCTAAAAACAACCAACCAGAACCTCCCTTCCTGTCTCCTCCAGGTGGATTTCTTCACCTTTAACTCTACTGTCCAGCTGGATCCTCCTGTGACGGGTCCACGGCGGCCGGAGCTGGACCTGAGTCGAGGCCTGGAGCCGACGCCAGTGGAGCTGTGTGCCGGGGACGGCGGCGCCCGGCCGGCCGAGTTCCGCTACAGGAAGGACCGCTGGCCTCACGGCTGCTTCCTGAGCCGCGGCCCCACGCTGTTTGACACCTGCTGCGACTGCAGTGACGGATGCAGCGATGCCAAGAGCTGCGCCTGTATGGCCAGGACCAAAGGAGGTCGTCACTACACCCACCTCCGACTGATGGAGCCGGTCCAGTCAGGGTGAGGAGGAACCAGCCGTTAACTTGTTAACACCTGAAAACACACTGATACACATGCAGCAGTGAGGTTTATTCATACAGCTCTGGAAAAAAAATAGACAATAACAATAACAATTGAATATAATAAATATTCTTTAGAAGTTTATACTTGGAGAATGATGAAAATGATCATCTCACAAGTCATCAAACATTTGTTTTATTTTATTCTTTTTTAATTTAAAACCATTTAATCAAAAATCAATAACCATATAAAACACCTGATAATAATTCATCAGATATAGAACTCATCTGATCAGACTTATTGTTCCAAACTGCTCCCCCCCCCCCCCCTCCTCTGTGTGTGTGTGTGTGTGTGTCCAGTGTGTATGAGTGTGGTCCGTGGTGTGGCTGTGACCGGTCTCGCTGTCAGAACCGGCTGGTCCAGCGGGGGATCCGGGTCCGGCTGCAGGTCTTCCACACCGAGCAGCGGGGCTGGGGCGTGCGTTGCCGTGACGACCTGGACCACGGGACGTTCGTGTGCATCTACGCAGGTGAGACAGGAAAATGACATTCAGACACTTTACTGATGTAGAAATACTGTAAATACTGCGTTATCTGCAGCAAAAATGTAGTATGTAAATGTATAGTAAATGAAGTATCCACAGTAAAAGTACTAATAAATACCATGTGACATGTTGCAGTATCCACAGTAAAAGTACTAATAAATACCATGTGACATGTTGCAGTATCCACAGTAAAAGTACTAATAAATACCATGTGACATGTTGCAGTATCCACAGTAAAAGTACTAATAAATACCATGTGACATGTTGCAGTATCCACAGTAAAAGTACTAATAAATACCATGTGACATGTTGTAGTATCCACAGTAAAAGTACTAATGAATACTCTGTTACATGTTAGAATTCCTGCACCCCAGTTGACATAAATGTATTTCAGTAAAAGTTTTTTTTACCATTGAAGTGTGTAGTAGTAGAAGTATGAGGTAGCAGGCAGTAGTAGCAGTAGTAGTACTTTAAGTATTTGTCTGTAGGTGTCATCCTACGGCGAGTCCAGACTTCCTCTGAGCTGGCGCCGCCCAAGCTGTCGAGGGCGGATCTGCCGTGGGACGACGACCTGGAGGTGGTCACCGAGTGGCTGGCGCCGCCCATTCTGGAGGGGCGGAGCAACCTGCTGGAAACCCCGCCCCCTACCATGTCCCCACCCACCTCGCCGCCTCTCCACGTCCCAGTGATCCAGAGACCCTTCGACACCTCCAACGCCTCAACTACTCACGACAGAGAAAAGGTCACTGGCTGAAAAAAAATACAAATATTTAACAATATTAATATAATTAACCTTCAAAAAACAATATATTTATAGTTTAATTTATAGTTTTATTCTAATTATCACAACTCACAGTATAAATGTAAATTTATTAGTATTTATTTCCTATTATTTGTGTATTATTTTCACATTATCACATGAATTTATTTAATTTCAGAAATCAAGAAAATCAAATAAATGTGAAAATAATACACAAATAAATTCATTTTATGAATGAAATAAATGGAAAATTTAATAAATATGGACATTTACTGGTATAGTTATTTTTGTTCTTAGTCATTATTTATTGATTTTGACAGCTTTGGGTTTCTGACACTTTCTGTTATAAAACATTTTAAAGCAAAAATCAAATGTTTTCTCGATTTTCAATCTCGATCATTTTCCTCGTAAAAAAAAGTCTAAGAACCACCGCTAAAGCGGCCAGTTCTGGGCCTCAGGCCGCATGTTTGAAAGGCTTTTTCAAACAACTGGTCAGAAAAGACAATATTCTATTTATTTTCCTTTCCTTCGTCATGGTGATGATCTCTTGTGTTTGTGTCGTCAGGTCCAGACGGTGTTGGTCGGAGGACCAGAGGCATCGGCTGCTCCTGCAGGTTCCACCGTCACTGACTAAACACAAATAACATTTAAGATTTAATGGAATTAAATACATCAGAGAGTTGTTAATATTGAAAAGGTTGGATTCCCTCCATCAGGTGACCAGTCTCAAGCTCAGGAGAAGAAGGATTCCATGACAACGGGCAGTCTTGATGCAGCAGCGGCAGTCCACAGCATGAACGGCACCAAGATGGAGAGTCCGAGGAGTTTGAAGAGAGCGATGAAGGTGGAGGACGTTTACTTCCTGGACGCCAGCAAAGAGGGAAACGTCAGCCGCTTCTTTAACGTAGGTGGACGGAGGGTTAAAATCAAAAATAGTGGAATAAAAACACAAAAGTGATGTGTTTTAATATTATTTTTAGGGAAGTCAAGCTTATGCATATTTTCAGTTCCAGTTCCAGTTTTTTCCTCTTTTACGCATCTGTCTTGAAATGATAAATTCGTGAAATTAAGACACAGATACAGTCACAGATGTGATGTTTTATTTACAGGGAAGTCGAGCAAGTTCATATTTTTCTGTTGAGCTAAACAAATTTTATCTCACAGTTATTTAGTAAAAATAAAAACAGAATATATGTGCACAGAAAAGAATAAATAGGAAAATAATAGAGTAATTTGTCAAATAAATAAATGCATTTTATTTATTATTTTTGCTAATTAAATCTAATCTACTCATTTACCTCATATCATGTGCACTTTGAGAATAACCATGTAGTTATAACGGTGTTTTTTTTTTTTTATTTAAAGTCAAATAACAATATAATCTGTTTTTCTTAAAACCAGATTAATGGATTTAAAGGTATCAATCAAGTCATATCTAATCTAATTAAGCCTTTTATTTCTTTATGATTTCATTTATATTTTTGATTATGGCAGTTTTATTCCTCCTTGATCATGAGTTTTGGAAACAGAAACATTCTGAATGGGTCAGTTTAACATCCTATTTTTATAAGTAACACACTATGTTTTAAATGTTACCTTATATTGCACTTTATCATCAAAGTGTTTGTTTTTAATATGATATTTAATTTAATGTTTATTTTATCAAGTTTTGTGACTTGTGCTGCTGACCTCTTGGCCAGGTCCTGTCCTAGGGTACATTAATAAATAAATCATTAATAAAAAAAATTACCTTTGGCCTTGTCTCTGCTCCCTGCAGCACAGCTGTGATCCGAACTTGTTCGTCCAGAACGTCTTCACTGACTCCCACGACCCCGGGTTCCCTGTCATCGCCTTCTTCACCAACAGGTGAGGAGGAGGAGGAGGAGGAGGAGTACAGGAGGAGGAGGAGTACAGGAGGAGGAGGAGTACAGGAGGAGCAGCAGCAGCTGATGTTGATGCAGTTTGTCATTACCTCTTGTGTTTTTTCCTCTCTTCAGGGTGTTGAAAGCTGGCACCGAGCTCACCTGGAATTACTGCTCGGACGCCCACAGTGGCTCGCTGCAGAAACAGGAAGTGCCGTGTCTCTGCGGCAGCGACAGCTGTCGGGGACTGTTCACCATCGAGGAGAACCTGTGTGACCTGTGTGACCTGTGTGAGGTTGAAGGTCAAGGTGCTATCAAAGCCACATGATCCAAGTCCAAGCAAAAAAATACTGTATTTTATTTTTTTTACTTAGTTGTTATAATAAAACGGTTTTGAAACTCATCTGTTGTTTGTTCTTATAAAATATAAATGTTAATGAACTCCATTTGTCAGCTTTTATAGTCTATCTTATGCATTAATATGACTTTTACATTAACTTAGATTATGGAAAATACCCTTTATTGAACCTTTTATATTGAAATTACAGTGTGGGTCAATAAATCTGAACATTCTCTACAGCTTTAATTCTGAGACTCTATAGACATAAAAAAGAAGCTGCCAGGCTGAATAACTATGAAATCAGTTGTTTTTTTTCATTTCCAGGACATTCCATCTTTACTATTGTGCATCATTTGTGAAATAATTAATTTGTACAAACAGTGTGATGTAAACTCCTTGTCTTTTATGTGCACTAACAAAACATTGATATTTAAACACTATTTCAAGATGTATTAGTTTAAAAGTTGAGCACAGAACATAATTTTTTACAATTATTTCTATAATCTTGTAACATGAAAGAGAGAACTTTACCTTGGAAAAATCACAATGTCTTTTATTGTGAAATTAATTGCAGACATAACTATCAGGTACACATTCATTATTATTTTTAAGGTATGGTATAGACATGGAGAAGGAAGGACTTCCTTTTAGAACTGTAACTGCTGATTTTATTTTGAAAAGCCATTGTAACTTGAAAGAGAGGACTTTCCCTTGGATGAATCACAATGGCTTTTATTTTGAACTTAATTGCAGATGTAGTAATCATAATACACATTCATTAATATTTTTAAAATCCTATGTATACATTGGGAAAGACTGTCTTCCTTTTAGAGCTGCAGCTCCTACTTTTAAACTGAAACTCCTTTTAATTGTGGATGTACAAAAAAATCATGCTTTAACTGTCATTACAGCTTTTATTTTGAAACTCCAGTCTGTTCGTTCTATCTTGTAACATGCACGTCAGCGTCAGAATTGTTTTTACTTTCAGAATCCACTCAGGCTTTCTTTTAAAACCCTCACTGTGACTTTTATCACAGATCCTCTTTTAACTAACATTACTTAGATTTTGAAAAGCAATCGCTCGACTGTTACTGCGGCTTTTATTGTGAAACTTCGCAACCGGCTGACCGTTGCTGTGGCTTTTATTGTGAAACTCCGGACCGGAACTCAGTGTGTTGTTGTTTATAAGTCGTCCGCGTTATCGACCGTCCTCCAGACTCTGAGACCGACCATGAACGCCGTTCTCCGGGCTTCGTGTGTGCTCCTCGCCGGCCTCCTGTGGGTCGCTCCGGCCGCCGCCTCCTCGCGGCTGTGGATCCCGCCTCACGACGAGGTTGCCCGGGTCGCCCGCTTCATCGCGCACCGCTGCGACTGGGCCTCCATGGCCACCATCTCCACCCACAAGCCGGTGGTGGGGCAGCCGTTCTCCAACGTCTTCTCGGTCAGCGACGGGCCGCAGTGCTCCAGCTCCGGGGTGCCCTACATGTACCTGACCCGCATGGAGATCTCCGTCCAGGACCTGGAGGTAAAGTCATGTATTCACACATATTCACAAGTATCATAAACTTACTGTCAACTCTAAATTATCCCCAATAGCATTTAGATCAGTGAAAAACAGGTCAACTCTCAAAATGAGCATTTTGTCTTTATGTTGGTTTCATGTCATTTGGAAGTTGTCATTAAAGTCATGAAATGCCAAATAGTATAACCTAAAAACAATGATTTTCAATACCAATCTAGGATATAAAAATAGTTTAATTTTTAAAACCTTTTTAAGAGACTTCAACTATCTGGTACCAAGTTTTATGGTTACACCACATGACATTTTGACATTATCCCATTTACATAACTCAGTTATCCCCTAAATAGTTTCTATATGCCTGTGTTGTTTATTTATTTAGTGTTTGGGTAATATTTCTTTAAAACATTATTTATATATCATCTTTTGTGAAGTTGTAGTGATCCTACAGTACTTTATTTTTCCTTTCATATTCCTCTTTATGATATTACATAATATATGGGATAATGTCTAAAATGACATGTGGTGTAACCTTAAAAACTTGCTACCTTAAACTATCTGGTACCGTCTGTATTAAATGATGAATCAACAATCAAATTTATCAAGTCTTTCATTTTGTTAATGTTTCATTTATTTATGTATTTTTTAAGTATACTTAACAGACTGCAAAGTTCTAGTATTCTGCACAATTTAACAGCAGAGGCTCTAGCATGACGCAGCAGTTTCTTCCCACAGTGACTCGGCAGTTTTGAAGGGAAAAAGTCAAGCTGTGATCATGTGACAGAAAACCAGAATCATGCTGAACATGATGTGTTTACAGCCTGGAAATGTCTTAAAGGTCACTGAAATGACCAATAAGGAGGATTTTACTAGTTTTTAGTTAGTTTTAACTGTTTTGTACAGAGTTGTAAAGCATAGGATGTAAAGTTCAGGATTTTTATGGTATGTTAGCAAACAGCAGCAGTAAAAGTAGCTGCTGAGAGTTTGTAGTGTGTGTTTACAGCAGTAAATGTTATTGCTGCTGTTTTTTACATTAGTCCCTCTCCTGCAGGTGAATCCTGCTGCGTCTCTGTCTATGTCTCTGGCTCAGACCGACTACTGCAGACAGCAGGGATACGACCCCCAGAGTCCTCTCTGTGCTCACATCATCCTGTCTGGGTCTGTGATGGAGGTACACACACACACACACACACACACACACACACCTGTGTGCCCAGGTGGTAAAGTGTGAGCAGTCACATGACCTCCCTCCCCCTCCTCTTGGTCAGGTGAATGGGACGGAAGCTGATTTTGCTAAGAAGGCTCTGTTCAGTCGTCATCCAGAGATGATCGACTGGCCCTCAGACCACAACTGGTTCTTCGCCAAGTTCAACATCACTCAGGTACTAGTACTATGATACTTCTACTACTAGTACTACTTCTATTGCAACTACAACTAGTCCTACCATTACTACTACTGCCTCTCCTGCTACCAAGACTAGTAAAACCACTACTCCTGTTATTACTTGTACTAATACCAGTCATATTAGTATTACTTCTCCTCTTAGTACACTACTACTACTAGTACTACCACTACTGCTACTATTACTTTTATGACTATTTATGCTGCTGCTACTATGACTGCTACTATTGGTACTACTGCTGCTACTAGTACTGCTGCAACTAAGCACTTTGAATTACCTTGTTGTTTAAATGTACTATAAATAAACTTGCCATTCCCTTACTACCAGTACTACTACTGCTACTACTACCAGTACTATTAATTGCTGCTTTCAGCCAATCAGAGGGCAGGGATTCTCGTTAACACAGCCCTCCTGTTGCAGGTGTGGGTGTTGGATTATTTCGGCGGTGTGAAGACAGTCAGTCCAGAGGAATACTTCAAGGCTTCACCTGACAGGCACCACCACTGACGGTCAGAGCTGCTGGGATTTGTAGTTCTTATTCTGTTTGTAGTCCAGTAGTACAACATGATTTTTTTAAAGGCCTTCATGAATGTTCATTATGTTTTTAATTAGCAGCCAACAGCCAGTTAAAAATATTATAAAGATTTTTGTGTCCATTAAACAGATTTGACATAATTTTGCAAATTTCTAATATACTAATAAGAAATTAAAGAGCGTGTGAATATCACAGCAAGAAAATAAATCCAACACTAGAGGGCGCGACAGCTGTGGTTATTGAGCAGGTTGTTTGATGAGTAGAGATGTAGAAGTTTGGAGAAAGCAGCTGATTTTCAATCTATTCAGTTAAAACTTCATTAACAGCTGTTAAAAAAAACTTCTTATAAAACTGATTCGTTATTTTGAGTTAAAATCTCAAAATATTACAGTATATGTAGTCTGTGTTAATAGATATTCCAACATTTACTACAGGTATTTACAGCATGAAGAAGAGCAATGAACAGCCCACAATTCTACTTCTTCTTTTTGATTTTGATAAACAGATGTTTACTGTTGTTGTTTGTTGTTGTTGTTTCTGGTCAGGATGCTGGTGGTGAACAGATCAGAGATCAAACGGCTGAAGAATCTGAGCAGGATTTCAGGTTGAATCTTTCTACAACACGTCCTCGGCTATAAACTCCTGCTTTTAGTTTACAAAAATCAACTGTGATCAATCAATATGATGGAAAAAAAAACAGAGGGTGGAAACACTGAACCAAAAATATCAAATTTAATCACATCTGATCATAAACTGATCAATTAATTTGCACAATTTCTTTTTTATCATTTAAAGTTACTAACTTGTGAGAACCATCTTTAATTAGAAAACAGCTTTAAAGTGTGGCTGTTAAAATAATTCACACGTGTCTGATAAAAAACATTTTAAAAATGAAATTCTGCTTTAATATTAATAATTTGTTAATTTAGGGGCATTTAATTGAATTCAGGATGGGTGCTGGAGTTATTTAGATTTTTGTTTTGCTCTGATCCATCAGCTGTTTTTCTCTTGTATTTATATCAACGATGAACCTCAAGGTTTTGTTGTTGAACAGAGTTATAAAATATAACTTTGTTTATAGATTAGATTTATTAGATCTATAAGACACATTTTTGTCAACAACAAATCCAACTATAACCACTCATTGATATTTTGTTCCATGATTAAATTTAACTACAACTAAAACAAAACTAAAAGACTCAAATGTGACTAAAATTAAAACTGATTTCTACTGAAAATGTGATTTGATGGGATTTGCACTAAAACTAAAAACTAAAACAGATGGAAAATGTTTAGTGTTAATATAATAACTTGTTAACCTACATATGCCAAACATAGTATTTTGATCCATCAGGTTTTAATTAGTAAGAGCTCATCATGTTTTCTGAT
The DNA here is from genome assembly GCA_030544235.1 of Lepturacanthus savala. Lineage (NCBI taxonomy): Eukaryota > Metazoa > Chordata > Actinopteri > Scombriformes > Trichiuridae > Lepturacanthus > Lepturacanthus savala. The sequence goes on from CM060475.1 coordinate 6,143,060, forward strand.
AAATGAGCTATTTGTACAAGAAAACCCCCAAAATTTGAATGTATAGGATTAAATGAGAATGATAACGCTTCAGTCTTTAAAGACTTCATATCCCATGATTCTTAGCTTGCTGTTAAAGCCTCATGGGGGATGTGGTCTATAATGGGGCGTGGCTCTAGTCTACAGAATGTGTGTAATAATTACATATACAAGTATTAAGTTGATAACATTTTGATAACTTATCAATGAGTTTGACTGCTCCTGAGATGCCTTAAACATCATTTTATACTCCATGAATGTTCTTTGCTTATAATTTTAAAGACTTTTAATGAAATATTATTTTTCTAAATAGAATGTGTGATTTCTATAAATAAAGTTTTGCTTTAAAATACAAAGACCGCTTCACCTCCTCTGTTACTGATTTATTTAGTAGATTTGATGAAAACCTATTTAAACATATGATGATGTAACAACCATCAATATATTGCAGTAGATCTACATACGTTTAAAAGCTTGAAACCACTGGTTTCATCAGTAACTGTTGTATTTTAAAAGCTTTTTTTATTCAGTTAAATCTGCATCAGAAAGGAACTAAAGCTCCTGTTAAATGTAGACAAGTATAAAGTAGTATCAGATGGAAATAATGAAGTACATATACCTCAGAATTGTACAGTACTGGAGTAAATACACCACTGGCTGTATTGTTTTATAGAGAAAAGGAAGAGTTTCCATGATAACTGAATTCTGTTTAGAAGAAGTGTTTGAGCATCATTTGTATAAAGAAAATCATGTTTTATTCTGTCTGGAGAGAAAATGGAGGTGGATGAAGTACTCAGATACTTTAGTAAAAGTAGAAATAAGTAGTAGAAATTCGATTTTTTTCTCGTAGAAATTGAAAATCGTGTGTGAAATTCGTAAAATTCGTAATCATAAAATTATAGTAAATGTACGTAGTTACTTTCCACCTCTGCATCATGTTTATTTCAGCAGCAGCATGAAATCTGAAAAAAGCTTGAAAAGCATCTTTATGAATACTTCCAGAATCAGCATAAAATATCTTGAACTTGTAATTTACTTGAGTATTTTCATGTGATGCTACTTTATACTCCACTACTACTACATTTACCTGACATCTTTAGTTACTTTTCAGATGCAGATTTAACATAAAATAGTATATTTAAATGTTTTTACTGTTACTGCTACATAAATATATTTTATATCTTATATTCTGTATACTGAGTAAATGTAGTTATTTTCCACCTCTGCATCATGTTTATTTCAGCAGTAACATGAAATCGACAGTTTTATGAATGTCAAGCGTCTTTATAAACACTTTCTGTTGCTCAACTGGCTCAAACATCAACTAAACAACAAATTAAACAGACCCCGGCAACTGAAATCTGTTTCCATGTGAGTAGAAAGCGTGTTTTTCACATCATGTGTGGGAGAAAACGAGCTGTGTGTCGGTGTGTGTGTCACCTGGCACAGCAGCTCCTCACCACTTCCTGTTCCACTTCAAGTCGACAGAGGAAGACGGGCACGTCGCTTCAGTCCTGTCAGTTCGTCGCCGCTTGACTGAAGTCGACCTGAAGAAAAACTTGTTTCTTTTTAAGGGGAAACCGGTTCTGGATGAAGCTCCTGTGGTGGATTTCTGGGCTGCTGGTCCTGTCCTCAGTGTTTCCCTCCGCAGGTAAAAACTCAGCCAACACGACCCTTTAACCTTTAGTTACTCTTCTGCATCTGATGGATTCAACTCCATTAAAGATGCTCCATTTTGTGCTTTCTTTATCTATTTTCTGGTATATTTTATTTCTTTTAAAGTCACTTGTTGATAAAGGCCAAAAATTGCATTTTAATTCGATATACTTGTTTTTTCATAAAACATAAATCAAATTTGCAGGTGTGAAAATCAATGTCTGTGTTTCAAACAATATAGAATTAAATAATATCATAATAATCTGTTTTAGAAAGTGTTTTATGAACCAAAGAGTTTTTTAATCTCTTCCTGAAAAAACATGAAGATTGTCAACAAAACAGGTTAAAATCAATAAATTAAAAAACAAACACAACATGGTTTTAAACAGTCCATAAACGTGTGTATATAAATATATAGACATGTATAAGTCAATGTGACTTTATAATCCAACTTTATCTTTTAAAAATGAGACGTGTTAGAAGCTTTGAAGCAGCGTCTGGCGGCCATGTTGGAGCGTCTTCAGGTTCAAACACACGTTTCATTTCTGTTGCTTCTTTAAAGTAAATTCATCTTTTTTTGATTCACTTGAGTCATTTTGTGTTCAGAAAGTATAATTTGTTTAGCGAGTTAAGCTAACTGCAGCAGCTGTTCAGCCAGACAACAACATGTAGCTTTAAACACGTCGAATTAGCACAGAAGCTAACGAATGTGGAGGAAGAGAGAGGTATCACTCTGTGACTTTTTTGTGATTCAGTATTTCCCCCAAAATCACTACAACTTTTTTGTTTTTATTTTACTTTTACTGCAATTCTTTAACTACATCATCTCATAAAACTTCATGGACTTTTACTGCAATGTTTTACCTACATCAAGGTACTTTTACTAGTGGGATTTTTCATGCAGGATTTTTACTTGTAATGGAGTATTGTTACATTGCTTTATTGGTACTTCTACTGCAGTCAAGTACTTCATTGACCCTTCTGAGTCGTATGAGAAAGTAAAACTTAAAATGATATTATGTTAAAACTATAAACAACACAGTAAGAGATAAATTAACAGATATCAGTCTTCACCTTATATTTAAGATCAATTTTGTATCAAAAAATTAAGTCTGTAGTTTGTCGGGAAGTTCAGAATCATAGTAAAATATCTCGTACTAAATATCGTACTATTTAACATGAGTATTTTCCTGTGATACTTCACCTTTTTACATTTATCTGACAGCTTTAGTTTCTTTTCAAATGCAGATGTTATATCCTTTGTGTATAAGGCGCATATGTATATATGTATGTGTACGTGTGTGTGTGTGTGTGTGTGTGTGTGTGTGTTGGAGTACTTTTACTATTAATCTACCCAACGTATCTTAAATTGGCTCCACATTGATAAACAAACACAAATTTCATAGGTTTGTTAACATTTAGAGTCTTTGTACTTGTTATTGAGTATTTTTAGACTCAATGATATTTCTAGTTTTACTGAGGTAAAGAATCCACTACTGATTATTTCTAAATATAAATAAATAAAGCAAAATACATGATCTTATAGCAGCTCCATGCTTTTATTGAAGTCTTTAACTGGGCAGCCTGATACACTGCATTTTAGTGTCTCGACTTCATCCTGGGAGCAGATCCAGCAGAATAAAAAGATTAAAGCTCCTTGCAAAGAAGAAAAAAGAAATGCAGCCACATTTAGACTGTGAGCTTTACCTCTGCAGCAGAAAAGCCAGATATAAAGAAGCGTAAACATTTAATCAAACTGTTGAAAAATCATCGCCCAATGTGCATGGCAGCTTGATATTTAATGAAAGATTTGATATAACATTTACAGCTGAATTAGAGTCTACCACCATGGAACAAAGTTAATGCTTTGTTTTTTATTGGAATGTCTCAACTGGAGAGATTAACCTTTAAGTGTTTTATTACTTCTTTTCAATAGTTAAAGAACGTGTTAAGGATGAATTCACAAAACTTTGTGAATTCATCCTTTAAATTGAACTAGAAGCCACTCAGTTTCCTTTTGTCCAAATGTGTTGAAAATGAGTTAAAAAAAACAAGTTCCTTCTTTTTGTTTCTAATATTTCGCAAACAGCTCAACACAAACAACATCCAAGAAACACGAAGAGGAAGTTTGATGATAAAAAGACGGAGGACTAATTACACACATGTCGCAATTTTGACAGTTTATTTATTTAAATGATCAGATATCCACTTTACTTTACATCACTGTGTGCATGTTGTGGATTTTGTCTCCATCGCTTTAAGGATGTTTTAATTTCCAGTAATATGCACGCTGGAAACACTGTGAACTTTAAAGCCAGTTTCCAAGTTTCAGCTGCATTTTTAAAGCAAATAAATATGAAACATTTGCAGCAGTAAACATTTGCGTTAAAGAGAATTTAGTTCATGAAACAACAAAAGCTATGAAGACGAAGCGTTCGGGTCTTGTTGACACAGACACTGAACCGAATTGTGTTAAAGCTGAATTTTAAAATATCTGTCGACTTCATGCATTTAAAGACAAAGGTAAGATCATAAAAGGTTCCTGAACATCAGACAGAGGTATGGAAATTTGATCATTTAAAACAATAACAAAGAATTGAAAATGCTCTATTATCTCAGTTATTAATAATTGTATAATAAAAGCAAACAGAAATACATAATGAAATGAAGATAGCTGAGGGAAAAAGGGACACAAGTTGCCACAGAAATATTTATTTAAACACATTTTCCATTTCCTCTCATGTTTAACACGTTATTTTACATTAAAAGCAGTAATAATGGGAAACAACTTCAACATATTCTGCATTAAAATGCTGTATGTAGTTTTGAAGGGTTACTGGGTTTATTAAATGCCTAAAAACTTGTGGTCAAGTTTTTATAGCTGTGAATTTAACATCTGTGCAGCTGCTTTGCATTGAATAAGGAGATATTAAGGTTATTTTAAGGACTAAATTGTAGTCGACATTAATATTAATAGGCCTATACTATCTTAAAACACATCTGGACTTAAAATGAAGTGTTGCATGTCCTCATCAGGATACGTGTTGTGGCAGCAGGTCACACCTTGGTCGTTGAGTAAGAAATAGAGTGGACCACACAGAGAACCCCTGATACAGGAAGCAGCTCTGTGGTTTGAGCTGAACTCTATCAACCAACCTGAGCTTCAGCTCGACATGGTGGTGATGATAATGATGATGTGTGAAAGCGGCTGCGGTGAAGAGGCAGACGAGAGTTTCTGAACCTGTCACAAGTCACATTTCATATTTCATCTTCATATTCTACACAAAACTTTGCCTCAGATTGTATGAAGTGTCTCCGAACATAAGAATCTGGTCTTATCTTTTTCTCTTTCCTTTGCAAACTGCTGTGTCCTTAGCATGTTCAAATGCATGTTTTAAACAATAATATTAAAAATTTGTTGTAGCAATGTTCCATATTTATCTATATTTATTCATAAGTCAAATTAATTCATGAATCAATGAAGTAAAAATGAGTAAAATCTTCATCTTCTTCCTGTTCCCTCCTCCGAGTCACTGCTGCTACTAGAACTTACATCATTAGAGCTCGTTAACGATCATTAGGACTGATATTAACTGCAGACTGGTAAAAAAAAGAGGCTGATTTTGGACAAATGTTGAACAAGTGGTGAGATAAATGACTAACTGGCTTCTATATATTAGTTTGATTAGTTTCTTCTAATTAGCCGCTGGAAATCAGCATCTGGACCGAACCACTTTGAGGAATGGGGGGGGGGCTCATAGCTTTTAAACAATTAAGAAACACATTGTTTTACATTTAGCAGCACTTGTGTTGTGTGCTTATTTAACATTTCTTTAATATTCTAAATTGTTTATTTGTTTTAGTATTTTTTTTGAGGGGGGGAACTTTATGGAAGTCTATCGGTTTCTATCGTAACTGATATAAGGTGTTTTTAACCCATTGAAGACTATGAGCTTTTAAGTCTATGACTGTCATTTAATACCTAAGTTTAAGTCTCCAAGTTCTACCTGTCATGTGACGTCACCAACTTCCTGCTCCTTCCTCCTAAGAACATGGAGAAGACAAACCTCCCAGAAAGTCATTTTATTTAGGATTATTATGATTTTAAACCCTTATATGTATAAATCGAGTTAATTATTCGAGTCTCTAGAATAATCCCCCCCAAAAAAATGTTGTTTACATGGGATAAATAGATTTTTGTTCATGGGTAACTATAAGCTGCAACTATAATAGTCATTAAAATACAAAAAAATACTACAAAATGGAAAAAATAGATGCATAACATGATTGTTCATGACGCTAATTAATTGTTTGCGTAAAAAAAAATTAGGCTTAAATGGGTTAATTACAGAGTTGAGTTGTTAATTGAGGCATAATAATAAATAAAGCTTTTCAAAGCTTTATTAACAAATTAAATTGTAGAAACAATTCAGGCAGTCCAGTTCACATACAGTAGGTATACAAGAACCATACAAACATATGAAAATGTATAATAAACATATGATATAAGAAAGAATTTACATCTGTATATAATATATATTATAGTTTAATCTTCCAAAAGAATTAATGATTGTGACAGTTTATTAGTTAATACAAATGTCAGAGTAGATATCTAATGTAAGTGTATATATTTAGCTTTTAATTAGTTTAATAGATTTAAGGTAGAGATCAAGTTCACTCAGAAATCAGTTAAATGATGGTGAGGTTTGTAATTTATATTTATGGATGTGAAATGTACTTAGAAGGATATAAAGATTAATAATAAAGTTTTTTTTAATTCCATTTTTCATTCATCCAGGTTTCTTGCATGTGACTTGATATAACAATAAATGCTAATCACTTCAGTTTTATTCCCGTTGAGCTGAAGGAATTTTATTTTCATTCTTTAAACATTCCAGGAGAGGCTGGAGGGAATAAATCGATTTTAATAGATGAAAGTAGATAGTACATGTACTGCTTGTTTCATGAGGATGGAAGTGAAAGAAAAGCAGTGGATAGACGACGTTCACCAGACAGAAGAGAAACAGAAAGCTGAAGTGAAACCTGGTGGCAGCAGAGGTGTCCTGGATTATTTCCAGGTGTTCAGGAACAAACGGCTTCGTCTGAAACCACTCGAGCAAACTGACGTCTCTGCAGCTTCACGAGGCCGTGACACACTTTACAGCTTCTTTAAAACCGACTCCAAAACACTCTGCTCTGCTGATCATCAGATAACCAGAGGGATGTTGCATTCATTGCTATTAAGATGAAATTAGGCAACATGTGTGGGACCATGAGCTGAGTTTAATCTAATTTTACATTCTGAGTCTCAGCAGCAGAAAACAGCAGATTACAGATAATAAATGTGAAATAAATAGTTAATATGAATAGTAACTACTTAATAGTAATAGTTACTATGAATAGAAGAAAAGATGAATAACTAGTTACAATGAAGAGTAACTAGTTACTAGTTAGTAGTTCCTATAAATTATAACTAGTTAATAGTAATAGTTACTGTAAATAATAACTAGTTACTATGAAGAGTAACTAGTTACTAGTTAACAGTTACTATAAATAGTAACTAGTTAATAGTAATAGTTATTATAAAATAGTAACTAGTTAATAGTAATAGTTACTATAAATAGTGACTGAGGGAGCTGGTATAGTAATAGTTATTATAAAATATTATAAAATATTAACTATTTAATGGTAAATAGTTGCTATGAATAGTAACTAGTTCATAGTAATAGTTACTATGAATACCAAATAGTTATATAAATAGTAAGTAGCTGGTACCAACACTAAATGAAATACATTATTGAAACATGAAATGTTAATTGATTGATTTAGATAATACCTTTGAATTTGAGTTGTGTTGAAGTCATAATATCATGATTACATTGTGTAATTTAATACATAATTCAAGTTATTTTTACATATGATTTTTGTTTAAGCTACATAAACACGTAAAAGCTGAAAATGACTTAAGAAATTAAACAACTTAATCCATTACATCTTAAATCAGTTGAGTACATGACAATTCTTCTTGGTTGGAAAAAGTTATGGTGAAGGCGACGTTTTATTTAAGCTGAGGTTTTATCCAGGAAACTGTCACATTTATCACATTCAGTGTTTATTAAAGTGCTGAATCTCACTAAACCACTGACTCGCTTTACCAGATTAAACTGGTTCCTCCTCTGATTACACTGCAGAATCCCACACTAACTCATGGATAATCATAATTAGATTTATTCTTGTGAATTTCTAAATGAATGAGTCTGAACAGTATGTAAATATAACACACACACACACACACAGTATCATCCATCACCACATGAAACCCTCACGTCAAAGTAAAGCTTGTTTTTCCGTCTGTCTGGTTGCAGTTTACAGTAAATGTTGACTTTAATTTCACATTTTATTATCAGCAGGTTTGTTCCATTAAAGTTCGGAACATGTTGATTTATATAAAAACATAAAGCTCCTGAACAGGTTGTGTATTAGTGCTTTGTTTATTTGTTTAATCAGTGGGCCATGAAGCATTTAATACTAACTGAATTCATGTTATAAAATCTCCTTGAGGGCTGCAGCTGTCTTTTATTTCCCTTATTGATTTATCTCTTAATTGTTGAAGTAATTGATTACTCCCCTGCTCCAACAGGATCATCTGCACATATTCTTATTTTATCCAAAAACTCCAGACGTATTCGGTTTTAAATCACAACTGACATAGAAAAGTTGACATTTCTTACATTTATCTTTTTTGTTTTATTGTTATCAAGCTAAAAATGTGAAATTATCAATTATTTTCATAATCAATATTTCATTCAAGGTCATTTTTAAGTGAAAGGTTAAAACCATTCTGCTTCTCTAATGTGTTTTTATCATTTTGAACCTTAGGTATAATTTTATTGGACAGAACTGGAGCAGAAACTGTTTTTACTATCCATTATTTATTGCTGATTATTTTCTCAATTAATCATTTGCTTTATAAAAACCTAGAGAATTATTCATCAGAGTTTCTGAGATAACAAGGTGATGTCATTAAAGGTGTTTTATCAGAACAAACAGTCAAAAACACTCAAATATTAATATAAAATATTAATTCTAAACCAGGGGTTAGAAAAGCTTATTAGCTTATTGATGTTTATTCTTGATTGTGGTCGTTTCAGTCCTCCATATTTTGGTCTTGGGTGAAAAGTGGTTGAAATATTTGCATTTAAAGATCCCAGATTATCCATATAACCACTTCCATGTTTGTTTTTTTATTCAAGTTAAGATCCAGAGGTTTTATAGAAAATGTCTTACAGCCTGGATTTATAAACTTTGCTGTTTCACAGCTAATTTTCATGTCCTGTAGTAGCTTCATCCACCTGTAGAGGTCCCAACTCACCTTTAAAAATCAGCCAATCAGAAGAGAGGCTCACGAATATTTATGAGGGAGACAAAAAAACATGTTAACCAATGTTAAAACCGTAAACCTCCTGGTACAGGTTCAACATTGAGTTTAATTATAAATTCAAAAAATAAGTGTTTTTGGTCAGTTTGGTCTTGTTTTACATTTTAAATGAAGCATTTTTATCTGTAGTAAAACAAATATTTGCTCTATAACAGCAACATAAATAGATTCTGACTCACATGTTGTCGATTTCTTTTGATACAAGTTTAAGAGATATTCCATATTTATTCCATATTTATTATCATTTATAGCAGGAAGACTGAAAAATATTCCTGGGGCTTTCAAATAAACCCCAGAAAAGTGCAGACATGGGACCTTTATGCTTCATATAATTGTGGAGACTCAACAAAACATGAAGATTTCCACTCTGGGAAACTGTGATGATCATTTTTAATTTTTTTTTTAAAAATCTATCGACAGCAGCTCATTCACAATATTTTGTTCCCTGTTGTTCTCAGTTGAGACGTTTGTGATGGAAACATTTGATGAGTTTATTGGAAACATCCTTTGACTGTCATTACTTTCTATCTGTGATGACTCAGCTCATGTTTCTCTTCACAATATGTATATACTTTTGTCGTGATTAAGCTTTCCATCCATGTCTCAGAGATTCACTGAGACTGAGAAGAAGGTTGGTGTGTTTCAGCTGAAAGCTCCGGTTAGTCTGAGTCAGTTTAGCTTTTACTGAACAAAACATTTCAGTGGAAAGAAAGAGACATGGAAGTCGGTACATAGAGACCACATTCACTGGGAAAATCTAATGTCAGCAACTTATTTCAATTATTTAATTCAATTAATACACGTGAGTGTGATTCAAAACACTTTAGAGGTAACTACCAAGCTGAGAAGGAGACAAGATACAAAGGTATAAACACTTAAATCATTTATTGCTCAATAAACACAATAAAAATGCCTCCTCTTCTCCCTTCTATTTAAACTCACTTTAAATGAGCACTTTATTTTAAGTGACAATCAAAATACACAAGTAGATAATTACAACTTTTCTCTACATGAAATCATGTTCTATTGTGAAAACCTCACTCACGCTGCAGTGCTCTAATATTAACTTTTTGCACTCAGATCATTAGCAATGATGCATTATGTCTTAACATTAGTTTTTAAAGCATCACAAACATCCATTATACAGAGCTATTATATTATTCTGTCCTTTAACATTTAAGCAACATTTGAATGTTTTATCTTGTCTCTTTTACCAAGTTTTATTATTTAAGTTGAATATTTTCCTCTGAAATCAGACGATCTGTGTGCGTGTTTGAAACAGGGTGGTTCACATGTGCATGAAACGTACTGTTCTGCTTCATTAGGTCATGACCACACACACACACACACACACACACACACCCTGACCACACATACATACGTACACTGCTGATGCTTCCTGTTCTGTTCATTTTTGCGATATCTTTGCTCTTATCTGACCAAATGTACCGTTGAGCCCCAAACCATTAAACAGGAAAATGAGATCATATATATATATATATATATATATAGTTATAATCTGTTTCTGTGCGTGTTGCTATGGCGACCCGAGTGCAGGGGGAATTAGTCGCTATAGATAACATCATGTGACGTGTGAGAAAAACTTTGCTGGACATGTACAGTAACTTTCCAGTTCAGTCACTGATTAAAAAAATATCAAATGTAAATTCAGATGGAGGCTCAGGTCTGATGGAAAAAACAATTAGTAAAAAACATAAAATGAACACAGTCAAATATGCAGACAAATAATAATTAATAAGAAGCATAAAACAATCCTTTCTTAACCCATTAAGCCCAGATAAAATTACTTCATTTGATCAAAATCCTGAAATAAAATATAATAATATAATAGATAGATTAGGAGCCAATTAAATAATCACACAGCTCAAATCTAAGTTAAATATCTAAATAGTCTCTACTACTGATATTATATTAAACTATGTTCTTACAGTATTGATGATGTGGATATTGATGATATATATTGATGTTGTAACAGTAACATTTACAGTAAATGTTTTATACTGTAATTTGTTATATATTTGATATTTAGGATTTTAACAGATTAACTTGTTTCCAGCTGTCTTAAGGGAAGGAGGAAGCATCTCTGTAATAATAATAATAATAATAATAATAATAATAAAACAAAAGTGAGAGTGTGTGTTATTGTTAATGTGACCTCTGACCCCAGCAGCAAGCATGAGTTTCTACGACCCGCAGCTGTGTTACGTCCTGGATGGATTCCTCGGCCTGTTCGGCCTCTTAATGACGGGCCTGTTCATCAAGGAAAAGGTCCCTAAACACATATTTCTGCATTTAAATGAATTCATCATCGTCAGAAACATAGTTTTAAGTTTCACCTCCACATTTCTCTACTTTATCTACTTTTAGTTCTTCAAAACCAAAGTTAAGGTGGGAGAGGAGAGCGTCTACAGCGTGAGTCTTCCACACTTCTCTAGCTTCTCTCATTTATCCGTTTACAATTCTTCACTATAAATTCAATGAAATAAACATTTGTTTGAACTATGAAACTCATATTGTGGAAAATGCTCTGTACAACCAGGTTCTATACGTGGCTGAATGAGCTCTTATCTCATATGATCCACCAAAAAAGATCATTTATAACTTGAAGCAGGAACCAAAAGCTTCAGACAAGATGTGGTGCAGATTTCTGTGTGTGTGTGTGTGTGTGTGTGTGTGTGTTTGTGTGTGTGTGTGTGTAGAAGGGTGTCACAGCTTCTCAGAGTCAAAGCCTTTTTATTATAATATACTAATTATTATTATTATGCACTGTGGTTGTAATTCACCATTGGTAGTTAATTTGAAAAAAGCATTTTTACTTGTATATGTGTGTATTTTATTTAGTTTTCATCGATGTGTTCCCTTCCTCTTGTTTGTGTTTTATTATTTCTAATTTAATATTATTATTTTTTTATTTTACGGACTTATCGCTCCATAAAATAAAAAATATTTTAAAAAAAGATAATTAATATACTATGCACTATGGTTGTAATTCACAGTTAATATTTAACTTAAAACAGCTAATTCTAAATATTTGTGTTTAGGATCTGGATCACAGGACCCGGGACATCAGTCCTTATGCTCCCCTCAGAGACCCTGAGAAAGGAGGAAGGGTGAGTTTCCTGTCTTTATATGAAAATATAATAATATCATCTAATAAATAATTCTACTGGAGGATCCTGGAGACCCCCAAGGGTCTTTGAAGAGGTGCTAGGAAGAATTTATTTATTTTTACAGAATGTAGGACCATTTGTATGGAGGAATATCATAATTTAAAATAAATAATTACATTTATTTATTTTGGTATTATTTATTTCCTATTATTTGTATATTATTTTCCATTTATACAACATTTTAAAACACAAATCTTATGAGAATAGTTTGAGAACCACAAAAACTTTAAAAGAACCCATATGAAAGCATAAAAAAAAGCATAAAGCACCAAACATTAAAAGCAGAAAGGACCAACAATCAACAACAATCAGGGTTAGCTGAACAAATAAGAACCATAGAATAATAAATTATTTATCATATTCATTTTTCATATCGCTTCTTTTCAACAGAACCGCAGACCAGCTGAAGACTCCGTCTACACGGTAACAAACATGTTGTAAACTTAACTTAACACAATCAACACTTACAATTAATGTTGATGAAGATGAATAAATATAAATGCTTGACGTGATTCTTTTAAATATTCAGGACTTGCAGAAACATAAGGAAAGCAGCTACAAGGAGCTGCCTGCTAAGAAAGAGGTGAGTCTTCATCAATATTATTCTTCTTCAATTATTAATCTGAACAAAACAGTCATCTAATTTATTAATTTCAATGTATGTTTTGTTTAAATTATTATTAAATTAAAATTAAATTACTAATGGAATTATTTTAATTTTAATTTAATTATATCAAGTGGAGAAAGAAAGAAATGTTTCAACTGTGTTAATCTGTCCTATTAATCCAAATTAATTAATGAATTAAATCGATTAAGTTAAAATAATATAGGTAATTATTAAATAAATGAATTGCTTAAGAAAAAACACTACTGAATGAAGTCATTTCAATGTGTGCTTAATTTTAATTAATGATTAAATCTAATTCAACCGTATAAACCATATATTTTTAAAAATATACACTTGATTTCTTTCAGTGACAAGAAGTGTCATATATTTAAAATATTTATAAAGAATTACTCAAGTTGTTTTTCATGTGTCTGCAGCGTCACAGGAATAACGACGTTTATCAGGTGAGTGGACACTGATTGGAGGTTTTGTGAATCAGTTAAATAGTCAATAAATCAGGAATAAAAACACTCATGATTTATTATTAATGTATATTTGTCTATTTCAGGGTCTCAGCTCGGCCACCAGAGACACCTATGACTCTCTGCAGATGCAGCCACTTTCTACTCGCTAACCTCGGCCTAAAATCACACAAACGTCTGCTCTGGAGAAATGAAATGGCTTTTTGGATTTATGACAATGAGACAGGAAACAGTTTGACCATAGATTTTGATTAGCATGGATGTATTATAGGAACCTTATAATACATTCATGGATCCGAGTGCAGTCGAACAGTTGCATGCTGGGATTTGTATTTTTATTGTATTTTCTGTTTTCATTAAGTTGATTCATATTACTATGCTTTTGCAAATGTTCAATATCAGATCAGATATCTGATTAAGCATGTTTTTCTTTGAGTTTATGTCACAGAGAAGAAGAGGTTTCGCACTGTAAAAAGTGTTTAAAATATTAGGATCAACTGGGGTCTAATAAATATTATTAAACAAGATAAAATTAAATAAATTAGGGCCAATGCTGTAAAATAACGTTAATTAATGGAAATATACCATTCTTTCCTTAACCGCCTCACGTTGTTTCTTGTCGTGTCCTGGGGGCGGAACCAATCTCCGCAGCTCTGGTGCTCCGCACGAAATTAATTAAGTAAACTCCTGAAAACTGGCGGGAAACTCCGCGATGGAGTTTAAAAACTTTAAAACTTTACACACATATAAACTAAACTAGAACAAAGAAGAAGCGACCAGTACAGCAGATTCTCTCAAGTAGCGAATAGTCTAAAGGTATGTTTGAGATTAATTTACGTATTGTTTGTTTTTTACATATTTAAAGTGCATAATTGATTATGCTAAGTGCTAAGCTAAGTTAGCTCAATATGCTAAGATCTATTGAACAGCTGTAGGAATTGGAAAAAAACGGCAAAAAAGAATTATGAATACATTGAAATACTGTACAATACTCAATAACGAATAAAACTCAATTTAAAAAGTTAAGTAAAAAAGTATTAACAGTAAATTTAAAATATTAAATGCAGACTGTTATATTATACTAATGTTATATTAACTTGTTTTAATAACTCAATTATACGATAATTTTAAAAAATGTATATATTTTATCAATGTGGAGCCAATTTGAGATATTTCTTGAAGATTAATAGTAAAAGTACTGCATAATAATATTTGGCAGCTTTCACACAAAGTGCAAATTTAAACAAAACAAGAGACAGTTTAAAATAACAGACATAATATATTATTAAAGTATATTAATTTTTGTAAAATATTTAAATCTTCATAGTAAAATAACTTTAGCTGTGTGTAAATATTATCAAGTATAAAGTAGCATCGTGAAAATACTCAACAAGACTAAACTTGCTTCGTTGCTTTCCACTGCTCTGATGTGAAATTTCATATATAATTGAGAATATTTTTATAAAAGACCCCCAAACCTTCAGTAGAAACATTTATTTAATTACCAATAATACAAATTAATTAATTAATAAAAAATGAATAATAGCAGTGATTAATGATTGTGATTAATTAGCAGTTAATTTGTATTTTCACCATGATTGCTCCATTAAATGCACCACTTCACCAGCACAAAGCGTCATTTCTCACTGCATTAAATCGTGTTATCAGCGCATTCAGAAAATTTAACAAAGACACAAATTAAATGTCACTCAGATAAAACAGCTACAGTTTTTTGTATATATATATGCTTTTAAAATTTATGGTCAGCTAAAAAGCCTTTATTCAGTTCTAAAATCTGGAGACATACGATAACCTAAAGCTGCATTACATATAAAAAAAAATCTATGATTCAGCTATAATTTTATAGTAAAGTAGCAGCTTTAAATTCTTTCTCTCCAATTGTTCCAAGTTTATGTTTGCTGCCAATTGCTTTGTTTGAATGAAATACTGCTTTTTATTTTAAACCTACCTTTTTTGGTTTGTATCACAATTATTTTCATTAACATAGTAGATTGTTATTATTAAGATATTTTCAAATCTGTGTTTTTCTAAACCTGAGCTGAAATAGAAATATTTAGTGATTTTTACTGATATTTTCCTGAGAATTTGTGCATTCATTGTGATGTTTGTGTGTAGGAATATACAGCTTTGTTGTGGTGCTTCTGTTTGCTCTGTAAAAGCTTATCTGAGCTCATCTGATATGAAATGTTTTATAAAAATATATTAATAAAGTTCAGTTTGAAGCAGCATAAATTAAATTAAACACATGAAACTTCTGCCACCTGGTGGACAAAAACAAAGTTATACTGCATTTTATATATTTAATAATTCATTGAAACATTCAGTTTCATGTTATTTAATATGTTAGATCGTCTATAAATCATGCAACCTTAAACTTCAAGTCATTTACACAGTAATAATGTAAATATATATCTATTTGTTCTTTTTAATTAATATATTTTTATATGATTTTTAATGGATTATCTTTAATGTTTAAGCACTTTTAAGAGGCAAAAGAACTCAGTCGCCCAAATAATATTAAAGGACCTTTATTTATATCTATAAAGTACATTATATTTCAGTAGATTTCAGGAACGTGTCACATAATGATAATAATAGTAATAAAAAACAGTGTGTACATTTTAGAGGTTTTCACATCTTTGAATCCTTGCAGATAATTAAGACTCGAAAATTTAGAGTTTAAATATTCTAATATGTAGAGTCTAAATACTGAATTATTGAAAATTATTTCATTTTTTCCGCTGAAATGTTTAATGGATTGGTTCCAATATTTCAAATACAAATGTGTATGTATTATGTACCGCTTAAAATGTATTTGATTTGTAAATTAATAGCTTAAAAAAGAAGGGAAATGGAAAAAAAACGTTTAGTATTTACTTTTTCAAATTAAAAGCAACTCAATGTGCTTCACATAAAAATAAACATTTAACAGTAGGAACTGAAAAAAACATGAAAATAACTATAATGATATCAAACTTCTTCATTTAAATGAAGGTAGTAGGTGTGTGGGTATCGAAATTATAATTTCCATTCACAGTATTCGTTGGCAGTTTTAATTTGAAAGGGAGTACAGGAAGTGTCGGTGGCTAACTTGATGCCGATCCAAAGAGCTGGTTAGCATTTAGGCTATGAAGCTAGCAGGTGTTACAATGGCGGATGAGCCGATTCATCAGCTTTGATGTTAAAGTCGAACGATGCGGGTTAATTAATCAATTAATCAGATAATCGTTCGTTTTAAGGGCCAGATTGCTAACGGCTAGTTAGCCCGGTTAGCCGCGCCCCCCCCAACAACCACAACAACAGCTCGTTTCACGTCAAAAAAACACGCGTTTCTAATAAATCCAAATGGAAACAAACGTGCCGAAAAGACGAGACAACAAGAAGTCACTTCGTGTGAAGGTGATCAGCCTCGGGAATGCGGAGGTCGGAAAGGTGAGTTAATTTTTTTATTTTATTATTATTTTATTATTTCATTCACTGAAACCAAACCTCAGATTGATGTTTGATTTTTTTTTTTTTTTTTTGGAAACCAGATCTTTATTTTGAACATATGTGAGCACTGAACAGTTTATTACAATTTCTAAAGAAAATAAATAAAAATATAAGTAAAATAAAGAAACAAGGAATTAGGAATGTAACAACAATCTAACACTAGGTTTATAATGCTATTATTAATGCATTATAAGCATCTTATAAGAACTCATTAAATATTGACTAGCATGTATTTTAGTGATCTTAATATAAAGGGTTAAATGAGAGATTAGTCGTTCTATTTACATATTTACACTCAATGCTGCTGTGGCTGATTCCAAATCATTTTCCTCTTCAGAGCTGCATCATCAAACGCTACTGTGAGAAGAGGTTTGTTCCCAAGTATTTGGCCACTATCGGTATTGACTATGGAGTCACCAAGTAAGTCATTAAAGTCTTTAACTGTGTGTTTGTTCGCTGCTCATCCATTTTATCAGAATTGTTTATAATTGGCTTTGTTTCACACCTTATATTTTACTTATATGTCTTCATATTACAATCATTTTGTATTATAATGCAGTAATGTGTGTTTGTCAGAGTTCAGGTACGCGACAGAGAGATAAAAGTGAACATCTTTGACATGGCTGGTCATCCTTTCTTCTATGAGGTGAGGCGCAAGAAATCTACTTGAATTTGACCCAGTTTTCCTAATATTCATACTGAAAACTTTCGATGGGAATTTTAGCTGGGGAATTCTGGAAATATTCATCATTTAGAATGTAACTTAGCAGCTAGCTGACTACTGTATGAATGCATTTTTATTTAATATTTTCAAGTAAACCATTATAGATCAAATATATTAATAACATAATAATAACAAACTTCACTTTGAGATAACTTTTAACACACTTTGAGGTAATAATAGAATGTTACGAGACAGAACTGTTTTCAAGGTAAATGTAAAGCTGGACTTCACACTCCAGATATGGATGTGTCACTGCCCAGTGGTTTACTCAAGAAAGTAGTCCTGAGAATGTCCAGGTCATTCTCAGGACAATCCAGCAACTCCCAGAGTTACTGGAGTGTGTATTTGCTGAGTTTGATGAGGGAAACCCAAAAAATACCATTAGCTGTGTTGTAGTAGGCTCTGCTTTACAGATCTGTACACAGCTGGTATAAAAAAAAAGGTAAAGAGTATGAGAATTATGACCACAGGTGAATTTTCAAAAATGATGAACAATCCCTTTAAAACTAGTTGTTTTAGCCAAGATTATTCTACAATATATTTTCCTCAACTATATTTAGATTCCCTGTTAAGGGCCAACCTTCAATTTTTATAAATTGTGGACTTAATCTCGTTAATTCCTTTATATTCCTCTTAATTGCGATGGAAAGTGTCCAGCATTAAAAATTCACAAAATTTTGCGACCCTATATATTATATTTAACCAGTTGACACAACATTAAATAATTTTTTATTTTAAAATTTGTGGATAAAAGCATTGGAGTAAATTTATATCGCAGATTTATTTTTGTAGTGAGAAAGACAGCAGCAGGTAAATAAACAATTTCTTCTTCTGATCCTTCTGATCCTTCTTCTCGTTATTTCTTCTTTCTCAGGTGCGTAATGAGTTCTATAAGGACAGTCAGGGCGTGCTGCTGGTGTATGATGTCGGCCTCCGGGAGAGCTTCGATGCTCTGGACAGTTGGCTGGGCGAGATGAAACAGGAAATGGGCTCTCAGGCCAACATGGACAGCATCGTCTTCATCGTCTGTGCCAACAAGGTCGGACTGAAATGACGTTTCCCCTCCGTCAGGTGAGGGCTGTTTCCTGGCAGCACAGGTGAGTTTAATAATGGCTGTGGCGTGTCGGCAGGTTGACCTGACGAAGCGACGTGTGGTGGACGAGGGGGAGGGGCGTCTGTGGGCGGAGTCTCGGGGATTTCATTACTTCGAGACATCGGCGCAAAGCGGAGAGGGCATCAACGAGATGTTCCAGGTAAGGACGCCTTAAAACAAATCTGACCCGTGTTTCAGTAACTATGATATAAAATCCAAGGAGCCCACATATAGGGCCAGCATACGTTTTTGTGAGGGAGAGGGTGTCAACAGGACTCACTTGTATCAAATCATTACATCCAATACATGAATTGCATGAGAAAAGTCTCAACAATAAATGAAGTATTTTTGTCTGTAGTAAGCACAATTAATCTGGTACAAGAAAAAAATTATAATATAATTATAAAGTATGAAAAACTAGTAAGTAAGTATCTATAAAGCAGATATGATGCCAGTAAATGAACAAACCACATGTATAAAACAGATAAAAGTGCAAAATATATGGAATTGCATATACAAAAATAATATAAGGTTAGCGTGGACTCGAGTGTGAGAAATAAAGTCCAAATGAGGATTTTTCCTGCAAAGCTTCTTTCAATTGAATGATTTTCAGACACGTGAAGAAATGAAAGTATTCAGTATTTCACAAAAATTAGTGTAGATCAAGATGTTCCTGGAATGCACAAAGAAATCAACCCATTCTAAGATTGTGATGGGTTCTTCTCCTCTGCAGGCGTTCTTCTCCTCCATCACCGACATGTGTGAGAATGGCGGGAAGCGTCCGGTGTCTGAGGTCAGCGCCGGTTTCACCAAAGAACAGGCCGACACCATCCGACGCATCCGCAACAGCAAAGACTCCTGGGATATGTTGGGGGTCAAACCTGGAGCCACACGGTGGGTAGAGGTCAAACATAAGCATGTTGAAGACTTAATTCTTTTTTTTTCTAAACTCTACGCACTTGTTGTTCATGCCAAAGTTAACTGAGATATGATGATTTAACCCTTCACTGAATAATGAAAGCTGTGATATAAATTCTGTTTTTGCAGTTAGGTGTGAAAAGAGGGCTTTTATTTTGTATCTATTATCTATTATTTATATCTATATCTATTATTTAGGTCATTTTAAATAATAAAAACATTCAAAACCTTTTTTAAGATGTGTAAATAATATTTCATGCAATAGAGGGTTAAATTTTGGTTCCTACCTGCTTGTTTCCAGGGAGGAAGTGAACAAGGCGTACAGGAAGCTGGCGGTGCTGCTGCACCCGGACAAATGCGTCGCCCCCGGCAGCGAAGACGCCTTCAAGGCCGTGGTGAACGCTCGCACGTCGCTGCTGAAAAACATCAAATAACACAAACGCACACCTGAAGCCTCTCAGAGAGATCGGACCTGTTTATTTATTCACATATTTATTTATCGTGAATGTTGCGTGTGCCATGTTGCTGTTTGCCAACCTGATGTTTAACTTCTGTACTGCATTTTTATCTCCAAACAGGTGTGTTATAGAGAGAGTAGGAGCAAATGGAAGATGAGGAGAACCATGTGGGTGAAAACAAGTCTGAAGTTTGTCCAAAAAATAACATAAATTATATAAAATGTCAGAATCCTGAGGATAAAACTGTGAATACAAATATATTAAATCTGAGAAAAAAATCTAAAATTTATTTTAACAATTAGAAGAGGTGTTCAGTAGAAATGTGGGTGAAAACTAACTAAGTTTGTCTAAAAAACGACATTTAAATTATTTAAAATGTCAGAATTCTTAGAATAAAACTGCATATACAAAGCCATAATTTAAAGGGGAAAAAGTTGTAAATCTGAGGAAAAATACACAACTTCTTTCAACATTTAGAGGAGGCGTTCTATAGTTAGTTAATCTGAACGTATGGGGTGAAACCCAGATTTTGCAGATTCTGAAATTGAAATCAGAGACATTGAACTGAAGTGAAAGTTCCAGTTGAGGTTTCATTCATAAATATGCATTTGAGATGACAAGTGTGTCCTTATTGTTAGAGGAAGTCAAAAATAAGAGATTTTATTTATTTTTTTTTTACAGATTCATAAAAAATAAGTTTTCAATTGATTGATCAAATCTTACACATGGCTTTCATCATCTTGATTTAAGTTTGTGTGTTGCAGCCACGTTAGCATCTTCATTCTGTTGACGTCAGCAGAGCAGCAGGTCAAAGGTCAGTGTTTTCATCTACGAGTTCTACGACAACAGCTTCTGATCCAGTCACTAATGTTACAGACAAGTGTAATAAAAGTCCAATAGATGTGACTTTTATTCAGTTAACTCATAAAGCTACGTACTAATATGTCACAGATTAATTTATAATGCCTGGATGCCAAATAATTAAAAGTTAACAGTTGTGTTAAAAAAAAAATGCATGTTTAATATTAGAAATCCTTCTAAACGTTGTGTACAAACCTGCCAAAAACCTTCCAAACTGAGACGTCTAAAAGGGAAACTAGGCAAATATCTAATGTGATTTCTGTGATTGAACACTGGTCTCTTAGCATGGGAATTCCTAAACAATGGAATTTGATGACAATAATTTCCAGGTCTAAATAGGCATGGAAAAAAGAAAATTCTATTCCGTTTCCTAAAATATAAAATTCAGAATTTTTAAATTTTCCTAAACTTTTACAAAAACTTTTATGACCAAAATAGTTTAAAAGAAAATGCAGCTATGTCTTTGAATTGCACATCACAAACAACCAAATATTGATTTTACGTGAACATATGAGTTTTGCAGTGATGTAGTTGTCAGAAAAGTAAAGACTCTTTTCTGCATGGACAGTTATTTGTACTCAGAAAAATCTAGTTAAAAGTTTGGAAAATATTTAGGAAACCTGGAAACCGATATCCAATAGAGTTATTAATACTTCTCTGTGTATGACAGTGTGGAAAAAAAGTGTTTGATACTGTAAGGAACTGACAGACAGCATGAATATGTTATCATAGTTTTATATTTTTACATTTGTATATCCACTGGAATGAACATGTGTGTCCACTTGTCAATTTTAATGTGATTTTTTATTTTATTTTTTAATATCAAAAAGGAAACTTTTCGATCAGTCACCATGATGAAACATGAAATGAAATGTTTACATATTTTTGGGACTTTAACAGATTTAAAGTTGCTCTTTGTGCTATTTTAAAGTCATGTGGCACTATTGTGTATTGTGACCACATTTCCCATCAGCCTTTGCTTCTCGTCTCTTGTAACACTTACTGATATCAGTCCATTAATATAAGTATGCTGAATTACATTGATCTAAACTAACATGGAGCAGGAATTTATTCATAAAATATAATATTTGACAAAATTAAAATTTGGAAAATTGTATCAACATAAACATAAAATAAAGGCAGCATCAGTTAATGGAGAGTAAAATCATAAAGAAATAAATATAAAACCATTATAAATCGACAAGTGGACCGGCAGTGTTTTTGACGTGAAGCGTCCGCCAATCAGTTATTGCATATCAGCGTGTTCTGTCTTATATTAACCGCATATTATTTATTTTGTATGATGAACAGTTTAAAGTCCAGATGGTTTAAAGACAGGGAGCTGACGGATAAGGAGACTGATGTGTGATTGAGCAACGCGTGACTATTTAAAGTTTATGTTTTTATTTTGTTAGGAGAACCGAAACGTGTTCGTCACGTTGTCCTCAGCCGATGTTTTGATGATGCGTTTCCTGCCTGCTTGTCGAGGTCACGTTTTTTGCGAGAACGTATATTTTTTTAATATCGGCAGTTTCACGCTTTACTTTAAATGAAGCATTTGTTGACACCCTGAGTGCGTGTGTGTATGTGTGTGTGTGTGTGTGTTACAGTCTCACTGTGGTTCTTGTAAGTGCACGTACTCAAGGATTGTTTTTGAAATAATAAAAACAAAAAAATCCAGCCTGACTATTTTATTATTTGTACCCAAAATTCCCAGGAGCAACATCATAAGATCTTCTTTGACTTAAATATTGAGGTACTTATACTACACACACATACACACACTCTGACCTGGTTGGAGTTTTGCCAGTCCTGTCATGCACCTGAACACACACACACACACATTGTTAACCTCTTGTCCTATTAATCAGCCTTTTATTTCCGTTTCCGGGATGCAGCTCATTACGTAAACTTCTTTCTGCCTCGCTCGTCCTCTTCTCTCTTGTGTTTCTGGTTTCAGATATTTTTGCCTCCTCGTTGGATTTTGGACGGATGCTGTGAGCTGCTTCTCCTGATTTGTGTAAAGTTTGAATCAAACAAGTGAAAAGATTTGAGAGGTTCAAGAAAAATAGAACGTAAAGACTTGTAGTTTCCTGATTGTCTTAACCTTTGGATTTTTGCAGTTTTTCTTCAAGAGTTGACAAATAAAGAAACTGGACAGATTAAAGATGGACGTGTATACTACACAAGAGTTGATGTAAAACCATTTTTTGTAATTCTTCTTTTGGACTTTAGGGAAATTTCTGAAGGAAGAAACTGGAACTTCATCAAAACTTGGACAAAGTACAAAGCTGCATTTGAGGATCTGAAACACGAAAAGATTTGAAGAAGAAAGTAAAGAAATGGAGGAAAAGACGATGCGAGTCACAAGAAAACTGAGAGTAAAAGAAATAAAAAGAGGAGGAAAAAGTGACAGAAGGAAACAAGCTGCAAAGAAAAGAGGATTAAAACTGAACCTGAAGTGAAAGAACAAAGAAGATGACTGTCCGACCTTTGACCTCTGCAGGTACCTTCTAAAAGTGAACAGAATCAACAACTTTAGTCGCTTTGAATCAGAATTCTAGTTTCAGCAAAAGCAGTTTTATATTGCTGCTTTTAGATTCTGGAAATATACTGTAGAGCTGTTTTCTATTAAGATTTTAACATGTACAGACCAAAATTTTCCTTCAAAGTTTAGCTGAATTTGAAAACCCTAGAAGGAATGAATGAATTAAGTTTATTCAATCATGACAACACAAAACATCACGTCAGGAGAACATTGTACACAGCATTAACATTTCACACAAACCCAATCATCTGTTGAACAATGACTGAAAAGGAGGAATGCAAACTTCTTATAAAAACCTGTCTGATATTATCAACTTTTCTGGCTACAAACCTCCAGAAAAGCAAAGAACAACAAAAAAAACAGTAACAGCAAACTTGCAAAGAAACATTAACAGATAATTAGTCACACTTATAAGCGTGCAAGTGAAAAACAGACATTAAAAGGGCTCTGCAGATATCAAGAGCCAAAGAAACAGGTGAAAATTCTGATTTTATAATGGGTGAAAACTAATTAACAGAAGCGACACTGTCCAGGCAAACTAGTTGTAGTGATTAACAAGAAACTGAAGTTATTACACTGAAACCAGCAGTCGACCTGATCAACCAACCAGACTTCACCGTATGAAGCTGATCCAAGCACTGCAGACGTTAATCCAACTCAGTGAAGAGGAGCGGAAGCCACATGACACTCTCACTTGTCTTTATTTTAATTATAATTAAAAACAAAAGTATTTTAAACACTGAAGCTTCAAACAGTTAACATCTGTCAGCTCTGTAGTACCATCTTCTTTATTTTCTATGGGTTTGACTAAAATGTTGCATTGCTGCCATCTACAGGACTAGAACTTTACTAAATCCGTCTATCTAGTATCCATTAAAAAGATGAATAAAAGTCATTTTGTCCTTCCACTTGACCCTACTTCTAAATAGCTTTTCAGAGAAATCTCTTCCAGTCCAATCTCATCTAAATGTCTGATCAACTCCTCATACTTTCTGCAAAAAAAGTAAAACATGCTGAACTGTCTCAGGCTCCTGGTAAGAACATGAGCCTTTCTGATGTTTTCCCAAAACAAATAGAGCAGCTGTGCAGTAGCAGCCCAACTGAGCCTTTATATACAGCAGGTGAACAGACAATCACCTGCTGCCGCAAACCACCGCCCATTATAAACACCCATTAAACAAGTGGTTACGCGAAACTTCAACGAAAATACATACATGCTCTTTATATAACGATATAAACCATATCGTATAAACTATAACTAAGAAATACCTGAAAAATATGACAAAAGCAATGATACTTCAGCAGTACAGCTACAACATATATATATATATATATATATATATATATATATATATATATATATATATATATATTTAATTCATCAAATTCATGTAATCCTGCACCAATTACCCACTGTCTTAGTACACCGAACCCAAAATCCATGTTTTACCATGCTCCTGTTCAGAGGAGCCAGCCGTAATGACCAGGTAGAGAGCTGAATATAAAAATATATATATATATATATATATATATATATGGCATAATGTCAAAAATATCATGTGGCTTAACCTAAAAACCAAGAGGTTATAAAGAGGTTTTAAAAAAGGCATGCTATCATCTAGTTTTTTTTATTCTAGATGGATTAAAAAAATTAAAGAAAAAGAGATTGCACAAATGCACCTTTTTTCAAATGACATGAAACCAACCTGATAAATACTTTTGTAACTGTATTTAAAATTTGTTTTACTTCCTCATCTTGCTAACCATTATTTGCCACTGACCCATATACAAATACATATTGTGTTTTTTTTCATCTGTAAACATCAATTTGTGCTTTATCCACAACCCAAAAATGGTGTTTAAATCAAAAAAACTTCCTGCAGATGTTTTGAAGTAAACCCCGACCATGAATAAGAGTTACTGGGAGAATTTCAGTGTGAAACATTCAGGAAGTGTCCAGTTTCATTTCCTGCTTTTTGAACTGAATGGAAAAAAAGTTCATTCTTGACAGTGGAAGCCGAGGTTTCTTCTTTTATTGCTTTTAACACAGAGACATATATGCAAACGGTGACTGAGATCCAAGTGATTTTCCTTCTGTTTTTTTTTAATCATACGTTTATTCAGTCTCCGCCTCCTCAACCACATCTGTACCGACTTAAATGAGGTCACACACACACACACACACACACACACACACACACACAATAAACTATACACACCAGAAAGCTTTCCATCATAATGATAATCCTATATTACAAATGTAAAGACCCCAAAAGTATAAGGTGATAAAAAAATAACAAAGAATAATAAAACATGAAAGAAAATATTACAAATAAATAATGGGATGAACAATTGAATAATTTATTCAAAAACATAAAACTAAAAAATATATATTTAAAATCTTCTTAAGGTTGAGCCACTTTTATTTTTCTCTTTGAGACTTGAAAAAATAACACAAACGATGACATGATTGCATGTTTAAAATATTTAATATATTATATACCCTACTCACAACAACTTAGCGATAGGGTGTGACGAGATCTCGCGAGATGTAATTTGACGAGATTGCTCGTCGCGTTAAAATGATGTCTCGCGAGAGTTGTCCAGCAAGCAGCCAGAATGACGGAAAACACAGGTATTACCATATGGGTGTTAATATTGACGACGTCCCCGCCATTTTCAAATCGTGTTTGGCAGCATTTTGGGTTCCCGGCAGAAATAATAAATGGCAAGAGAGTCATTGATAAGACACGGACAATATGCAGACACTATGCAAACTATGCCGTACAGCGCGGCGAATACGAGCACAATGCAGAGACATTTACAGCACTACCACAGCACAGTACTCAAATCAACAACTGCGGCTGCGAAGAAAACACCAACAAACGCCAAACCAACGCTTACAGTTATAAAATCCATGTGCAATTCAGCTAAATACAAGTCTGTTGTCCAGGCATTCATATAATTTATAATTTAGTTTTCTTAAAATCTCGTCTCGATCTCGTGAACCCAGAATTGTAACAAAATAAAAAGTAAAATGAATTAGAAGAAGCACCATTTTCATTAGTCTAATCCACTTATTGTGAGTAGGGTAATTGCTGGTAATATGTCAATGAAATACAATAATTTTATAAAATTATATTTATATTATATGCATATATTATTATATTTATCAAATTTTAAATGAGATTTTTTTGTGGTGTGGAAATCAAGTTGTTGAATATATGAAGGAATAATAAGATAAGTTAAAGCTCATATACCATCAGATACCAACAACTCATCATAGCAGAACAAGTTTATCTTTATGGGGCAGATTAGAGTAGATGACTCCACAGGGAGAGAAAAACACGTTTGTGGATCAAAGTGAACAATCAGAAAAGTCTGGAACTAGTTCATCAGGTTCATCTTATCTCCTCCAATAAAACATACAGTGACTCTGATTTACTGTCATGTCGGCACAGATTAAAACTTCCCTTTATGGCCACAATCTGAGACACAATAAAACTTTTTTTTTTATTTTACTTTTTTATAGGTTGTGGTCAAGTCCCATAATGACTATAATTTAAATTAAGAAGCTATCAAATCGATCAACTGATCAACCTAAGGAGTGCAGTTCCTTTTTTACAAATACTCTTACATGCAGAAAATAACCTGTAAATACATCCATATACATACACTTTTATGCTTCTTATAGATTTACTATTATATTATACCTTTTATGCACAATTGTAAAGTGATTTAACAATCAACCTGTTGCTGTATTTAAAGACACTTCATGTCCTGTTATTTCTTAAAGGTGCAGCGTGTAGTTTCTGGCGGCATCTAGTGGCGAGGCTGCAGATTGCAACCAACGGAGCGGTGAAAGTCCGTCTGTAGAATCATCGTTTGGTTTGGTCCTTCTGGGCTCCTGTAGGAACATGGTGGCTTAAAACCAGCTGGATCTAAGGTAATAAAAAACACAGCAATTCATCAACATTATTAAACATTTCTGACAAGTATGTTCCACTAGAGGTTGATAAACAACACAAAATCTTAAATAAGTAAATTTAGTTTATTGTATATGATTAGATGCATTTTTATTTGTGAGGAACTTTTAATTAGAAAATGTGAAGATTGAAACTTTGGTGCTTTTAAGTTCTATTTTGTTTTTTTGTTCTTTTATACAGTTTTTAATGTTCTGAATTACCAAATCTGTCGCTCTTTGAGACATTTTTATATTTTTCATTTTAAAATGTTAATACAATGTTTGTTTTAATTAGTTTGTTTCAGTCAGTCAGTCATTTTCTATACCTGCTTATTCCTCATTAGGGTCACATGGTCTGCTGGAGCCTATCCCAGCGCGTTACGGCGAGAGGCAGGGATACACCCCAGATGGTCGCCAGCCAATCGTGGGGCACACACACCATTCACACCTACGGGCAATTTAGAGTCTCCAATTAACCTGAGCATGTTTTTGGACTGTGGGAGGAAGCCGGAGTACCCGGTGAAAACCCACGCAGACACGGGGAGAACATGCAAACTCCACACAGAAAGGTCCCAGACCCAGGACCAAGGAGGTCTTGAACCTGCGACCTTCTTGCTGTGAGGCAACAGCGCTAACCCCTGCGCCACCGTGTCGCCCTAGTTTGTTTCATTTGTTTGTATTAAGGTTTTCCAAAAACAGCTTTGACACTTAAAGAGTGTGTAAGTGTGTTTTGAAAGGTTTAACATGAGTCTTTGCGGGTTAATAACTAATAATCAGCGAGGCCAATAATCACTATCAGGCTGTCCTGATGTGACTGAGAACGAGCCGTCTGTGTCTCTCTGATACTGCGGCTGCTAGATAAAAACACCAAATGTTGAACAAGTTTATTTTCTCATGTCTCACTTTCAGGTTTAAAACCCAGAAATGTACACAGTTCTCTGGGGTTCTAATAAAGTGTCTCTGACCACCAATGCCGTACACTATAACTAATAATCAGTACACTGTTCACTACGACCTCAACCTGTTTATCAAAGTCCATTTGTACCATTTATTTTTCAGAGATCACACAGACTCTGATTTTTTTTTTTAAATAAATGTTAAATATGTAATCCACCTAGAATATTAAACAAGAAAGTCACAATAAATTAGGGATCCATCAACTGGATTAAAATCTTAATCTAACATGATCTAACCAGCAGATGGCAGCGTTTGTTTGCCTGGCATAAAAGGAAAGTTGGAGTTTATGACGAATCAAGACCACAAGCAGTTTTTTAAAAGAAATCAGGGACAAAATCAGGTTTCTATTATTTTCAGGAAAAACATTGTAGGTTCTCCAATATAAAACAGTCTCTAAAGATTCAGAAACGTCAGAGAAGCATTAAAACTGTCTCTGAAAGATATCAGAGTAGCTTGGAGGGTAATTGAGGCTCTACTTGACTTTATCAGTGAAATAAGATAAAAACATTTCACAACCAACGTCACTTTCACAAAATAAGAGATAAAAAAACATGATAAAAAATATAAATATTTAAGAAAATAAATAATTAAGAACAAATTTAACTGTGAATGTAAGATAATTTAAGATAATTCTGCTCCATATTGGACTAATTGTACCTAATACAAGATATTTTCAGTGTGGCTCCTTCATAGTGTATTAAGAGCAGACCATCTCCATCTGTATTCCGCTTTACATTAACTTTTACAGCTGTGAATACTGTGATCTGTCATATATCCTCTGAGGACTTAGACCTCCATAGGTGCAGTGGTATCACACAGATGGAGTTAAGACGGTCAATCAGTTCATTAGTGAGTGAATATTCAGGCGTCAAAGACAAATCAGAGACGCTCTGCTCAATCAACCAATCAATCTTTATTTATAAAGCACTTTTCATACACAAAAAATGTTAAAGTGCTGCTCATTAGAGATACATGAGGAGCCAGTGAGACAGTGTTAACAACCGGTGATTCACAGCGAAAAACTACACATTTACGATCAGATACAGTCATATGCGGTCATATGAGGACATTTTTACACAGTGAATACAAAGTCCAGTGTGACACTGCGGCCACTGCAAAAAAATGAAATATAACAAGTGAAAATATAATGTTAGTTCAATATTGAGCATAATAATCTTAGCATTGTTTGTTTTCCATTTGAAATTTACTTATTTTAGGTTTTC
Organism: Lepturacanthus savala; assembly: GCA_030544235.1. Classification (NCBI taxonomy): domain Eukaryota; kingdom Metazoa; phylum Chordata; class Actinopteri; order Scombriformes; family Trichiuridae; genus Lepturacanthus; species Lepturacanthus savala. The sequence goes on from CM060475.1 coordinate 6,172,711, forward strand.
TTGCTTGTTTGGTTGATTAAATTTTGAGTTTTCTTTATCATAATGTTGTCTTTTTTTATATTTTTGACTTTTATTTCATAATTTTTTATTTCTATTAACATTTTTTTCCTACATATTTTTTTTACTTTTTATATCAAGAAGGTTATGCTGACCAAAATCAAGAAATACCTTGAAACAAGCAATCCAATGGAAGCTTTTATAGCTGTTTCTGGATGTATAAAACAGACGTTTGAAGAAAAGTCCAAATAATTAATCATATTTATAATACATTTATAAAATTATCTGTGAGGTTAAGTGAGGTTATGGTTAATTTTATACAGCGGACTTCTTGACTTCTTCGATGTTTCAACTGTTATTGTAATGAAAAGAGGAAGCACGGCCTTCTGCTGGCATGCAAACCTCAACAATAGTAATAGGGTAAGAGTTAGACAGCTAGTTTTTTTTTCCATTTCCTTTTAATTTAACCTGAAGGACACAAGGTTAAACCAGTTATTTATTTATATAAATAAGTTTTATCTTCTTTTGAAACCGCTGATAAAAATGTGAAGTATTCAAACATTGAGTGTGTGAATATTCCAGTTTCTAAGATCCTGAACGAATCGTTTTTTTGCTGCAGAAAGAAATATGTGAATCACTGAGTGACCCGATGCTAATGTGAAGCATGTGTGAGCTCAAACGTGAAACTCCACGCCAGTTATGACGATAGAAAAACTGACATTTCAAGAATATTTCTTAATTCCATATTTTATTATAAAAATTTTATTGTATTCTATATTTTTTATTATTATAATTATGGTTACCTCAGTTAATTTCTGCCTCAAGATACATTTTATGTTTTTTTCCAGATGATGATCTCACTTTGTTCAGAATAAAAGTAGAAATAAAATAAAAAGAGCTTGAATATGTGATGTCATCAACAACAACAACAGTGGTGGCTATTGAGGGTTTGACCTTTGACCTCCATTTATGAACCTGGCTGTGAATAATTAACCTGAGTGTGAGGGTTCCAACCCTGATTGACAGATTGACATAAAACAAATGAAATCCCCAATCTAGGGATTAGTTATTTGTAATTACTGAAAACTTCCTGATAATTTGCTGCCTGAAATATAAAATCTGGAAATTTGAGATTAATAATTATGCTTTAAGATATTTCCAATCTTTGAATTCATGGAATATTTATAGATTTAATATTAATATGTCTTATTTTAAGATTTCTTGCTGCAGGTAAGATCATTTCACAGGTGATTTTTTCATTGTATTTTTGTATTTTAGCTCATTTTTTTCTCTTTCTTTTTTTTTTTGCAGTGAACACCTGAACACACCTTGAGATTTGGGCTCTGTGATTGGTCAGGTAGTGGTGGAGGGGCGGGTCCAGACTCCAGAGCCCTGGAGGACCCACCTCTCTGCGGAGGGTCCGCCTCTGACCAGCAGCAGTCTGGATCATTAGAGTCCAAGACCGTGAGGAGGACAACAGAAGACACAGGAGACTGGCAGCATGAGGGATGTGAACGGACTCGTGACCGACCCCCGGACCGGGTCTGACGCTGACGAGCTTGTCTTCTTCGTTAACGGGAAGAAGGTGAAACCCAATCATGCTAAATTAAATCCATTTAAAATGTCCTGCTCCTCACTGTATCATAATATTATTATAATATTCACACGTGACTTTACTTTGACTTGTTTTTCTTTCATCTATAACCTCCTTATATGATTAATAGATAATTATAATATTTATTAAGATTCATTATTGAAGTTGATGTTGAACTTTATGGTGGCTAATAACATTTCTAAAACAAAAATTAAATAATCAGCTGTGCAGTGTCTTTAAAGATTTTTAAGAAGTATATAGATGTACAGACATAGACAAGATAAATAGAAAAATGAAAAGAGAAATAAATAAAATAAAATATTTCTCCTATAGCTATTACTTGGTTTTATTTCACCATCCACTTAACATAAGTTGAGAGAATTAATGATATAATTACAGGGACTTTACTTCAGTTTAAATGCAACATTATTGACTTTATGGTGGATAATAATATATTCAAATATTTATAAACAAATATATTTTTAAACTTGATTGACTCTGCAGAGTGCAATAAAATAAAAAGTGACTTTAAAGCAAAAAAAGAGAAATGAACAGAAATGTTTGTTTAGTGCAGTGTGTGTGTAGCTCTAGTCTGTGTGTGTAGTTCTAATCTCAGTGTATGTGTGTGTAGCCCTAGTTTGTGTTTGTGTGTGTAGTGTAGCTGCATTCTTAGTGTGTATGTGTAATTCTAGTCTGTGTGTATGTAGTTCTAGTCTGTGTGTGTAGCTCTAGTCTGTGTGTGTGTGTGTATGTGTGTGTGTCTGTGTGTAGTTCTAGTCTCATTGTGTGTGTGTACCTCTAGTTTGTGTGTTCTGGTGTTGCTGCATTCTAATGTGTGTGTAGTTCTAGTTTGTGTGTGTATGTAGTTCTAATCTCAATAATCTCAACTAAGAATGCAGCTAGATTCTTAGTGTGTGTCTGTCTAGACTGTGTGTGTGTGTAGCTGTAGTGTGGTGTAGTTGTGTGTGTATAGCTGTAGTATGTGTATAGCTGTAGTGTGTGTAGTTGTATGTGTATAGCTGTAGTGTATGTAGTTGTGTGTGTGTGCACTATAAATCATGAGAATGTGGAATAAAGAGGATATTTTAAAGCTCTACATGAGACATAAACAGACAATATATTTACACACAAATATATATTCGAATTATATTAATATTAATAACAATAAATACAATTTAATGATATTACGTTTAGGGAAAATCCTGAAAATGCACCATAACATGAAAACTACAGATTTTAACCTGTGACTAAAACACTCCTAGATTCTATCATTTTGTTATTGAATTACACTGAAAATTAATAGTTTCCCTTTTTTCTGGGGACCTACTAGAACCCCTCAGGGACCCCAGGGGGTCCCCAGACCTCACATTGACCACCACTGCCTTAAAATACCTTCATTTTCTAATGTAGATGAAATTTTAAATATGCTGCAAATTAAAGTGTAAATTCAATAAAGTACGTCATTTTATATTCATGAGGTTTCTTAATTAATGGACAGATTAAAGGAGTTCTGGCTACCAAAATAAAACTATTTAAAATTAAATAAAGAGGTTGAGCAGATTAAAGAATAGCTACTGTTATTTTAAAAGATTCTTTCTTAATAGTGTTTATAAGTTATTGATATATTAGTATAATCACTGATGACAGTTTCACAGCTGGAGATGAAGAACCTTACATATTTACTTTTACCTTTTATTAATAAAATTATAATTTTTTTGCAGATTATTGAGAAGAATGCAGATCCTGAGATGACCCTGCTGACATATCTGAGGAGAAAATGTATGCTCACATACTATATATTCACATATATATATAATTTCTTTTTAGGTTTGCATTTGTTCCTTGCCAAGTTTCTATTTCAGTAAGATTGTGAAATTCATTCATCAGATTTCCTCTTTCAAAATCTTACATCAGCAGCACAAGACTTTCACTTCTCCATTTTATGATCTTTCTTGACTCTTGCGACTCTTTTTGCAATCGGTGTATTATGACAGATGTGGTTATCAGCAAAATGATTGAGAAGCTAAAGGACAAGCAGAAAGAAAATGTTATTAGCTTGAGGTCATGACTAAAAATTTTTATATTTTTGAAATCTGAATATTTTCCTGTTGCTGCAAACGTAACAAATCTCTGCAAAATGAATTCTCAGTTTGTGGGACATTATGTATTATGTTTGTAGGAAAGTTATAAAGTTAGTAGGATCATTATAGTAAAAGCTGCAGGTCATAATAGTTTGGGATTTCTTATTCTTGATTTTATTTAGATTTTTGTATGAATTTCAGTTTAGTTTTAATTAGATTTAAAAAAATGTTCTTGCTATTTTTTTTTTTTATTTTTTTAAAAGGCTTGATTTTGTTTTGTATCTAAATAGAATTTAGTCTGTAAAACAACAGAATTAAGAACTTTTTTGCAATAATTTGAGTCTTAGTTCATTTTAATTTGAGTTTAATTTAGTTCATTCAAATCAGTTTGAGTTAATTTCAGTTCATTTGAGTCAGGTGGGTTCAATTTAGTTCATTTGAGTAATTTTTAGTTAAATTATTTTCACTTATTTTTTAAAGCCTAGTTTTTGTTTTAGTGAATGAACATGTTTTTCCAATTTTTTCAATTTCAATTCTAATTTTTGTTATTTCATGAACAATGATCATCTTGGTCTGTGTGATTCTCTGTCTTTAGGATGCAGAGAACTGCAAATAATAATCTTCCTGAACTTTTTTTTTCTTGGAAGGTGACTTGAACCTTTAATAGAATATATCCTCCCGGTTTCAGTTGAAACCCATAACTGTCATTTCCCAGAGTTCTGTTGTTTTTGTGGTATTACTCTTGATTTACTGGTGTTGTCATCAAAGCACAACACACTGACCAGCTGCCTGAGTTCAGTGACCGCAACTCTGAACAGAATCAGCAGATCAAACTCTAAAATAAACTTTAGAGGAAGTAAACATCCGGATTATAAACAGCTGTAAAGATCCAGTCACCAGATTTTGTAATATCGTGACTTTTCAGGAGTTATCTACAACATGCTTGAATAAAAATGTTTTATGGCTCTAAAGAGAAAGTTCATCTCGGTTCCTAACCGTAAAACAGGAATTAAAGGGTCAAGCACAAGATGTTCAACTCTTGAACTCATACCAAGCGGTGACTGAAAAAGGTGCTTCTGATTCGCTGTTAACGTGCCAACCGTTTCAGCAGAATCAGAGCTCAAGGTCTAATAAACAGCAGGTAGCCATAGCAACAACATGGATGATACAGGGCTTGTGGTTATATTATTATTTACTTATTTACACTGAAAAAGGGTCAGAGTGACAGCGTGACCGGTCTCTGGAGATGATCACGCATCACGGTCAATGGATTTTCTGTTAACTTAATGTGTGTGTGTGTGTGTCCGTGTGTGTGTGTGTCTGCGTGCAGTGCGTCTAACAGGAACTAAACTGGGCTGTGCTGAAGGTGGCTGTGGAGCGTGCACCGTCATGCTGTCCAGATACCAAACACACACTCAACAGCTCCTGTATCCTCAAACCAAGTGTATGAGTGTGTGTGAATATGTGTGTGTTTATATTTAGGTGTGGGTGTAGTCATGTGCTCTCATCTGACATCGAGACTAAGTGATAAGTTAGTCTGGGGTATGACCACAACAATTGTGTGATTTACGATAAAAGCATGAAATGTAACATACTTAGTAAACGCCATAACGTTTATTTTCAGTGAATTTCAGATTTGACCTTTGAGGACCAGGAGGTCAAATCCAAGATATCTGCTAGTCCTCAAACATTTTGGAACCTTAAAGTGTTGAAAAACAGTTAAAATTCATTTTCTACATGAACTATTGCACAGTTGATTAATCTATCAATTATTAAACGATTAATGGATTAGTGGTTTGGTTCATAAAATGGTGTAAATTTTTAAATGGTGTTTCCCAAAGCTGAAGATTCAACCTAAAATGTCTTTTTTGTCCAGACCAACAGTCCACAACCCAAAGATCATCAGTTTACTATTATAGAAGAATAAAGAAACCAGAAAATAAGAGAAGAAGAGAAGCTGGAACCAGAGAATTTGGACATTTTCTTCTTAAAAAATTACTCAAATCGGGTAATTTTTTTTCTCGATTTTGGTAAAATGTAGAAAATATGAGATTAACAAGTAAAAAACATCTAACAATTTAATTTTGTTTCCTAAAAACAAGTTTAAATCAAGAAAAAACGTTTTTGAAACAGGAGATAAAAACTGAGAATGTAAGATAAAAAAGTAAAAGGATTATAAAGTGAAACTTATATTATTAGAAAGTAAAACTTATTTTAAAAAAGGCAAAAATAAGATAAAAACATGAAAATATGAGGTTAAAACGTTTTTTTTTTAAAATCTGATCAAAATACTAATTGGTGTAAAATGTCTCTCCCTGAATGTTCTTTTTTAATTTTTTTAAAGTTTGCTTTTGATGTGACTGAAGTGCAGATTTTGTTGGCAGATTTCATGTTTTTCTACTAAATATTAATGGCTCTTTACACCATTATAGACCTGGAACACTAAAGTAATCTGGCACCTTATTGAACAAAGATAATAAGATAATAATAGATAACACATGATGATCACTGCATTTAATGAGTCATTTCCAAATAAACTAGTAACACACTTTCATTTAGACTGAGATTGTCAGAATTCAAGGTAAATATTTAGCTTGTCAGCATGAGAGGAGATGAACCTTTAACTCTTCTCCAGTCATCACGCTGTCAACGCCTGCCTCACCCCACTTTGCTCCTTACACCTCGTTGCCGTGACGACTGTGGAGGGCATCGGCAGTGTGGCGCGAAAGCTTCACCCAGTACAGGTAACACACACACCTAAAACATTTGAAATGAAAGTATCATGGAGTATAATTAATGATATAAATGGATATTCTTATTAATAATTGATTACTAATGAATGTTTTGGCTACTAGAGGGCAGCATCAATTTAAATATCATATTACTTATGTGATACTATATATTTAGTTTTTCTCTCCATGTTGTGACTATAGAAATATTACACTGTAAAAAATGATATTGGTGTAATTGGTATAATTGGTGAAAAAGTCTTGTTTTTTTGGTTCAGTTAGTCCAATATTGAGTAGATTTATCCATTTCCATTCCAAAGTTTGCTTTATTTATTTTCTTAAACAACCTTTATGCTTCATTTAGTATATTAATTAGTATCTCTAAGGTATTTTCGTCAATGTAATATAAAGAAAAATAAAACTTTTATAGCTGCTATTTCTGATTGTGTGCCAAATGCTCAAGAAATAGTATATGCTCATATTTAATTTTTTTTATATATTTATTTATTTTTCATAAATCCTTTAATCCACTTTAATCCATTTCATTGCTACCAAATATTCAGATAATAATTCCATATTTTTAATCCATGGCAAACACACCTAAAGTGAGATACTGAATGCAAATTGAATTTATTGGATGGAAATTATTAGTCTTGTCAAAGATTTTTTTTTTTTTGTTGCAATTTCAGCTTTTAATATTAAAAATACAGTCTCTAAATGTGTGCCAAACAGAATTTTAAACACTGTAGAAGTAGTCTATGTTATGTTTTCATAAATCATTTAATCCACTTCAGTTATGATCATAAATACAAAATAATAAAACCAAAAAAATCATCATCAAAATCAGTGTTCAAATTCAATATGCATTGTGTTTTTTTGAAAGGTCCTTTTTTAACCATGGAATCACAAATACTGGCATCTCTCACGTAAAATTAATGTTTGGTAGGTATGAATTGGACTGAAGTGGATTTAAAGATTTATGGAATATCTAGCAGATGGAATTTATCGCCCCCTGGTGGTATTATTGGCACACAATCAGAAGACTGGGTATAAAATTAATTACACACTGTAGAAAAGTGTCAATTCAACTTAAAGAAACCTTCAAACAATCCCTGTCACATCTAAATTTCATGTCTAGAACCCAAAGAACTGCTAAATCAAAAAATTCAAATATGCAACACAACAGACAGAGGTTAATAAACGTGTGTGTGTGTTTTAGGAGAGGATTGCGAAAGCTCACGGCTCTCAGTGTGGTTTCTGTACTCCGGGGATCGTCATGTCCATGTACGCTCTGCTGAGAAATGTCCCCACACCCAGGATGTCCGACGTGGAGGAAGCCTTCCAAGGTTTTATAGTTAATTAATAATTGAAATATTAAATTTATTTGTGTTGCAGCTTTCATACAAAGATGCAAAGTTCTTTACAAAACAAAACAAACTCAAAAGAAAATGAACAATAGGGCCTTATATTTGAGCTGATTAATTGATTAATTAGTTGATTTTTATGCATTTTCCTGCTGAATTAGTTATATCTCTGAAATTTCTGGGAAACTCTACATTCATTGTGACTAATATGAATTATGACATGTGGAAAATTGTACAGATTTGATGAGGAGATCAACTTGATTAGTTGAAAATTAGTTTAATAGTTGATTAGTTGCACTCAGAATTTCTTTAGTCAAGGACAGCCTTAATAACCAATAAAGAACACAACTACTAAATAACTGGTTGTGGAATGTGGGATTTTCAGCTTTTTTTACTATTTATAATTTAAAGTATTTTAAAACCTTTTTTAAGAGAGTTAATCTATCTGGTACCAAGTTTTAGGGTTACACCACATGTAATTCTTTGACATTATCCTGTATATGTTAAACTAAAATTAAGATATGTGACACCAAAAGAACAGTAAATAAAAAAATAAACATGTCAACATGTTTTAACTCATAAGATGACCTTTTTTTCAGGAAATCTTTGTCGCTGCACTGGATACCGACCGATTCTGGAGGGATATAAGACCTTCACTGTGGTGAGACACACACACTCAGTATGCACCAGATTACACCTGAATACACTCTGTATAAAATGTGAAAATGAATCGTTTGTTTATTCTTGTGGTCAAAGGCCAAACTTGCATCAGTCTGATGTTGTTTCTTCTTCCAGGAGGGAGGCTGCTGTGGAGGCCGGGGGCCGGGCAACGGCTGCTGTCTGACCAATGGGAACGCAGCAGAGGAGCCTTCAGAGGAGGATGATGGCGTGAGTTACACACTGGTGGATACAGAAAGAAATTAAGCACATTTACTCAAGTAATTTACAGGTTTAAGATACTTGTATGATACCTAAGTATTTTTATGTGATGTTACTTATACTCTACAACATTTGTTTTAAAACTTTACTTTCGTGAGTAAACCTTTACGTCTCATAAAGTTTATAACTGACTGCTTCGTTAAAGATTAGTTCAGAAACTTTTTGTGACTCTGAGCAATAAACCAGTAAAGTTCTATCGATCTCAAATAAATAATGGTTCATGGCCCAAAGAGGAAAAACCCCAGTCTGTCTAAAAAAAAACAAAAAAAAACAACTAAAAACAAAAGTTTGAAAAAGTTTAAGAGTCTGTCTGAGTTTATCAGAACTGTTTTCAATCTATCATCTAAAACCAGACACATTTAACCCTCTATTGCATAAATATCACTTAGACATGGTAAAACATGTTTTTAATGCTTGTATTACTTAAAATAACAATATATATATAACAGATATAGTAAAATATATATATAAGAAAAAGTTGTAAATGTATTCTAGGATAGTTTTATGGGAATTTGCATATTGTTGACAAATAGCAACAATTTCTTTTAGCATATTAGAAAAAAAACTTAAAAATCAAAATTGAATTAAATGTAAAAACTTTACTTACCCTAGATAGTAAGTTCAATTCTTAATTTAGTGAAAATTTTCCAAAATTCAGGTTGTACAACAATGATGCTCACATGTTAAATGTCCATGAGCAAACAGGAAATCCTGGTCATGTGACCTAAATGTAAAAACATAGAATTTATATCATAGACTTTTAGAAATATGAAGATCAAATAATTGTTGCCAAATGATAACACTATGCAATAAAGGGTTAACTTTACATTAACCTTATGAAGGAGATTAGATTAGCTCCTCCTCCACCAGCCACAATTATTAAAATGATGCTTTTACATTAACCGATTAATGAATTTAATAACTCCATGAATACATGAATGAATGTAGTATTTTACTTGTAATGAAGTTGCATCACATAGAAATACAGTACCTAAGAATTAGTAAATTTGATGGTGTTGTGTGTATATTTGTTGGCAGGAGGTGTCGTCTCTTTTTAATGCTGCAGATTTTTCACCTTTTGACCCGACTCAGGAAGTGATTTTCCCTCCTGAACTCATGGTGAGGAACCAAAACACAATAAAACTAAAACTGTTTTCTCTTTCATAGTTTAAAAGGTGTTTCATATTTCCTCGTCTCGTCCACAGTCTCTCACCAAAGGCCTGAGGTTGCGCTCGCTGTGTTTCCGTGGCGACAGGGTGGTGTGGCTGCAGCCCAACAGTCTGGACGAGTTTCTGCATCTGAAATGGAAACATCCAGACGCTCGGGTGGTAGTGGGAAACACTGAAGTGGGTGAGTCTGTCTCAGACACACAAATTTAGTTAGTCATTGTGTCATTCACTCACTCACTGTGTATGTGTGTATGTGTGTGTGCAGGTATTGAAGTGAAGTTTAAGAACATGTTGTATCCAGTCATCTTGGCTCCAGCCTTCATCCCTGAACTGAACACAGTGACGCACACTGAAGACGGTGAGACCTCCATCTGCATCTTACACATAGAAACGACAAAAAAATATAAAAAGACAAATTTGTAATGTAGAAAGTGTTAAGAATTATGTCTAAAGTAGATTACTATACAGTGGGAATTTTGTTGGGTTTTTTAGTCATATTTAGTCAACTTTGTATTCTTTTTTGTTTATGATGAAATGCCCTGGTGTTTAGGTTGATAGTAATGTTAATCAAAATCAAAATGAATCTATGCAGGTATTTGTACCAACAGGAGTTATTGTTAGGAACGTTTTTTTAGTTCAGTCTGACATACGGACATGTTTTGAAGTGACGCCACCAGAGTTACTGGATACTGAATGTTCCCTACACTTATCATAGATAAATCCCTGTTTCTGTTTAGCTGTGGTAGAAGTGTAGAACAAAAAGTCTTTGGCTCTAAAAGCTCTGTAACATTGACAGTTTTCTGCTGGATTTGACTAATTTGGACACTGAAGTTTCATGTTAGCTTCAGATCAGCTTTTAAACAAGTTAAAGAGAATGTGACTCCATCAGTCTCAGGTCTGCAAGGACGAGTTCACAATGTTTCCTGAGTGTGTTAAAACACGTTCATACTGACCGTTAGAAGACATTAGAAGGATGAAATGAAGGATGTGTGACAGCACAGTTCAGAGATAAACTCAGTATGTGTGTGTGTGTATGTGTGTGTGTGCAGGTGTGGTGTTTGGTGCAGCGTGTACTCTCAGCCACATGGGGGCGGTTCTGAAAAAGGCGGTGGCGACTCTTCCTCCTCACCAGACCGAAGTCTTCCTCGCTGTCCTGGAGCAGCTCCGCTGGTTTGCTGGGCAGCAGATACGGAACGTGGCGGTAACTAAAACCTCAAAACTTCATTTTCAGAAGCGGTGATTTTAAAAGTTGCACTGATTTAGCAAAGTAGGCAAAGTGCAGAGGTAGTTTATTGGACTAAAAAACACAAGGCACAAAATTGGATTTTTCTGGATGATATTGCACTTTCATTCAGGATTTTCTACAAATCAAGTTTCAGTGCACAACAACAGTTAATTAATTTCAATTGTCATCCTATTTATTACCCCCCCCCCCCCCCCAAAAACCCCTGTATCCAGTTTCAGCATTGAGTTTTATGCATAAATCACATGAGAAAACCTTAATTGCAACACTAAATAAAGTCCTTTTATTTTACATCAATATATATCATCAATACAATAATAAAACAGTTTAACTGGATATTTTATAATCTCCTTTTTAAATATCTTACAATGTCTTAACTTTTTGTTTAGAAAGCTTGAATGTATAATATAGAAAGAAAAAATACATTCACACTTCCAAAAAATAATATTACTCTCTGTTGTATTATTGTTATATTACAACGTTGTATTGTGGTTTTCTGTGATAACTAATCAGTGATAATTATAGACTAATAATGATTATGCGTAATAATATAATAATTATATTATTACACATTATTGTGTTTCAGGCTGTTGGCGGAAACATCATGACTGCCAGTCCCATATCAGACCTCAACCCTGTTTTTATGGCCACTGGCTGCAGACTGACACTGATGGACAAAGGTCTCTCTCTCACACACACACACACACACACATACTCACACAACTCTCTGCAGTCACACATGCTTAATTTTATCTTTTAAATCTTTTCACTGATGATCCTGCGTCACTTGTGAGCCACTTATAGTAATAAAGTAATTTCCCGTATTCTAAATGTGAAGTCATGAAGGAGGAAAACATCCATGAAACGCATGGTCACGCATGGTGTTTATTTGCTCCATATTTGGTAGGCGTTCAAGTGGCCTTTAATCCGAAGTGCCGCTGACTCACCACTTCTGCCAATAAACACATATTATATGAATTTATATCACAACTTGCATATAAAAAAACTACAAAAACCTGTTCAGAAGTCTGAATACCTGAGATGACTCATGTCATATTTACTGCTCCACTTTTACATTTAACCATCCACACTATCGATATTCTGTTAAAGGGACAATGCCAAAACTCATGTAGTGAAACCCTAAAAACTTGAAAACTTTGTACAAATGGACTTTTAAATAACAAGAAACCAAAATGAACACAAAATGTACATTTTGAGAGACCTTTAAAACTGTATTTTAAAATGTTTTTGACTTTCTCATCTTGCCAAACATTATTTCTCACTGACCCTTAAGCTAAAGCTGTTTACTTTCTACAAGAAACAAACACTAGTAAATGCCCCTTTTCTGGATCAAAAGCGGTATAACTGCTTGTTTTTATCCTAAAGATTTTATAAAAACTTTAAAAATATTTGTCTCTCCGTCCTTAAATGATTCTTTATCTCTCATACCTCTTGAATCTTTCAGTATCTGTTTTGTTGGGTTAAATGCCAACTTTCCCCACCCAAGATGGTGACATCTATGTGTAAATATCTATGGTTTTGGAGCCATGGTCGTGACCTTTGACCCTCTCTGTGCGTCAGATGGCAGCCGTGTGGTTCAGATGGACGACAGGTTCTTCACGGGTTACAGGAAGACGATTCTGCGACCGCAGGAGATCCTGCTGTCTGTGGAGATCCCCTACAGCAAAAAGGTGGATGCAGCATTTCCACAGCAACCGCTATCTGTCACCTAGCAACAGCTTTCAGTCATTTAGTGGCTGCTAAATGACTGCTGTTTCAGGATCTGACTCTGGTTGTTTCTGTTTTTCCTCCTCAGAGTCAGTTCGTCTCAGCTTTCAAACAGTCACCCCGTCGGGAGGATGACATCAGCATCGTCACCGCGGCGATGAGCGTGACCTTCACCCCAGGAACGGACATCGTGGAGCACTTGAGGCTGAGCTATGGTGGCATGGCGCCGACCACGGTGCTGGCCAAGAAAACAGCCAACAAAGTGTTGGGAAGGTAACAGCAACACAGTTGGTGTTAATGAGGGAAAGAAAGGAGGATGAGGATGTAATGGTCTGTGATGTCATCCAGGCAGTGGGGGGAGGAGCTTCTGCAGGACGTCTGCTCTTCATTGGCTGAGGAGATGACCCTTGACCCCTCTGTGCCTGGCGGCATGGTGACGTACCGGCGAACTCTCACCCTCAGCCTCTTCTACAAGTTCTACCTGACGGTCCTGCAGAAGCTCGGAAAGCAGGTCAGCTTTACTTGTACAGTCTTTACTTTGATTTGCTGATTTAATTTAATTTGCTGTATTTAGTTAAGTTAAATACAGCAAATAGAAAGTTCCAGATGAGCATCTCAGGAAAAACATCAAGGATAAACTCAATAAACCAACAGGATCCACTTTATCCTTTTGAGTCTAAGTCTAATTTAAAATATAAATAAATACACAAATAAAAAATAATAATAAAATATAAATCATACTAAAAAGCACAAGTAGCCTGTGCAATGCCACAAATTTACACAGCAGACAGAGAGATTTTGTATGTTTTTTTTATTAATTTGCTATTGAAATTATTGGTTTTACATTTGCATAGCTTGCATGTCATTTCAACTTAATGATGCATTAAAGTAAGATGGAATTCTGTGATGTGATGAAACAGACACATATATGGTCAACATCATGTAAATCACATTATTTATGATTAAATATATTTGAGAGCGCCCACAGATAATTGATTTGGTTGTTTTCATGGGAGCCATCTCTCTCTCTTGATGGGAGCTCGGCTCTCAAACACTCAACGACAAAAAAATATTAACAGAACTTGAGTAACTCTGCCTAGATTTAACCAGAGTCAACATGTTCCTGTTTAAAGCTCCGCTGAATTTTAAGGAACATTAACGCAGGTTATTTGTTAACCTGGATAAGCACAGTTCACCGCTTTTTGTCTGGAGTTGGATAAATCTAGATAGAACCAGCCCCACTGCTGAATGTGTCTTTTTGCCCATGTGATCTCTAGACCTAAAGTTAACTTCATGTGTTTTACTACAGATAAAAATACTTTATTTATTGTTGTAGCTGAGTTTTTTTATGTGATTTATAAATAAAACTCAATGCTGCTGCCGTATCAGTTTTTTTTTTAAGGATTTTAATAGGTTAATGGAGTGAAACCAATTCGCAATTTGCCTGTATTTGGAATTTTAACCTCACATGAATTTAAACATGTTCCTCTGTCTCTTTCTCTGTTTTCTGTCTGTCAGGGTGTGATTGTGGACATCGTCAGGTCCGACTGTCTGAGTGCGACAGAGATTTACCATCCAGAGACTCCGACCAGCGTTCAGGTCTACCAGGTAATTAACAGGTCGATTCAAATAATTGTTTTATTTTTTCATTTTTCACTTCATTACATCCTTGAATGTATATTAAGAAAAAGTAAGAAGACCACTACTATTTTATATAATTGCTCACAATATATCAATGAAATCCAATAATTTTATCAAATTCTATTTATATATTATATTAATATATTATGATTAATATATTATATTTAGCAATTTTTGGATTAATAAGACACAGTAAGTAGGTTGCCAAGGGTTGGAATATTTCTGGTAGATTTCCGTATATTTCCAGAAACTTTCCATTGGAATTTAATATGGGGATAAAATATTAAATTCAATAATCTTCTGCTTTGGCCTTAAATCTGTGGCCTCCAGTGACCTAGAAATCATATATGATGTGAAGGAAGAATGGACATTGCATTAAGGGGTGTGGCCTAAATAGCTATAACTATCCCTTTAAATCTGTTTGTTTTAGCCAAGATTATGCTATAATATATTTCCCCCAACTATATTTAAGTCCCCTGTTTAAGGCCAACTTTCAATTTTGTAAATTGTGGATTAATTCCCATATATTCCTGTCAATTCCCTTTGAAAGTTTTCAACTTTAAAATGTCCAGAATTTTGCAGCCCTAACAGTAAGTAAAGTCAAGTGCATACAACACTTGTTTGTTTGGTAAATATTTAAAGTACTAATAAGAAATCATAGATGATATTTTCTGTGTCAGGTTATAAGTGTTTAAGAGTTATAAGTGTATAAGGGTTTTAGCATCCAGGTGTGTAAATGTGTGTCTCCTCCAGGCTGTGCCAGAGGGGCGGAGTCAGGATGACGTGGTTGGTCATCCGGTGATGCACCTGTCGGCTCTGAAGCAGGCGACAGGTGAGGCGGTCTACTGCGACGACGTGCCGCTGTACGAGAACGAGCTGTACCTGGCACTCATCACCAGCAGCAAGGCACACGCCAACATCCTGTGAGACTCCACACACACACACACCTGTACAACACACAGGTGCAAGGCAAGTTTATTTGTATAACACATTTCAACAACAAGGTCATTCAAAATGCTTTACATAAAACATTAAAAGCATTAATATATAATTTGAAAACTGATGATTAAAATGGGAAAAATAAAAAATTTCCAATAAAAAATATATTAAAACAATATAAGATTAAAAAATAAATATTGAAGTAATGAAAATAAATTAAAAACAAGAACAAAGTTCTACATTTAAAAAGTTCATTAAAAGGAGAAAAATAAAAAAAAATTAAATAAAAAAATCAAGTAAAATTAATTAAATAATAATAATTCAATAACTCAATAATAATTTAAAAAATTTAATTAAAACAAGAACAAACTATGCTCTTTAAAAACAGTTGATTAAAATGTAAAAATAAACATTTCAAAACCAAAGTTACAGTACAGGAAACATAATTAAGAAATGGCATCAACACACACACACGTGTACAAAACACACGCGTACAAGGCAAATGCTTTACGTAAGACTTGTTTATTAAAAGGGGGAAATTAAAAATTTAAGTTAAAACAAAGTTACAGTGCAGTAAATAATAATTAAGAAAAGACATCAACACACACACACACCTGTGCTGTCTAACCCAGGTGTGTGTGTTTCAGCTCCATAGACAAATCAGCAGCTCAGAACATGCCGGGCGTGGTCTGCTGCCTGTTTGCTGACGACATCCCTGGCAGCAACGTCACCGGACCCATCCAGTCTGACGAGACTGTCTTAGCCCGCCACCAGGTGCGTTTCAATTGGTCCGACAGAATCATGCGATCCAGCGATTCATGAGCAGGTTGATCATGTGACCTCTGTCCATGCAGGTGACGTGTGTGGGTCACATCATCGGCGCCGTGGTGGCTGACACTCAGCTCCACGCCCAGAGAGCCGCCAAGGCCGTCAAGATCCAATACGAAGAGCTGCAGCCTGTCGTCACCATCCAGGTGAGACTGGACTCACATGAATGATTCAACCACTGATACATTCATTAAATATTCCACACATTAAAAATGTTGTTGTTGATTGACAGGAAGCCATCGCTGCCCAATCCTTCTATGAGCCAATCAGAACCATCCAGTCAGGAGACCTGGAGGCGGGGTTTAAACAGGCTGACCACATCTTGGAAGGTAGGACTGCGTATGTGTGTATGTGAGTGCCAGCTGATCAGGTATTGATTACTGATCATTGATTGATTGTCTGTCAGGTGAGATGCACATGGGCGGTCAGGAACATTTCTACCTGGAGACAAATATCACGCTGGCTGTTCCTCGTGAAGATGGAGAGATGGAGCTGTTTGTTTCCACCCAGGCTGCCACCAAAACACAGGTGAGAGTACTCAGAGTACTGTAGTACTGCATGTACTACGTGTACTGCATATACTGCACATTGTACTGTCGTATGTATTGCATGTACGACTGCTTATATTAGTTCTTCTACTACTGATTCTACTACATCTGTCAGTGTTAATATAACACATCCTGTAAACATGGAAAACACAAATACACAAATTATAATATACAATCAGTGTCTTTCTTTAAAAATACAAATATGAATATAATTAAAAGAACATGAAATTGTGTGTCGTCAGTCTCTGGTGGCGAAGGCGTTGGGCGTCCCCGCTAACAGGGTGGTGGTCCGAGTGAAGAGGATGGGCGGAGGCTTCGGAGGGAAGGAGAGCCGGACCACCCTCCTCTCCACCGTGGTCTCTGTGGCAGCAAACAAGTATGCCTTCTAATCAATTCAGGAAATCTCACTTATATTTGAGAAGTTTTCTGATGTTGTGTGTGTGTGTCAGGCTGAAGAGGCCGGTCAGGTGCATGTTGGACAGAGATGAAGACATGTTGATCACCGGAGGGCGACACCCGTTCTACGGGAAATACAAGGTGATACCACTTCCTGTTGATCCTTTCCTACTTTTACCCAGTGGTTCTCAAAGTGGGGTCTGGGGACCCCCCAGGGGTCTTTTTAACGTGCCAGGGTGCCCCAGAAAAATAGAGAATAATTTATTTTCATTATAATTCCACAATGACAGAATGTAGAACCATTTGTATAGAGGACTGCCATAATTTAAAATAAATTAATTAATTAATTTAATTTCGTAGTATTTAATCGCTATTATTAATGTTTGATTTTCCCTTTGCACATGAATTTATTTAATTTAAAATGTTATTTTCTATTTTATATATTGAGGTGAAAATGAAAAACTAAATTTAAAAATGAATAAATGAAAGAAAAATCAAATAAATTTGAAAATAATACAGAAAAAAATACATTTTATTAATTAATTACATAGAAAATAAATAAATATGGACATTTAGTGGTATATTTATTCATGTACCAAGTCATTATTAATTTATTTATTTATTCTTGATTATGGCAGTTTCAATCCTCTATAATTATATAATATAATTCAGTCTTCTTCTTCTTCTTCAGGTGGGCTACATGAACAGTGGTAAGGTGGTGGCGTTGGACGTGTCCTACTACAGTAACGCGGGGAACAGCATGGACCTCTCTCTGTCAGTGAGTATCGTCGCTAAACGCTACATTTCCTCCACCACGATGTCCGCTGACGACGTGCTGACATCACTTCCTGTGTGTGTGTGTGTGTGTAGGTCATGGAGCGTGCTCTGTTCCACATGGAGAACTCCTACAGCGTTGCCAACGTGCGCGGCCGCGGCTTCGTGTGCCGCACCAACCTGCCCTCCAACACGGCCTTCAGGGGCTTCGGCGGGCCGCAGGGCATGATGATCACCGAGTGCTGGATGGCGGACGTGGCTCAGAGCCTGGGTCGGCCGGCTGAGGAGGTGCGGCGGCTGAACCTGTACCGGCTGGGCGAGGCCACGCCCTACAACCAGATCCTGGACCAGGTCACACTGGACCGCTGCTGGGACGAGTGCATGGAACGCTCCGGGTACAAAGAGCGGCAGGCCGCCATCAAGATCTATAACAGGTAACAGCAGGGGAGTCACAGCAGCACTATTTAATCTCTAAAAGTCGGCCAGGCCAGTAAAAATTAAGATATTCATAACTACAATGAATTTATCTCCTGCTTTTTATGTGGAGAAATACATTATAAATATTTACATTAATATTTAACCTTCATTTTACAAAACAGGAGTGATGACGTGAAAAAAGTGCAATTTCAACACTATTATAACCTTTTTATCTCATAATTCAGATTTTTTTATCTCATATTTTGGAAAAACTTGAAAAAAGCAAAATTATCTGACAATTCAAGATAATTGTAATCAATATTGGACTAATTGTATTAAATATTTTCCCCTGATAATATTACAAGTGCAATCACAGTGCAATGAAGCAGATAAAGTTATCTCCTGCCATACAAACCACAATGTTACTGTTACAGCATCAATATATATTGTCATATACATATATGAACCCTTTTTTTTCTGCCATCAGACAGAACCGGTGGACTAAACGAGGCCTCGCCATCATCCCCACCAAGTTTGGCATCAGCTTCACGGCCGTCTTCCTCAACCAGGTCTGATACAACAACCCAGCAAACACACCACATTCCTGGGAAAAACCTTCCAGGGTTCTATTTGATAACCCTCCCCACAACCTTCTAAGAATGTCCTGCAAATTATTTTGTTCAACGTAACATCCCATAATGTTGTAATAACCTGAAGTTGTTTTTTTGGAGGTAGTTTTTGTCTCCTCTACAATATTTTGAGAATATCATGAAAAGATATTTGTTCAACTTCCCAAAATGTCTTGGGAACAAGTTTTACTTCAGGAAAAGATGTTTTAGCATCTAGTTTACGCAGGAATGTTAAATAAAACATTCCCAGAACGTTTTTGGAAAACAAATTTCGCTAACTGGGAAGCTATAAGAGGTTTAATCGTTTTATTTTTTATTTTCTTTTTGACAACTATCTCAACATCATCGTATTACTAATCCTAATCATTCTTGTGACCCTGGATTTCCATGTAACATCCCAAAGAATCTACAGTTCATTGAATCATAATTAAGCAAATATAAACTATGGATTGCTTTTGCGTGTGTGTGTGCGTGTGTGTGTGTGTGTGTAGGCCGGAGCTCTGGTCCACATCTACACTGATGGTTCGGTGTTGTTGACCCATGGGGGGACAGAGATGGGACAGGGTCTCCACACCAAGATGGTCCAGGTACTTCAAATCTGCTGGATCAGTCACTAATCACGTTAAAATTGAATTTCTTTTTAAATTATTGTGGGAGTTTACGAATTCCAGAGTCAAATCTGACAAATAAATTGATTTATTTAGATTTTAATCAAACTAAAGAAATGGCTCAGTTTGTGCTTAGACTTATTTTTTGACTATTTGTACTAGTAGAGGAAAAAAAGTAAATTCTTACCTTTGGGAAATTGAACAATTTGTTGGGAAGTGTATAAAAGAAAAAAATGTAAATAAAAGAAAAGAAAAAAACATTTTTTAAGTTTAAAAATCTCCTCTTTAACTACTTAAGCCCCATGTTGTTGTTACAGAACAAATGAAGCTAGAATATTGCAAAAAACATCAAAAATTTTCTTTTACTACAGATAAAAATACTTTATTTAAAACTTAAACAAGACCAAACTGACACAAATCAGGAAAAAAAACCTTTAGGATTTTAACAGGTTAAACTCCTTCACTCCAAATCTGATATTCTGAATATTCTTTAAAAATGATTTTCTAATCCATCCAACTATCATTTGTAATATTTCCAACCTGCGATCCTACTGCTGTTTCAGTTCATTTCAGTAAAAATGACGCCATCTATTGTCCGTTGGAGGAAATGCAGCTTCAGATACAAAATCTTAACAATTATAAAATTGAGTAATTTTGCTTATTTCAAGTTTTTTTTTTATTAATATTGGTCAATTTAATTGTGTTTTCTTAAACAAGATTACAGATTAAATGTCTAAACTTCCATGGCAGCATTTTCATGGACCTTTCAGCTTTTATTTAACCCGTCTTTGTTTGTGTTGTAGGTCGCCAGCAGAGTTCTGGGCATCTCCAGCTCAAAGATCCACATCTCCGAGACCAGCACCAACACCGTCCCCAACACCAGCCCCACGGCCGCCTCCGCCTCCTCCGACCTCAACGGGGCGGCTGTGCAGAACGCCTGCCAGGTCCTCGTAGAACGCCTGGAGCCGTACAGGAACAAGAACCCCAAAGGATCATGGGAGGACTGGGTGAGAAAAATGTGCATTACTTATATATGTTTCTGCTGATTCTAGAACACTTTATGTGACAAATATCTCAAATGTATGTTGTTTTAGAGAAAAATGCAAAAAGTTCTAGTGAAACAAAGCAAGAATACAGTAACTGTACAGTTGCTGGAAATGTATTGACATTTTATCAGGAATTTCAATGCGATTTCACTTCACTCACACACTAATTAACAATCTAGTGTTTGAAAAGCTGTAGAAACACTAATGCAAAATGATCTAATTTTGCTCTGTTAAACTGGGTTTTAACTATATTTCCTCAAAGAGAAGTTGTTTTGCAGTGCGTTAACATAAATGTGATTTGTGGGTTTATTAGACATTACATTACAGATACAGAAACACCCATCGATACACATTCATATAATCCCCACACATAGTCATGTGGCTCTATTCAAAATCAATTGTTTATATTTGGGCCTTGATACAGATCAGCAATGTGAGACACAAGCAGCCGTTTCTGCATCAAAACAGGTTCCGGCTGGAAAATAATGCAAATTTAAATGCAAATTACTCTCGTTTGGTATATCTATGTCGAGGAAAACAAAACTTCCAATTATTTAGAATCAAATCCAGGGAAAAACTGCCACATGTCCAATAATCGCCTTACCCTTTTTGCTTTATAAGGCAGATTTGATGTATTTGAGTTTTAAATCAAATGTGAACTGTGTTCCAGGTGAGAGCAGCGTACTTCGACAGAGTCAACCTGAGCGCAAACGGCTTTTACAAGTGAGTCTGCAGCCTCCTGCTGCTACGTCTGTAAATGACTTAATTAATAAAGTGCAGTTTTACTGTTTCCTGTTTTTTTTGCTGTTTCCCGTCAGGACTCCAGATCTCGGTTACGATTTTGACACAAACTCTGGCCGAGCGTTCAACTACTACACCTATGGAGTGGCCTGTTCAGAGGTGGAGATCGACTGTCTGACCGGAGCCCACAAGGTCTGTTCCTCTTCTGCTGAACTGTCTTTATTCAGCTGGATCAGGGATGTCAAACTCAGTTTAGTTCATGGGCATGTCATCTTCAAAAACAGGCATTTTAGTGACATGTTTGTGTTGCAGAACCTGAGCACCACCATAGTGATGGACGTCGGCAACAGCCTGAACCCGGCTCTGGATATCGGACAGGTGAGTGGATCAGTCAGTGACGAGGTGGATCAATGAGTCAGTCAGAAATCAGATCATCACAGACTGTAGCGCCACCTTCAGGTCAGGTTGGGTCCTGCGGTCTCTGCAGGTGGAGGGGGCGTTCATGCAGGGTCTGGGTCTCTACACCCTGGAGGAGCTGCGCTACTCCCCCCAGGGCGTCCTCCTGACTCGGGGTCCTGGTTCCTATAAGATCCCGGCGTTTGGGGACATTCCTACCCAGCTGACGGTCTCGCTGCTCCGCGACGCGCCGCACGACAAGGCCATCTTTGCTTCCAAGGTAACGACACCGAAACGCCTCAACTCAGGTTTCTGCCCTTAATAACTTCTGTAAAAGTTTACGAAAGTTGGACCACTAGAAAGGTGTCATTTTCAAGATGGCGTCTATGGGCAAGAAGCCCAGATATGAGACACTACAGGTGAATATCACCATGAAACTTCCTAGTTTTAACACTTACAATAAGACAAATATTTTTGTATTACAAGTTTTGTCAAATTTTATGTTTGAACAACATACAAATATGGTAAATTCCTAGTGCATACAACCTAATGGAGTCCCGTTGATTTACATAAACTATCCTGAGACTATGCTTCCAACTTTTTCTATTTCCTAAAAATGTATATGTGAAAAAAACATCCAGTCAACATTGGCTCCGAGAGGTTTAACTGTGACCTTCATTAGATTTATCAGTTGTCACGCTCTTCCTCACAAAGTGGCTGATTATAGTTATTAAAATAATAATAATAAGGCTGGGAAACCTTTTGGTAGAATTTCTTCAGGGTTAAATCATATATACTTCCTATGAAGTGGCTGATGATGTTTGGTTGTTGTCCCATCAGGCTGTGGGCGAGCCTCCTCTGTTCCTAGCGGCGTCGGTTTTCTTCGCCATCAAAGACGCCATCAGTGCCGCCCGGGTGGAGTCAGGACTCAGTGGACCTTTCAGACTGGACAGCCCTGCCTCCTCCGAAAGGATCCGCAACGCCTGCAGTGACCGGTTCACCAAACTGGTACGAAAACCTCTTCAAATGTCAAGAGTTTGTCATGTCAAGTATCGATAATTGCTATCGGAACTTGATTTTCTTTGATAATTCTCTCATTAGGCCCCGCATACACATAGTTGTGCAAAAGTGATATGATAAGGGGAAAGAAATCATCATTTTTCTTTTTTCCAACTTCAGTCTTGATCATAAAAATCAACATTTTCAGTTTGAACAATTTAAATGCCAGTTTACAAGTGCGAAAAAACACAATGGATTATTTGGAAATAAAATATTACAGCGTTCCCAAGCAGGACAAGAACCTGGAAAATGATTAATCAATTTTCTAGTCATGGAAAACATACAGAAAAAAGGTCAAATGTCCTGGAAATTATTATTAAGTCAATTTGACTTAATTAAAGAGTTTTATTGTCATTATCCTGGATAATGAAATATTTGTTGGGTCCACAGTTTACATAAAATATGATATAACTAGAACATATGGAGGTAAGTGTTAATAAATAAAGGTTTTGCATTTTAAGTCACACATTAAAAGGGAATGTATTAGTGTATGACATGATCATTTGTGTTTGAAGCGGATGAAAATGTCCTGGAAAATAATTTTGGGTTAGAAGCCTGAAATAAACTAAACGGCAAGTAAATATTTTATGAGTTTATCACAGTCTGGTAAATGTTTTCACTTTTTTTTTTTATTACTCCCATTGAGTCCACACATTTTTGTTCTTCCATTAAAATAGAATGGTTTGATCCCCTTGCAAAACACAGAAAGAAGTTGATTTCTTGAACAGGTTTAAATGTAATGTAATAATTTTTTATTCATACTTTGTGTTGCAGTGTCCTCCTGCAGAACCCGGAACCTTCACCCCCTGGTCGGTGCAGGTTTAGGACGTCGACCACAGCAGAATCTACTCAACTACAACTACTACACTGAGCAAGTTTCCACGCACAAATATCAGAGAACCTTGTTACTAACTCATACCTCATTGAACTCACAGAAGAATAAGAATAGAAGGTGAAACTGGGACCGATAGAGGTCTTCACAGACCTGATTAATCCACATTGGTGCCACAGGGGCAAATTTTACCTGTGGATCCAGTTTGTGAAACTCTAGTTTAAAAGAAATTGATTCCTAATATGCAGCTTGTCAATTTAAACAAGACAATTCATACAGAACCAGGATTTAATTATTGGAAGTAAATCCCACAGGATTTTAAAATTTAAATCATTGAATTTTGAGCACTGAAAGTATGTTTAGTATCTGAATTCAACTCTTCAGAATGTCAATAACTTGTTTTCTCTTTTATAAAATATGAAGTGTTCAAATTCAGGACCTAAAATTTGAAATAAAAATTCGGATTAAACATCCGGAATCCAACATTTTTTATTCTGAATTTCTGAACATTAAACAATGAAAGTTAACGTTATTGAAAGTTTAAAGAGTTGAATTCAGAATTTAAAATTCAGAAACAACATTTCGTGGTAGATATTCAATGGATTTTAAATTAAAAAATATGGTGCCAGTTTTCTGCATATTTTAAACTAATTTTAAATGAAGCAGATGAATATGAAGGGGATTTGCTTGTTTTTGGTCATTAAGTTGAATTATCAGAAACTTTAAACAAGCAAAATTATCTGCCAATGGAATAGTTTAAGATAATTCTATTCAGTATTTAGCTAATTGTAGCAGAAATAATTGATTTTCACTTTGGTTTTATATCCATTATTTTATAACCAGTTAACAATGGAGCCAGTTAGCTTGATTGTTAACTGGAAAGCTAAAAACACCTGATTTATTTTTCTTTATATGTTCCTTTAAAATTTATCACTACTGACAGTTTACAGTTGAAGGCATTAATATAATAGTGAGAATATTCAATCAAAATCTATGTTTGATAAAAATGTATTTGAAATAAACACATATTTACTGAAGTTATGCTAATATCAGCTTGGGAGCTAACTGATTCCAGCTCTCAGCAATTATATATCGTACGTTATAAACTTTAATTATAAACATTTTTATAATGTGTAACCAAAGTGAATGAGCAGAATAAATATACTTCAGGGAATAAACGTCGATCTTAAACTGTATAAATGACTTGTTACATGAATGTTTCAGCTCTGTCCAGCTAATATAAATGATCAGATCTGATTAATTATTAATGAATAAATCTGTGATACTAATAATCGTTTATACTCTGTACATCATACAGTGATTAGTGCTGCATTTACTGGTCAGTCCACATTCAACATGAATTATGTTCGCCGCACAAATTAAATGATGATTTTGTTTATTTTCACCATTATATTATATAAAAATATTGAACTATATGAATTAAATAAAACTTTTCAGTGACACATGTTTTTGATTGATTTTCCATCCATTTCTCTTAGATGCAGATAGTTTGGATTTTTACCATCTCAGCTAATTAGCATTAAACATAAAGAACAGGCTCATGTCCTGGAAAACCTGGAAAACCATATTCACTGATTTTCCAGTCATGGAAAACATGGAAAATTAGAAAAAAAAGTGTCAAATATCCTGGATTTTATTAAGTTATTCTGGAAAATTGTTGCAGTGAAAATTTAAAGTTCCCTATTACGTTTTCATTTAAACCACTGTCATTTTTTGTCTACTGTTGTATGATTTAATGGTGCTAAATTAGCATTAAAACTATCAATCAGTCACTTTGACTTCATTCAAGAATCTTTACTGTCATTATCCTGAACAACAAAGTATTTATTGGACCTGCGGCTTACATATAACAGAATAATAAATTAATTAATTAAAATTAATTAAAATTAGGGGAATGTATTAGAGACAACTTATCAACGTAGCTTGTCTCTGTAGCGGCTGGAAATGTCCTGGAAAAGTCCTGGAGTGGGGAAACCTGGCAGATGATGTTATTAGTTTTGAACAAACAGAAAACATAAAGGTTATTAAACATTCTTCCTGACTGCAATGATTATAAATGCACATCAACCATGAATTTTAAATTTCAAGAAATCAAATTTCACTGAAATAGTGGAAACTTTGCTTGTTAGCATTTAGCTGCTATCCTAAATACAGCTTCATGAAGTGGTAGAAGCTTCTCTCTATAAAGCTGCGTCACAGCAGAACAAACATTATATTTAATAATGAGTAATAATCCGGGGTAAACAGCTCCTGGTGGTCGGGGTGGAAGAGCTTCACAGCGAGCTGTCAGACTCCCTGAGACTCACCTTCCTGTTAATTGTGTGGCTTTAGTGTGAGGTATGAGGGTCACATGTTAGCGCCGTCACGTTCAAACCACCAACCGCATGTCGCGCTGCACGTCTCATGAACGGCGTCCGTTCGCCGCCACCACAGGGGTCACATACTGATAGATTCTGAAAGGTCAGAACTTCTCCAATAAGCTCGAACATGAAACTTTGTGAGTCAGTAACTCGTCGATTTAACGAAGATAAACAATAATTGAGAGTATTTGTTACTGGCTCTGACCTGTATACTGTATATATATATATATATATATATACATATATATCCCTGTTTGCACTGCAGGAAGACAGAGAGAGAGAGGGAGGGAGGGAGAGTTAGAGAGGCAGAGCATTAAAGTGAGAGAGTCTTCATCCTGCTGTGTTCAGTTGGATTATGGCTCCGAGGAGGATGGAAACCAAACCAGTGATCTTCTGTGTGAAGTCGCTGCTGCTGCTCTACTCCTTCATCTTCTGGGTGAGAAACTCTTTATATTAACTTATGCTGCATGTTCCTGCTTTTTATTTTGTGATGGTAAGAGCTAGTTTTCCATTTAAAGCAAATTCTCATTGTCATCTCTACACATTTTCCTCCCAAAATACATCATTATCCAGTTAGAATCTGTTTATATGAATACATTCATATAAAGTTGATTCTACATTTGCAGCAGCTGCAATTTAAGTTACATTAAAAGTGAGTCAATTGCTTCATTTACAATGACAGGAACATATGGGTATTTTACACTATCCAGTGTATTATTGTAATTGTATATGTTATTGTATATGTAATATTTGTACAGCAGTTTATTCTTTAAAGTCCAAGACTTTTAAAACTACGTCATATCAGACCTCAGGATTTATGAATAACTTTATTTGATCCTTCACACACACACTCGTAGTAGACCAGAGCGACTCCAGTTCTTTTTCCAGCGGCCGGTCGAGTGTTGACCCTAACAGACACGAGCAGAGGTCGGAGGTCAGAGGAGGTTCGGTAATTATCCCGACTCTGAGGAATGAGGGTGAAGCTGTGACACGGACATGATAATGAAGATCTGAACAGAAAGAGGAACCCGCAGCCTGTCTGACTGAGTTATAAAGGCAATATAATAACTATTTAACGTGCTAATGCATCATCATTATCGTGTTAAACTTCATATTCTGCTTTTTTATGTGTATCCTGTTCTGATGTTAAACATGGGTCAGAAACTGGAGGTGAAAGCAAATCAAAGTCAGGATTCAACCTGCAAAACGTATTCTGTCGCCATGGTTACTACGGTAGTTGCTATGGTCGTTGCTAAGGTGTTTTACATGTCTTATTCACGTTATCCAATCTCATATTTCAGATTTGAGACGTAGAAGTGAAATTCTGCTGCTGTTAGTTTACATAGGAAACTTCCTGAAACCGACCAATCAGAACACAGCTGGCCCATCAGGAGGCGGGGCTTAAACCCAATCAGCTCCTGATTTTCCAGGTTTCCGACTCAAAATGACATTCCCATAATAAATATGGAAAATCTCCACAACCACAAGAGCTTTGTACATGAATATATTGCATATAAAAATCTAAAATTCAATCTCCACCTCAGAAAATTCATGTGAATATTTTCATGGATAATCGAGTTATTCGCCCAAATAAAAGGATTATTATTTATTATTATTATTATTAGCATGTAATTTGAACCAGTGCAATTTTAAGTTTTTTAGACTGTAAATCATGCAAATATATTCAAGTAGCTCCTCAGAATATAAATAAAGAGCAGGAAATGTGCAGAATGAGTCATTTTATAGGCCAGAACACTGATTATTTTGTGTATAGTTTGAGTTTGAGATCGTAGGACTAAAGAAAATCTGTTTTTAAAACTTTGCACGTGAATCACATCTGAATCTCTGTGGTTTGATGTAAAGTTTCTTTGAAAATTCCCTTTCTCTGAAAATATAAGACACTCAATTTACTTGTTTTTCCTCTTCCTTTATTGTGAAGACGTTAGTTTTTCTTCAGTAAAGACGGATCTACACAACAAGGAAATGTTTGCCAGTGATTTTTAGTCTCAGGTTTGTTTTTTAAACGTTGAAACAGAACAGACGAGCAGTGAAATGCAGCTCATCTGAGGCCTGTTTGTGTTTCTGTGGCTGCAGATGGATCAAAATCTGTCGCTGTTATTTGGTGCGATTCTTCAGCGCTGGCAGCCGGACAGAATGACGTCTTGTATTTTGTTGAGTTCCTTCTTGACTCGGTTGAAGTTATCTTCACATTTTCCTACAGTAATTTAAAATGTCTCCTCCAGTTTGTCAGAACAAAAAGTCAATCAGTCCTAAAAAGGCACAATATTCCACTGCATTTTAGATTTAACTACGTCCTCATAAAACATGCAAAAACTATCGTCTAGTTTATATTTTACTCTTTCTTGGAAATTTACTATCAATAAATTTCCTTTTCTTCAATTATCACAACTTTTCCTAAGAGTGGCCCTTATATTCCATTATACATTTAATAATTATAACAAATACACTTATTGATTACACTTCTTTATCATTTATTAGAAACACCTGTGAATCCAGTGAATATAGTTTCAGTTTTTGTGTCAGGAGGTGATGCTTCTGCTTTATGTTTATTATTGAGGTTGTTATTATTATTTATGTTTATTATTGAGGTTGTTATTATTATTTATGTTTATTATTGAGGGTGTTATTATTATTTATGTTTATTATTGAGGTTGTTATTATTATTTATGTTTATTATTGACATTGTTATTATTATTTATTATTGACGTTGTTATTATTATTTATGTTTATTATTGACGGTTTTATTATTATTTATGTTTATTATTGATGTTGTTATTATTATTTATGTTTATTATTGACGTTTTTATTATTATTTATGTTTATTATTGAGCTCGTAGTGGAGTGTATAGAACACGATTTGAGTTGTGAGTACGTTTCTTCCCGTCTGTCTGTCAGTTTGTCACGTTCCTGTCAGAGCTCATAATGGTCATGTGGTGCTGAATCACTGCTCAACACACACACTGACACACACACACAGAGACACACACACACTGACACACACACACTGACACACACAGACCAACAGTCACAATCCAGAGATCATCAGTTTACTATTATAGAAGAATAAAGAAACCAGGAAATAATCAGAGAAGAGAAGCTGGAACCAGAGAATTTAGACATTTTCTAATTAAAAATGACTCAAATTGGAATAATTGGTGATTAATGTAAAAGTTGCATGCATTTCAATTCACATTTACTCTCTGTTCAATACTTAGTATTTTAAGCAGCAGGTGGAGTTATGTTCTGTCCTATAAACTATTTACAAGTCAAAACTGTAAATATTTAATCTCTTGAGAAAGATTCTCATTGACATCACATTTCTGTGTAGCATCAGAATAAATCTGCATGTTTCCAGGTGACAGGTGTGGTTCTGCTGTGCTGTGGACTATGGTGGAAGTTCATGCTGGGTCCCTACATGCTGCTGATCTCCAGCAGTCCGTCTAACGGCCCCTACGTCCTCACGGCCACCGGAGCCTTCATCGTGCTGTTCGGCCTGTTCGGCTGCTTCGCCACCTGCAGGGGGCGCCCCTGGATGCTGAAGCTGGTCAGTGCAGATAGAATGAGACCATGTGTGTTTAGATATGAAACCACTCAGTTATTATTTTAATGAGATTCGGTAGAAATCACAAATTTATTAGATGATTTACTCATGATAACAAGTTAACCACCTTTCCTTCTTCCTTCCTTCGTTAATTAATGTGATTAAACAGCATTTAAATAATTATTTCAACCACAACAACTTAGGGCGTCCATACTAAAACTCACTGATTAACTGGATCAACACACCAGTGTAGAAACACTGTAAAATATATGACCTGTCAATGACCTCCTGTGTGACCTTTGACCTTTCTGCAGTACGCCGTGTTCCTGTGTCTCATCTTCTTGACCGAACTCATCGGTGGAATCTCTGGATTCGTCTTTCGTCATGAGGTGAAAAACTCACAAAAACACACGATCCAGATACTTTTAAAGTAATTCTGACGTCGTTATAACAGAATGTTGTTGTTTTTCAGATTAAAAGCACGTTCCACACGACGTACAGCGACGCCGTGATGAAATATGACGGGCGAGACGACAGGAGTCTGGCTGTGGACGGCGTCCAGCGCAGAGTCAGTCTATCACTGATCAATAATCAATAACCACAGATCACATAATAAATCAGCTGAACAAGCTGGAAACACCTTATCTTCTTATAATATATTATAGATATAGAAAAGAAAAGTGTGTTTAATCACCTAATATAAAGTAAAATAAAGTCATTTTGTGATTACAGACCATTATAAGAGATAAAATGTTTCAAATATTAAATCAAATTAAAAGATTTCTACAGAAACTCAATGCTGCTGCTGTATCAGTGGGTTTAGGATTTTAATAACTAACTTGTGTATGTTCTTTATTTTAATTGCACACACATCTTATGTAATAAAATCTTTGATTAAACAGATAAAGTTCCAGTTCAGTGGAAAATAAGGAATCAGTGATTCAGCAGATTTAGATTCAACAAACAAACAATAACTTGATGTGAAAAGATGAATTAAAGTCTCCAGATGATTCTCTTCTCCGTCTATAGCTGCACTGCTGTGGGGTTTATAACTACACCAGCTGGCTCACCAGCCTCTATTTCCCCGTCGGTGGAATTCCTGCCAGCTGCTGCGTCAGTTTCTCCGACTGCAGCGCGGCCGACCTGAGGAACGCAACCCTGGCTGCAAACAAGGTCCACAAACAGGTCTGGACCGGCCCCAGAAAACACCGAAATTAAAGTCAAACGTGGTCTCTGGGTTAATGAAGGCTGTGTCTGCAGGGCTGCTACGGGCTGGTGATGTCCTTCATAGAAGGAAACATGGGAATCATCGCTGGAGTCACCTTCGGCATCGCCTTCTCTCAGGTAGTCGACTCAACTTTGATGTAAAATAACAGAACATCACTGGAAAATAGCAGGAAAATCAGGGTATGTCAAAATATGGATGAAATTATGAGAGAAAAAAGTCAGAATTATGAGAAATTGAAAAGTTTGTCCAAACTTAACCTTTAACTTTATTATTTTTCTCCATCAGCTAAATTATCTGACATATTCAGTGATTAATAAGATAAGATCAAAGATCAATTATTTGTCCATAAAATCATGAATCAGAACATGAAGAATATTCTGTAAGATGAAGATTACATGTTATGTATTAAGATTCAATAAAATATCATTTGATTGATTAGAAAAGGATGTAGAAAATGCAATAAGATTCTTTGTGGATTAATTCGTGAGCAACGACTCAAAAACAGCAGGAAGATGTTTAACTCTGTATTTTTTATTTCAGTTGATAGGGATGTTTCTGGCCTGTTGTTTGTCTCGTTTCATCAACGCCAACCAGTACGAGATGGTCTAACCACAGGTAACACACACACACACACACTCTTCCTGTTGTTCATCATCACCTCCGTCTCCTCGTTCTCTTCTGATTTCATTCTCATTGACAGGAAAGAGGCGAGGATGCTCTTCGCCATGGAAACGCACAGAGCATCTTGACCGAAGCTGTAAAAAACAGGAACATTTTCCTTTTTTCTCTTTAGGTTTTTCTCTCTTGAAGCTGATCAGTTAACTATTAAACCTATTGACATGTGGATCAAGTTGCCTGAACAGGCACTAAATAAAACATCCCCCTGTTATTTTTTTAAATTGAGAATTTTATTAATTAAGATTCATTCTGAATCGTCTTAAGTCAGAAACAGCAACAATCCACCAGCGTTTGCAGATGGTTTTGTAAATTTGCTGCATCATTTCTGAACGTTGTGGCTCTGCATTCTGTCGTTTGCGCTTTTTAAATTATTTTTAAGAATTAATTAAGATTTCTGATGTTGAAACTAGATCTGATGAGAATAGTGACATGTTTAAAAACTTCAAATCAGCCACCAAATAGATCCTAAAGATTGTTAACTGTACTTTAGTCTATTTTGTGCTCACTTGGTGGATATTCCTGCATAAAGTTGTCTGACAGGTGGGTGATTCCTGCCCTGTTTTTACTTACAGTATTTTATTTATGTGTTTAATTGTTATTACAGTATTTTGTATAGCAGGCGTGACTCTACGGCAAGCAACAGGTCCAAACTCTGTTTCACTCTAGACTTTTTCCTTGTTGTTTTAAGTGGACTCTGTGCAGTAATGACTGTAATTGGTGCATTCATTAAAGTAATTGTCTTTAGAATATACATGTTTTTCAGTGGGAATAGTGTCTTAATGTTGTAACAAGTTATGTGGTGAAAAATAAAACAGGAAAACAACCGGAGATTCATTTTTGGTGGAATATTCTTTAAATTTTATTATATATATATATATATAAAATAATATATCCCCATTTTTTAAATTTTTTTTTTTTTGGGGGGGGGGGGGGGGGGGGTGGAACATTCCATATCTTTTGATTCTTTGGGTATTTTTTTATTTTTCGGGTGGAATATTCAATTTCATCATTTTGAGACAGAATAATACATTTTTTAATGGAATGTTCAGTTTTTATTTCTTGGGTGGAATTTCCATTTTTTCATTTTTGAAATGGAATATTTCATTTTTGGGGTGGAATTTTCAGGGTTTTTTTTCAATTTTAGGGTGGAATATTCTGGGTTTTTCATTTTTAGGTGGAATATTTACATTTTTATAGCATATTCAATTCTTCATTTTTTGGGTGGAATGTTCAGTTTTTATTTTTGGGGTGGAATATTCAATTTTATAATTTTGAAACAGAATAATACATTTTATATTTTTTGGGTGGAATTTCCCTTTTTTCATTTTTGAGATGGGATATTACATTTTTCATTTTTGGGGTGGAATTTTCTGTTTTTTTATTTTAGGGTGGAATTTTCCGTTTTTTTATTTTTTAGGTGGAATATTCTGTTTTTTCCCCGTTTTTAATTTTTGAGGTGGAATGGTCAGTAGTTTTTTTTGGGGTGGAATCTTTTTTTAATTTTTGGGGTGGAACGTTCGGCACATAATACGCTATCCTCCTGACGTCAGTCGTCAATGCCGCCCTGTGATTGGCTTTGTCTGGAGGTTCGGCCTGTGTCGACACGCTAAGCCCCGCCCCTCTGCTCCGGTTCCGCCGCTGCCATCAAACACTCCCGTATCGTCTTCCCGGTTTTTCCAGAACAGATTAACGGACGGAAAACGGCGAGTGGAGCGAGGAGCGGCTCCCGACGCACGGTGAGTTGACTCCATGTTGAATTAACCGACTAACGGAAGTAGCCGTTTTCGGAATTATCCACCACGTGATGAGTTCTCTAATGTGATACAGCTGATGTCCGGTAATGGAAGCATTTAGCATTATTAGCTGATGATGCTAACAGAAGCAGCAGCTTCCGGTTTAATATGATTACTGTCAGATTAGAGTCAGTTTATTTGTTGTTTTTAACGTAAATCTGACCCCCCCCCCTCTCTCTCCATCTCTTTTACAGGCTTTTGGAGCTGTGGGGTGAAACGGTTGGCTGGCGTCCCGCAGCAGGGCCGCAGTTAGCGTCTGGGGGGGGGGGGGGTCAGAGTCCCCCTGGAGTCACGTGTGCAGCCCAGGTAATCCTCTAATGAGCTTCAGCGGCTAAGTTTGGCCGCAGCCATGCAGATCCCTGACTCCCACAACCAGAAGAACTCGCTGTTCGGTGCCATGAGTCAGTTCATCGGTGCCGTGAACAACATGGACCAGACGGTGATGGTGCCCAGCCTCCTGCGGGACGTCCCCATGGACGCCGGCGACCAGCAGGAGGCGCTGCGGTCTGGCGGCGACGGCGGCTGCATGTACGGGTCGTACGTGCTGCTGAAGTCCATCCGGAACGACATGGAGTGGGGCATCCTGCAGGGCGGCATCCTGCAGGCCGGCGGCTCGGAGGAGGAGGACGAGGACGACCTGGAGAAACAGTTCCACTTCCACCTGAACGGACTCCAGGCCGTTCTGTCCAAACTCACACGAAAGGCCAACACCCTCACCAGCCGCTACAAGGAGGAGATCGGATGTGGAAACTAAACCCGGCTTCTTCAACGAAAACTTTACCACGTTTAAAACCAGGAAACGGAAACTTCAAGTTAAAAGCACGGCCGGGCGGGTGTCACCATGAAACATACAATAATTATCACATCCTGGTGGAAGTTTGGATACCAAAGCTTACGTTTTACATCATTTCCTTCATATTTATTGTCAGGTTAAATGTAAAAAAATCTTAAAACAAGTGAAATAACTAAAATATTCAAATATTCGTGATCAATTAATTAGTGATTTGGAGGAGATCTGCTGTGGAAACTAAACTCGGCTTCTTCAACGAAACTTTACGTTTAAATCGAAGAAAAAGAAACTTCAAGTTAAAAGCACGTAAATTAAATTCGGAAAACAATTTTCTGTTGATTCACCAATTAATTAATTAATTAATTGTCCAATTAAACAGTCGGCTGTCACCATGAAACTAAGAGTAATAATCAAAGCTTATATTTTACATAATTTCCTGCAAAAAAAAAACATCAATAAATTCATATTTATTTTCAGGTTATATGTAAAAAAAAATTGACAAAAATTAATGATCAATTAATTAATTGACATCAAAAATAAACATTTGTTTATTTAAATTTATCAGAATTTGTAATAAATTTCTGTCGATTGACCAATTCATTAATTGTTCAATTAAAGTTTTATTCTAAATTTAAAAAGCATCATCATTACCAATTAATTAATTAGTTGTTTGGTCTCTAATATCAAAACTAAAATATTTAAATATCTGAAACACAAATATTCTCTTTTTTGACAGAAGAAAATAAAGATTCAATTCGAACAATTGTTAAAATTTTTAATAAATTTCTGTTGAATTAATGAAAACGGCTTGAAATCAGATTTTCTTGTTTTGTGATATTTCGATTTTTGCAGAATTAACAAAAAAAAACAAAGATGGAAAAACTTAAAGCTCCAATAGAATTTAAACACAATGAATAATATAAATGTAAAGTTTTATTTTAAAATTAAATAAAAAGCTTTTGTCTGTTTAAATGTAAAAAAAAATGTTCTTAGAAGTGAAAGAACTTGACAAAATTAACAAAAGAGAATAAAGATTGAAAAAATTCAATTTGAAAGAAGATTTAACCAGAATAAATGAGATCAAATTTAAAGTTTTAAAACTTTATTGACCAAACAATTAATACTGAAAATGATTAGGTGCTGCTCTGATTCTATTAGTTTTTAATTCTGCAGCAGTTTGACCCCAGACTCTAAAAAATACAACTTTGAGACTTGAAACTTGTTGAAATTGTTACCAAAAAGCACAAAAAATCACTTTATTATAACTATCAAATATTCCATCAGTGTCCTTGAACGCACCACGAGGACACAACTTCAAACCAGAAACTGAAGTCGACTGAGCAGGTTTTTAGTTTCATGTCTCTGAAGTTTATTTTTACAGAAAAAAATGAAAGAAATAAGTTAATAAATAATAAATACACCAAAAAACACAGAACTGGTGCGATAAAACCATTAATTCATCATGAGTTCAGCTGAATTATCAGGTTGTTGCTGAAAACTTTTCTTCTGTTTGTTTTGTTTTCAGAGTTTTTGTCTTTGTTTGATCATTTCACTGTAAATAATGAAAAAAGCAGCAACAAAACAGGAAGCTGTTGGTTTAATGTAAAAAGTGTTTCAGGTCTTTAAATTTCAAAATAAAAGACAGAAATGATCAGTCATTAACTGATCAGACTGAAATTCATAGTTTACATCTTCGACTTTAACAGAATGTGATTCTTAAATTATGTGATTATTAGTAGAAACACAAAAACACATTTATTATTGGGCTTTAATTAACTTTTATTCAAATTATTAATTGAATTATTTCATCCATAAACTGTCAAATGTGTTAAAATAATCGTTAGTTGCAGCTTTAATATAAAAGAGAGAAAACCAACATATTAGAGAATTATTTTTTCTTCATATCTATATATTTTGTTTTAAATATATTTTTATTATTTATGTTTAAAGCACTTTCTGGTTTTGATGAGTGTATTATTTTATATTATTTTTGTTATTGCACTAAAATAGCATTTTCCTGAATTTATACAATTGAAAAAGTTAATTATCTGTTGATCAGTTATTCCTTAAACGGGTAAAAAATTACAAGAAGTTTGATGATTCAGGAATTCAGCTGGTTTATTCACGATTTAAGAAAAAACATCTCGTACACACCGAGTGCTTTAAATCATGAAACATCATGTGTGACAGTTTGAGCTTAAATAAAAAATAACTTCTGCTTCCAGGTTGATGACATTTCTGTAAAAAGGAAGTTTCTGGAGTTTGTGTGAAAATGGAAATGTTGTATGTGAGTTAAATACTGAGACTTCTACACAGCTATGCAGTTTTCTACTTAATGTACAGCTTCGCAATTAAACATTTTGATGAGTATTTTGGTGCTTGTTGATTTTTTTTATAATAACAGAAGTATAATTATAATATAATTGTTTAATGTTGTTTACTTATACCTCTTCTTGTATTTAGTTTATTTAGTGTGTTACATGAAGTTTGTGACGTCCAGAAAATCAGTTTTTATATTGACTTGTGTACGAACCATCTTCTGTTTGGAAATTGCTGGAAGTTTCAATAAAGTTTCCAAAAAGTCAGCGCAGGCGCAGACAGACCACGGCGCTGCTAACGTCTAGCGTTAGCTTAGCTAACGGACAACAGGATGCTGCGGGGTTTCCCCGGAGTTTATATGACGTAGGTTAACGTATGTGACGTAGGTTAACGTAAAAGTCAGCGGGGAACAAAGGTCAACAGGCTGCAGCAGGCTGGTGGTTAACGGGTGTCCCGAGTTAACTGGTGTTCCGTTCCTGTTAACTGGTATCCAGCGTTAACCGGTGTCCCGGGTGTCTGTCACCTGTAAACTGGTGTCCCGTGATAACTGGTGTCCCGAATTAACTGGTGTCTGTGTCACCTGATAACTGGTGTCTTGAAATAACTAGTGTCCTGAGTTAACGGGTGTCCCGTCCTTATTAATTGGTGCCCCGAGTTAACTGGTATTCGTGTTAACTGGTGTCCCGAGTTTACTGGTATCCGTGTTAACTGGTGTCCCGAGTTTACTGGTGTGCCGTTCGTGTTAACTGCTGTCCCGCTTTAACCGGTGTCCCGTATTAACTGGTGTCCTAAAGTAACGGCTGTTCCGTTCGTGTTAACTGATGTCCCGAGTTAACTGGTGTCCCGTCCTTATTAACGGGTGTCCCATGTTAACTGGTGTCCTGTAATTGGTGTTATGAGTTAACTGGTGCCCGTGTTAACTGATGTCTGTGTTACCTGTTAACTGGCGTGTTAACTGACCACAACCCTTGCGTTTCCTTTAAAATACCTTAAAATTAATTCCTAATTGATCCATTCTATTTATTTATATTAGTATTACTTTTTAAAGAACATTACTTGTAATATATAAACTACTGTATTTATAGTAGTAACTTTAAATAATGATAAACTTTGTTAAATGTTTAACCATTTACAGGGTTAAAATCCTAAAAACAATACGATCGAAATGTTTTTTAATGATTATTTTAAGTCTTGTTCACTTTATCATCTGCTGCTACATTTTCTCAAGTTTGTGAATTAGTCTCATCTGATTCTTTGGAGACGACACCTGCATAAATTTTAACTTCAAATAAAATTCACAACCTCAAAACACAGATTTAATGTGGTTGAGTTTAACTTTTGGGTTTGTGAAATGTAAAAGTTGTAACTGGGGATGGAACCAACAACCACAGAGTCAGCAGCTGTTGGATCTTTGGACCAGTGTAATCTGTGTTCTTATTGAATTCATTATCTGGGTTAGTTGAGATGCTGTTAAATATTTATAGAAACAAGAAGAGCAGGGATCAGTGAGGGATTCTCAGGTAAAAGGTCGAATGACGAAGGCAGGAAGTATTTTCCCAACCATCTATAATTTGGCCGTTCTTAGATATATATTTTTTAATTTTCCTCAATTTAACAAGCAAATACATTAATATGATAAAAAGGGAAATAAAGAACTTGGACCATTAGGTGCTTCTTTTTGTCTTCACTGCCTGAACAACCTAAATTATAAAATTATAATTTTTTTTGTACTGTCAATCATTTTATTTAATTTCTTGGTGATATTTAATTCAACCACAAGGTGGCGACATTAAACTACCAACAACCAGCCCCTTTGTGCATTTTCCTCCAATACTAATTGGAGGATTTTTAAAAAAATAATTTTTCAGGTTATAATAAGATTTACATGTTTATATTTCTCATAATGTAGGAGATCAAGACTGGTTTAACGATTTCATTCTGTAATTCTAATTCTAAACACTAACTTTTGATCAGGAAACATACTAATGATCACATGTTTTCACTCATGTATGTATAAATGCAATTCTGAATTATTAACACACACACACGCACACTGTACAAATTTTAAAGCAGAGGCAGATAATTTATTTTTAGTATAACTGCACAAAAAACAATAATCTTTCAGTATATTGTAATTAAAACAGTCAGAAGCTCTCAACCAATCACAGCTCGTTTCAGTAATTGGAGGCGTGGTGTTTTTCAGGCGCAGCTCTGCGCAGGTTTGGTTTAATGGCAGGAGTGAAAATTCACCAATTCCAACTGGAAAAAAACGTAATTCAAGATAGAGTCCGACAAAAAAACAAAATACATGTAAATAATGTGAGAGATGGAGAAAACTGCAGGAACAGAAAACATCCTCGACTTGAAGTTTATCTCCTGAACCGGTGAGTTAAGCTGCTAAATTCATTATTATCACATTTACAAAACTTTGAATTAAAACTAAAAAATAATGTTTAAATTTAATTTAATAAAGCAGCAACGCACGTGTATCTGTCTGTGGTGCGTTCAAGTTTTTAAACCGCGGTTTGAATTCTGTGGTGCGTTCGATGTCTCTGGTTCTTGTTTAAGAGCCTTTGGCGAGTTTTGTGGAACTTGAAAACTTTGACAATTACAAGTAAAAGTGGAGAAGAGGGAACTATTGTCACTACTCACACATACAAAACTTTATATTAAAAATGAATTAATTAATATTTAAATGTAATGAAGCAGTATCGTTGTACGTGTTGCACGTGTTTTCTGTCCGTGTTGCGTTCAGGTTCTCTGAACCGCGGTTGGAATTCTGTGGTGCATTCATAGTCCCTGGTGTTTTCGTGGAACTTGAAAACTTTGACAATTACAACCAAAAGTGTACAAGAGGAAATATTGTCACTAGTTAGTCACATAAAACGTACAATACAGTATATTTATCACATTAATAAACATTCTTCCACCTAATAATCGTTAAAAGCAACAACTTAAAACCTCTACCTCAGTAATTTAGTTCTCGTTTGTATATTTAGTTTCTCATATGTTGCATTTATAAAATACATGTATTTACATGTAATCTCAGTGTGTGTGTGTGTGTGTGTGTGTGTGTGTGTGTGTGTGTGTGATCTCTCGCTGGCATCTGTCGGTGCTGTCAGGCCTCGTTTCCGTGACGTCGGGTGCTACAGCTCTGATTATTCACCTGTCACATCACTATCACATGCAGCATATGCTCCGGTGTTTCCTGTCTGCCTGCCTCGCTCCCTCATCCGTCGCCATGGTTACGGTCGTTTTGACGGACAGCCGGCGAGGAACCCGGGGGTCGTGCAGCCGGCAGGGGCGGAGAGTTTAGTGCCTTGCTCAGCGGCACACCTGACAAAACAGCCTAAACATGCTTTTCCCACATCAACTCATTATGTTTAATTGGTCTCGTGCAGTTGTTTAAAGTCAGAGCTGCATTTAAAAGCACCCAGGTCGTCTGGGGAGACTTTCAGTTGGAGTGATCTATGCGACCCCGTAGACATCTCTTAGCCTCCATCTTTCTTATCTCGTTCTCTCCATCTTTCTCCTTTTGTGTCTGTTTTCTTTCCATCTTCCTTCCTGCTGTGGTTTCTCTTGGCGGCGGCGGCGTGATTGAAGGTGATTTGATGTCATTAAACAGAAACAGGCAGCTGTAGATCATGAGGAGACCCTCATGTGTGTTTCCAGCTCACTCAAATGCTGGTTTCAGCAGATTTGTTTGGATTTGATGAATTTAGACCAGTGGTGCTCAAAGTGGGGTCCAGGGACCCTTAGGGGTCCCCGAGGAGGTGCCTGGGAGGTCCCCAGAAAATAGGAGATTTTATTTTTACTATAATTCCACAATGACAGAATGTAGGATCATTTGTATAGAGGACTGAAGTAATTTAAAGCATACTTATATATAATAAGCATACATACAATAAAAAACATACATTTATCTAATTTATTAGTATTTATTTCCCATTATTTGTGGATTGTTTTTGCTTTGCACACTAATTTATTTAATTTCCAATTTTATTTTTATATTGAGATGAATATTAATGGAATACATTAATAAAATATATATAATTAAACAAATATGAACATTAACTGGTATATTTATGTACTGAGTCAATATTAATTATTATTTAATTTAAATTATTTTATTTATTATTTATTCTTGATTATGTATTATAATTAATTTATAAGAATTAGTCATAAAATAATAATAATATAATAATAATATACGACTAAAACAAAAAAAAACATTTATAATTAATGTATCATTTATTTTTTACTATAATATAATATAAATGTATTCATAATATAACATGAATAAATTTATTTCATTTTTTAGTATTTATTTCATATTATAGTGTATTATTTCCCCTTTGTGCACTTATTTATTTAATTTAAAATTTTATTTTCCATGTTTATATTGAGGTGAAAATTAAGGGAATACATAAATACATTTTTAAATTAATAAATTGAAAATCTAATAAATGGGAAAATAATACACAAATAAATTACTTATGAATTACTTATAAATTTTATGAATCAATGGAAAGGGAAATTAAATAAATGTAGACAATTACTGGTATATTTCTTAATGTACTGAGTCATTATTTATTATTAATTTAAATTAATTAAACAATTTTTATCTAACAAAAATCATGTTCAGCTGCTGCGGGCTAACCCTAATTAGCTGAGTCTCCTCAGTTAGTTCATGAATTCTAACGTTTTAAATGTCTTAGTGATTGTTGTTGAATTGTTAACGACATAATTAGGCTCATTATGTTTGTGTTTGTTTATGAAGTGATTATTTGTGAGTTTTTATCTGTTTATCATGTGATTTTCACAGTAGAAACAGCAACTAAACACCATTGAATTGACGTCATGGCTGATGTATGAACAGTGGCTAGTTTCTTTTATTTCAGTTAAAGATTTTTTTTTGTAAATTTTCATTACTTTTCAATAATAATAATTAATAATTAATAATCTCCATGGCTCAGATGCAGCTTCTCCTTCAGGACAAACAAGTTGAAATCCAAGTGACATAAAAGCTGTATTTCTGCCGCTGATTTTATTCCACACTGTTCCATCAACAAGTCAGTGCGGATTTCTCTGACGTGAAAAGAAATTTACTGTGTGTGTGTGTGTGTGTGTGTGTGTGTGTGTGTGTGTGTGTGTGTGTGTGTGTGTGTGTTAGGGGGAGGGGGTGGAGGGGTTGGGTTGTGGAGTGATGCATGGTGGGAAATCGTTTAGCGCCCTCGCCGGTTCTCGGCGACAGCCCCTGGCGACGGGATGAGAAACGAGGCGGCAACGAGGATGTAATTTGAGAACGGGAGAACGAGGGGGAGGATGGAGTGACAGATCCGGGAGGAGGCGGAGGAGGAGCAGGAGGAGGAGGAGGAGGGGGATGGAGAGAGGGATGAGGAGGAAAGAGAGGAAGGATGCAGCAGCGCCGGGGGAGGACAAAGAGACGTGAATGACAGAACGAGGAGACGGAGGAGGAGAGGAAGATCTCTCTCGTTTCTCCTCCGAGCCAATTTGAATAATGAGGCGGTCTAATTTCCTTCACACACACACGTACACACACACACACAACACAGGCACACAAGCCCACATGAAAACACACACACTTTTTCCGTCTTCCATGCGTCGCTCTAATTGCCTGTGTGTGTGTGTGTGTGTGTGTGTGTGCGTGATCTGTGTGTGTGTGTGTGTGCGTGATCTGTGTGTGTGTGTGCGTGATCTGTGTGTGTGTGTGTGTGTGTGTGTGTGTGCGTGATCTGTGTGTGTGTGTGTGTGTGTGTGCGTGATCTGTGTGTGTGTGTGTGTGTGTGTGTGTGTGTGTGTGTGTGTGCGTGATCTGTGTGTGTGTGTGTGTGTGTGTGCGTGATCTGTGTGTGTGTGTGCGCGCGCGCGTGTACGGGTGTTTTTTTTCTTTCTCTCCAGCAGCAGCAGCCGACTCTCGTCTGTTTTTGTGTTTCAGCGTCGCTGAGCTGATTCTCGTAGACACGTTTACGTCCACGAAGCTCAAATTTCAAGAAACGTTAGTGTGAATATTAGAAGATGAACAGTAGTTTATTAAAATAATAAAATATTAAGACGAATAATCACAACATATTTGTGCAAATAATACAGAAACTATCTAATGTGCCTCGCTGGCGCCTCCTGCAGGATCTACTCGTTCTGCAGGATTAATCGGCCTCCAGGATTTCGCTAGTTAGTTTTTTTTCTCAAAAATTGTGTTTGAACATACAGCTACAAAATTAAAGTTAAAGACAACAAGTGTGCGAAAATAATA
Organism: Lepturacanthus savala; assembly: GCA_030544235.1. Classification (NCBI taxonomy): domain Eukaryota; kingdom Metazoa; phylum Chordata; class Actinopteri; order Scombriformes; family Trichiuridae; genus Lepturacanthus; species Lepturacanthus savala. The sequence continues at coordinate 6,215,434 of CM060475.1, forward strand.
AATTCATCAACGTGTCTGAGGATTTCTATTGGATGATTCTGTCCTGTATCTAGAGGTGGTGTTTTAATGCAGGAAAAACACGCAATTAATATTTGTCTTTAAAAATACGTCCATAACCATGGAGACCAAAATACACAAGAGGAGGAGCAGGAGGAGGTGATGGGAGAGGAGGAGAAGGAGGTGGAAAGAGGAAGATGTGAAGAGAAGAGAGGAGGTGAGGATGAGGAGGTGATGAAGGGGGGGAGGAGGTGAAGAGGAGGTGATGATGAGGGAAGAGGAGGAAGAGGAGGTGATGATGAGAGAGGAGGAGATGAGGAGGAAGAGGAGGTGATGATGAGGGAAGAGGAGGAAGAGGAGGTGATGATGGGAGAGGAGGAGGAGGAGATGAGGAGGAGGTGTCTAATTGATTTCCTTCCTGAAAAGAGAGAGCAGGTCAGCAACGAGCAAGCGTCTGCACAGAGAAAAAGAGAGAGAGACTGTGTGTGTGTGTGTTTGTGTGACCTTGTCTATGTGTGCGTGTGTGAGCAAGTGAGCGAGAGATGTGTGGGGAGCGGGCGAGCGAATAGAAAAGGGGAGCCTTGAAACCGTCCTGATCCGCTACTCCATTATTCTCTCTCTCTCTCCCATACAAACACATGCTCGCTCACCCTCCCATGCATTCGCCTGAGCCCCTCTCTCTCTCGCTCTCTCTCTCCTGCAGACACATGCTCGCTCGCCCTCCCACATTCCTCCGAACCTTTTTTTTATCCCTTTGTTTTTGTTCCTCTCGCACTGTCAACACTTCCTCGGAGGTCGATCCCCGCTGACCTTTGACCCCTGTCCTTCCTGTTGACGTGTAAACACTAAACCACCTCCCATCTCTTCGCTGTGTCCTCGCTGTGACGGATGAGAGCCGAGAGAAGCAGCAATTACTGCGAGAAATCGCACTTTGCCTGTCACTCAGGGTGGTAAAGGAAAACTACAATACCCATGAGCCTCGGCTGCGTGATTAATTAAAAACACTTGGCTGCTAAAGGATATGAACAAAATGCGTTGCCAAAGTTTAAGTGAAACTGCTCTTTTATGAATTTTAAATGGTGGAACACAAACTGTTGTTTCAGGTTGTAAAGGGGTGGAAATCTCCAGGAAAATTCCAGAAACACTTAATAGGAAGTTTAGAATATTGGGAATATGCATTGTCCAGCACCTGTCTTACCAGCTAGTTAGCTAAAATATTTGTATTTAATCTTTGCAAGTTGCAAGTCACCATGCTATGAGATAATAACAGAACATTATAAGATGGAACTGTACTTACTTCGTCCACCACAGTGTTTGGGAGTTGCTGGATTGTGTATTTGCTCTTGCTATTTCCATTAGCGTTTATTAGTAGCTGAGCAGCTCAGAGCTCTGCTCCACTGGTCTGGAAATGGCTTGTAAATAAAAGTAAAGCACCTATTGCTATGACTATAGGAATCATGATGATGAGTGAATTTTTAAAAATGTTGAACTATCCCTTTTAAATTTGTTTTTTTAGCCATGATTGTGCTACAATTTATTTTCTCCAACTATATTTAAGTTTTTGGTTAAGGGCCAACATTCAATTGTGTACATTTTGGATTTAATCCAGTATTAATTTTCATATATTCCTGTTAATTCCCATGAAAAGTTTCTAACTTATTCCTTAAATACAGCCCCATTCACTTTTGGGGTCCCCCAAGGTTCCATATTGGGCCCCATCCTATTTCCTTTTATTGCGGCTTTCCCAATCCTTTAAAAGTCGCTGCAAGGCTGATGTTAGGTCCGGTATATTTCGCATGACGCGCTGATGTTCAGAGTAACGTGATGAGTCCAGATATATTGAAAGTTCAACGTGTTTAATAAGATGAAAATGAATGCCATGTATCATATCACATTTAACTGAAACAAAAAGCGGTCAACAAAAATTACGGCTACCTACACCTGCCTCGCTCCTTTCCCAGTGCAGGTGATTTAGCCGCTGATATAACTTCCGTCAATCATCTGCTGACACCCATGTGACCCAAACCACACACATCACCGTGACAACCAGACCAAATAAATCAAACCAAAAATTCTAATATAACAAACAATATATGGCTCCTACACCTTTAGATATGCTTGGCGTCCATTTTACAGAAGTATAATGTTTTGTTTCCATTTCTATGCTGATGATGTGTACATGTTTCTACCATAGATGTATTATAAACCTGGATACCTAACTGAAAAGTGGCTGCCATTTATTTCAATGGAAGTTGCTCGCCTGGCGAATACACTGAAAACCTTCTTTACTTTTTTTCCCCATGTACATGCTTCCTTCCTGTCATTAAAGAGCACCCGTCTTTGTTAGCATATTATACAACAAGTAGTTCCGATTCATCAGTCAAAATATTACTCCACCAATTCAGTGGCGACTTTGTATCCATCTCTATGGCAACACTGTAACCGCCATTTTATTTTTTGTTGCAGAACCACAAGTGGCCACTGGGAAAATCTGCACCGCATCCAGGTCTATAATACATCCATGGAATCTAAAAAACTTGCATGGACTTTAACTTCAACTAAAATAATAATAATTAAGAGTCTTGTTTGCACAAATTATTGCCGAATCTATGTGTAAAAGGGGCCACTGATTGGCCAGTGCAGCTGGGGTCAAAGGTCACCAAACCCAAACTTTCAATCCAGCGTGAAACTGATTCTCTGCGATAGCGCGAAAAACATCCCGAAGAATGAAAATAACTCAACACAGAAGACGATTCACATTCAGACTTCAGCAGATTCACACGCCGACTCGCATTCGGATGCCGGCTGTTTCAAACACACACACACACACACTCCTCTGCAGCGCTGTGTACACAGACGGGCTATTCATCTTTCCCTTCACCAACATCAATAAATGATGGCTGCTCTCTCTCTCTGTTTAAATATTCATCGGCAGCGCTGCTCGTCTCGCTCGCTAAACAGCCAGACGACGCGCGCGCACACACACACACACACTCCCTGCAGTGCATTAGCAATGCAACCCGTCGTCATTGGCTTTGGCACGAGGCAGCCCCACACACACACACACACCGAGGCATTTATACAAGCACACAATCACAGTTACACACTTATATTACACACACACTCATGGAAAAACACACAAACACACACACACACACACACACACAGGACAAAAAAGCCAGAGAGGCGAGCGGCTGCTGTGACGGCAATGAATGGATTCCTGTGTGTGTGTGTGTGTGTCGTGGCGGTGAAACCGAACACCGCTGGACGCTCCATCAATCACTACTTAAAGGAGCAGTCCGTCAAGTTAGGAAATCCTCTCGTTTCCCCAGAGGTGATGACGAAATGGAAATCAGTTTAATCTCCACAGAGCTGCTGCTGCTGTTGAGATGAAGGTTTTTAGAGATTATTTCTGCACGTTGTGTAACGATGATTCCAGTTGGAATAAGTTGGATGTACTTGCTGCTTTTCTATTCATTTGAGCCACACCATCACTGATTTTTTTAACCCCCATAAGATTTTTGTCACATAATTCTTGCAAGAAAACCCCAAGTATCGCCCATCTTTGACAAAACCCATATATATTTTCTACACCGTAATTGAAATGAGAATTGTTATACTATTGTTTTTGTGTTACGATGAGGTGTTTTTGTGTTACGATGAGGTGTTTTTGTGTTTAAAATGTGTATTTTTTGTGTTAAGATTTTTTGATGAGTTTTTTTTTTGTTACTGCAATACAGCAACGTAGGAGTACTCCATTACAAGTAAAAGTCTCATGAGCTTGGAGTTAAAGTATGTAGTATTATTTCCATATCCAGGAAATTGACATCAGTGATGTTGACACACACACACACACACACACACACACACACACACACACACACACACACACAGCTGTTGACCCCTTGTGGACTCATTCATATTTCATTCGCTCTCTTTTCCTTCATGCACCTTTTCTGCCGTTCTCGCTCTCTCCATCTTAAAGGAAAACATTTTTCCCCTCTAATTATCCTCCTTTCGTTGCCATGGAGTTTCACAATAAGAGTGTGTTTATTAGCCGCCCATTGAAAACCACAGTTTGAAAGGAGGCTACAGCATCCAAACACACAAGGTAAAGGCCATTTAATATTTCCCTTTCCGTTAAGGGTTGTGAAAAGCAGGATGTTTTAATGAATAAAGTTGTAAAATAAAATTAAACTTATCTCAAGTTTTATGCAGAATTTTAAGTAATTAGTAAAATCACTGCTGCCTGCAGGGGGCGCTAGCAGATTAAGCTGTTTATAACATGATAATATGTTTATTTTCATCTGACTTTTATTAGATTTATTTAATAAATCAGACTAAACTAATGAACTATGGTTAGTTTAAATATATTCTTGATGCATGTGATTCATACTTCATACAAGTTTTTTTGTTTGTAAACTTCCACACAAACTCCACACAAATGAGTTTGAATATCCAAAATGAATGGAATTAAAATATAACTGAAACATAAAAAGGAGATTGATGCTAAAAAGACTGGGGGACTTATTATGTGGAGTTTTGGGTTCTATGCTGCAGTGTCGGGTAAATCAGTTCAACCTTTTCATAGTGGAGATAAATTATATTATTAATTATGTACAGGAATCTGAATCAATAGAATAAAAACCATTTTTAGTCAAGTTTTATACATAATTTTTAGTAATATCACTGCAGCCTACAGGGGGCGCTAGCAGGACTTCTCTCTGACCTTTGTTCTCACAATTTTGTTGTATTATGACTTTTCATGTGTCAATTTTGGGTTTTTTTTTGTCATAATTTTGTCTTTTAACCCATTAAAACCTATGATCCTTTAAGTCATTTTATACTTAAAATAAAAAATCTAAATTTAGTTAGTTTAGTTACTCATGCAGCTGTTTTTCTAGACATGATCGTAGACAACTTTTTTTAATTTTAATCAAACTCTTTATTTTCAACCCTCAGATGTATATATCTATTTAACTATTCGAGTCTTTAGAATAATTCCCCCTAATAAGGATTTCGTACATTTAAGAAATAGCCATTAAAATGCTATTTTCTGCAAAGAAAAGGGTAAAAAATGAAAAAAAAATAGATACCCAACATTATTAGTGACTTAACTGATGTAATTATATGCATGAAGTCTTTAAAAAAGAAAATCTGGGTTTAAATGGTTGTGTCAGTCAAAACTATTTAAAAAAAAACTAAATTTGATGGTAAAAAGTCAACTGTAAATGTGTCAGACTTCCTGTTTGGGACTAAAATCAGCTTTTTAATGACTGGTGGACTCTCTGGCACCTATATTTAAGCCATTTCTTAATTCCCAGAAAAACTGCGGACTGCGTCCTTTAAGAGTGTTATATTGAAACTCTCAGAGGAATATTAGTATTCTCACTGAGGAGAGAAAGGTGTATTTGTGACGCTGTCTTCACTCGCCCACGTCCTTTTATCCGGTGTGTGTGTGTGTGTGTGTAAAAGTGAATAATGTGTGAATGACTCATCCATCTCTCTGGATAAAAGGGTGTGAGCGATCGAAAGCAAAGACAGGGCCGACCGAGGACGTGTGAGGCCGAAAGATGGGAAAAAAACATCCAGTAAATGAAGGAACCCTCATATGAGAGAAAATAGTTGATCAGTTTTTTTTAGAGAAGCAGCAGAAGTTCAGAATGTTAGTTAGACCCAGCTCTTAATACTCGCACTAGCACCGATTGTTTGTTGTACAGTCAAATCTTCTCTGAATCCAGGAATATTATAAGAAAATGACCTTTTCTGAGATTTCTGAATTCAGGTTGGAGTTAATAAATTAATCAATTAACTATTTTGAAAATCAATGACTCGTTTTAAGTCATTATTTCCACGTGATTAAGCGTCTTTAGGAAACACGGATCCACAATTTTCTGACATTTTATGGCCCAAAAAATCTAATTAATTAATTGAGAAGTAATAAACATATTGATTAACCTGTTAAAATCCTAAACCTCCTGATACAGCATTGAGTTTTATTCATAAATATCAGTATTAAACCTCAGCTCCAACACTAAATAAAGTATTTTTATCTGTAGTAAAACACAATGTTACTGTTACAGCATCAATATCCACATCATCAATAATAATTAATTTAGATGTCTTTTTTTCAATATTCCAACTATATTTGCTCTGTAACAGCAACATAAATTGATTCTGACTCTTCTCACATGCTATAGATTTCTTTTGTTTCCATATTTAAGTACAATAACCCAGAGATATTCCAGATTTATTACCATTTATAGCAGGAAAACTGAACAATAAACCTGGGGTTTAAGTGGTTAAAGGCCTCAGCCGTTTTTGAGGACGTGTTGCTCTGTTTTGTGACCCTGATATAAAACCTCCTCCTGTGTCACCGCCACTCGTCGGTTTTATTTTCCTGATGGAGACTCGGAGAGGCCGGCGGTCCAATCAGCGGAATTTAATTTCCCGTCAGGCAAAAATGAAATGTTGCTGCGTTCTGCTGCGCCGCCTTTAATTAGAGGCTGTTTAACATGCAGAAACACACACACACACATGCGCACACACACACGCGCGTGCGCTTCTAGTGAAATGCAAATGAGCATCCAATTACACACCTAAAATATTAAACACACACGTGTTCCTGCATATAAACACTATACTGTACTGTGACTGTGTAAGAAAAAACATGTTTTTTAAACAATTTTTCAGTAAGACATTGAAAAAAATCTCACTGTGGATCATCATGAAAAATGATGGATGTTTATATCTGTTATTCTGAAGCTGTAGTCGTTAAAAAATGAACTCAGAGAGCTAATGATGCTAAGTAGTTAGCAGCAATCCTGAATGCTAACTGTTATAAATTGACGACTAGCAATAAAAAATATGAAGCTGTAAACATTTGTGATGCTAAAAGTGTAAAGAGCCTTTCTCTCTGGTTGATTTAACTTAATTCAGACGACTTATTCATTTATTCCTTCTTCTTCTTCATATTTATTGGACAATAAATAGTTTGGTGACGAAAGCCAACAAGATGCTGAATATAAAATTACACATAAAGGTAACAAACAATCTTTCAGACCAGAACAAGTCGACCACTGGAACGGCATCATATTTACACCAAACTGCATTTACAAAGAATAGATAAAAGAATCAGGGTTATTGGACTCATAAATAAAAAAAGAAGCATATTTACAGTTTACATATAACACACACGTTAACTGTTACCGTCTCTCTGCGGAGGGTTTACTGTCCTTTAAGTCCAGATATGATGTTTATTCATTTACAATATGAACATGTTGGTTTTAATTTAAATTTCCTTTATGTAATACTGTTTTGTTGCTGAATCTTCAATTTCCTAAACTTAACGTGGTTTTCGTCTGTTGGGTCATGACCTTGTTTTAACGCGGGCGCCCTTCGCTGGGACCTTCCCCGGTTCTTTCTTCAGGACGTTCCGGATGATACCGGCCCTGTCCTTCATGCCCAGGTCCCTGATGTGGACTCTGACGTTCCCCAAGTTCCTCGGCCAGGCGGCGTCCAGCTTTATGGTCTTACCTCCGAGGATTTGGGTGTCGCAGAGATCTCTTTTGGGTGCGGCGCCGTTAGCGCCCGCTCTCTTAACGCCATGGCGCTCCCACGTGTTAGCATCCGCTGTATCCGCATCCGATTTTTCGGTGCCAGCGACTCCGGAGTTCTTACTCCGCAATCTTTGAGGCTCTAAAACGTCGACCCTGACACTTGGATTTGAAGAATCCGAAACCCTGCCACCGTTCTTACTCCCCTGACTTTGCCGTTTCCACATGTTAGCATCTGCGGCATTGTTGGAATTAGCCGCATTGGCGTTTCCGGCTGTCTTGTTCCGTAATCGCTGCGGATCTGACGTGTCAGAATTAACAGGGTTCGGGACCGTCGCGTTCCGACTTCGTAGCCGCTGTGGCTCCCACATGCTAGCACCGACCGCCACTTCGGACTTGGCAGGAACGTTCCCGGTGGACTTGCTTCCTTGTCGTTTCTGTTCCCACATGCTCGAGTCCCTCTTGGAGTCCAGATTAGCAGAATTGGCAACCCCGGCGTTCCTGTTCCTTAGTTTCTGTGGTTCCCACATGCTAGCGTTCATCGTTATATTAGCCTTCGCCGCAGCAGGAACTCCAGTGTTTTTACTTCCCTGCTGCGGTTCCCACATGCCGGCGTTTTTTTTGGTTTCCGCTGTAGCAGCTGCTGTGGAATATCCCACGTTGTTAAGTGTCTGGCACTGTCCAGACTCTGGAGTCCTGCTGTTTTGCAAGTCAACTTTAACATCTCCCGTTGCCACTTGACGTGGTGGAGGCAACGGCGGTGGAATACGTTGCAGGGGTCTTGGTGGCGGAGGTGGAGGAGGAGGAGGTGTCGGAGGTGGTGAAGTTTCCAACGAGTCCCAGCGACTGTCCACGAACTCCAGGGACGAGCCGAGCATGCCGGCCAGCTCCGGAGTGGCCTCCACTAGTTCCAGCGGGTCCTTGGCGTCCGGCCTGAAGGAGGACAGCTCCTGCTCGTCGGGGCCGGTCAGGAGCTGCGACAAAGACGCCTGCCGGTAGAACTCGTCCTCGGCTATGGACTGGACGTTGAGCTGAGGGAAGAGGCGCCGGAAAGACCGGGACGTCATCCGGAGGCGACCCAAGACGTCGGCCAGGAGGAGCCAGTTCCTGGGACTGGAGGGAAGAGAGGAGCAGAAAAAATATGTAATTCAATTTGATGTAGTCAAATGTTTTAAGTTATAAAATGAGGTAAATAGGGAATCACAACTTATAAATTGTAAAATTTCCTGTAGATTTTGGATATATTCAACATTTAGCACCTAACTTACCAGCTAACCAGCTGCTTGAATATGGAGCTGATATTGGGTGAAGTGTTTTCACTTTCATTTTGATATTTGGGATATAATTACTCTCAGTTGGTTCTTTCGCAGAAACTGAAGTTGGAGAATAATTTGAATACTCTGCTGTAGTCCCAGCACCATTACTGCTCACAGCGGAGTACAGCTGCAGGTCTTTGAACTGAAACAAGCTGTTTGGTGGCTTGTTTGCAAGCCAAATATGGGTGTTACAATATCTGCACAAGATAAACAAATATTGTCTTTTGGGGCTTTGCAGGAACTTCTTTAGTTATGAAGTCTGAAAAAAAAATACCCAAACTCTTCTTTTCTTTGAGTTCAAGATAAGTGTCTGATTCTGTGCTGTCTGTTCTGAGAACATCGTAGTGATGAGAAATCCTATTATTAATGATGTAGAGGAATAGATTTTTGGAATCTGAATCAATTCAGAACCATTAATAACTGCGTCCTCTCAGTTTCAAAATTCATGTAATGAATCGCCACTAATTTCAAAAGAATTGGATTGAGATGAACACAGATGAGTTGTTTGAATTTAAATGTCTTGAAGCTTGGAATGTCAGAATAGGAAAATGAGGAGCAATAGTCCTGTTTGATTCTGGATTAAACTTTCAATTACATTTGAATTCAAATCTCGGCTTCTATAAATGTCAAAGATGGAAGAAGATGAACGAGGAGGAGGAGGAGACCGTTTCACTTTTATATATTCTACCGTTGCAGCCTTGACATCAATGAAGCTGTTATTGATTCACAATGTCTGTCAATATGTGTGTGTGTGTGTGTGTGCGCGTGTGTGAACGCATATCAAGGGCACACACACATACTTCGTCAGCTTGTTTAAGATTCCAGCAGCAACTAGCTTTAAAGCAACATGTGGCCTTGTGTGTGTGTGTGTGTGTGTGTGTGTGTGTGCGCCCAGTGGCCTTGTATCCAGGAGGAGCCATTAATACTACATCAGACACCAGACAGAAAAGAGAAAAAAGATAGAGAGAAGGAAGACGAAGTGGAAGCCAATTAGCCCTGTCGCCACGGCAATGCAATCCTCGTTAACGACCTCTTCGTCTGTCCTGCCTTTATCATTCTCTCCTCTACCGAGGATCTTTTTCTCTCTCTCGCACCACCCTCCATTCACTTGCTCTCTCTCCTCCTCTGCGATTCCCTCCTTTCTTTCCTAAGCTGCTTTCCACCACCTTAATTGGTGTGTGTGAGTGTGAAAAAGAGGGAGATGTGTTAGAACAACACTGAGAAAGAATGTGTGAGCGTGAAAAAGAAAAAAAAACACAAATGTGACTAGGAAAAGTCAGCGTGTGTGTTGGTGTGTTGTTGCGTTGGTCTTCTTTATTTAAACCTGCTGTGGTTAACGCTGTTTCCTGTCGTCCTGCTTCTTTCAGTGATGATGTAATAAAGTTCCGTTTTTGCTGCTTTAGTCCTTGTTCTTTTAGCTCCTTCCTTGGCCATCACCTTTTAGCCCTTGTTCCTTTAGGCTTAGCTACCTTAATCTTATTAGTTCTCACAGGTGTGCTGTCAACTCCTTTAAGCCCTAATAAGTTGAGCTCTTGTTTCTTTAGCTCCCAAAATGTATCCAGTTTTTTTTCTTGTTTGTTCAGTAGTAACTCTTCATCATTGTGTTCACTCCAGAAAGTACTTGAGTTATCTGAGGCAATTGGCCTTTCTTCCAACCAGGAAAGCCATGTTAGCTGGGACTCAACCTGGTTTAACTTGGGAGTTACTTTCTAAACTTTCTGAATTTCTTCTAAACTCACAGCAGTTGGGCATGTGTGAGTCTCGTCCATATGACGACTCACAAAAGATTTTTCTTTGCAGATTCCAAATTTTCCCAATATGCTAGCTGCAATATCTCATCGATAATTTATAAAATCGGCCAATAAAACAGCCCATATTGGAGCTACCCATATATATTTACTTTAGAAAGCCCTCAGAAAGAGACAAAACTTCCAGGGTGGATAGAAAACCTTCTACATGGGCTACCATCGCACTGAAGGCAGCTAGGAACTGTTAGCTCCTACTTCTGATCTGATCGTTCCGTTCTGGAACACATTGTCAAAGTTTTGGGGAGTTGCACAACTCTGTTATCGTGTGGACGATGTATTATCTGGTCTGGCTGGTGTGGTGGTGTGTTAATTCCTCTACAAGCATCAGTGGCAGCTGAGGCTGCAACTAACAACTAATTTGATAGTCGTTTATTGATGATTAATAGATTAGTTGTCGTTAATGAAATGATAATGAAATGTAATGTCTTATGGTCCACAACCCAAAGAGCATCAGTTTATGATAATAGAAGAAAATAATCAGATCTGAGAAGCTGGAACCAAAACATTTTGACATTTTCTTTTTTAAAATTACTCAATATGCAGACGATATCTGCATATTCCTCAAAATTATGCTAATCTATCAGCAAAGATGTCTGATGGGTTCTGAGATTTTGATTCAACAAGAGCACTTGATGATCTCTCAATATTCTCAATATCTCAATATTTTCTGTTCTGTTCATGGTACCATTCCAAACATTCCCTGAAGGTTTGATGAAAATCTGGCCAATATTTTTGGATGTAAAGACAAATGCTTGCAAACACATAACCTCATTGGCGGAGGTAACTGTGTTCTTATTGTTAATGTGAATATTGGTGACATATATTAACATATTATTTTACTGGCCTGTGTGACCCTGTTTCTTTAGGGGTCCTTTTTGTCGTTGTTCTTTCTGATTCTTTGCACTCACCCCTGTGACAGTGACACCTGGATGTTGTAGCAGGGCAGCAGCGGCTGATCAGACAGCTCAAACTCAAACACCTCTCTTCTTGCCCGTTGATCCTCATCCTCATCCTCCTCTTCATCCTCCTCTTCCTCCTCTGGTCCTGGCGGGTCGGCCAGGATGTTGTACACCCCTCCCTCACAGGACGGCTCTGTGACGATGCAAACAAGTCAACAACAGAGCAATATTTATGATGGAAGTGAAAGTGCCCCAGTTCTCCGAGACTCTGAGAATTTATCTAGTCCTATTCCTTTTAGTCCTGGTTCTTGTAGTCCTTGGTCCATGAGGTCTGGATTCTGCTGCAGCTCTGCTTACATTTGGTATGACCCCTTTATCTAAATGTGTTCCATTAGTTCTTGTTTGTTTAGTGCCAATTTATTTTGTGCTAATCCTTTAATCCCTAATTAAATAAATTGTAGTTCCTTTGGTTGAGTTTATTTTGCCATTATTTAGCCCTGTTTTACTAATTGGTTTCAAAGAAGTTCCTTTAATCCAAACTAGTTTATTCCTTTGGTCCTAAGTGGCTTTGAGCTAGTTCCTTTAGTCCTAACTGGTTTAATGTTTGTCTCTTGAACAATTGAATTGTGATTTTTCTGGTTTTTGATCAGGCAGCTACTAACATCTTTGTATGTAATCACATTGTGCAGAATTATGCTAATCCATCAATAGGCGATATCGGACGGGTTATGAGATTTTGGTTCAACAGTATTTGACAATCTTTGTCTGAATATGCTGTTTTCAATCTAAACTGATAGACTTTTTACTCTATAGTCACTACTCTAGTCAGAGTTAATCCTATATCTTAATACACTCAGTGGTAGTTCCTTCATTTATTTAATTATTGTAGTTTAAGTTGGTTTAACAGTACTTCCTGTCATCTGGACTGGTTTATTACAAGCTGATCCTTGACTGGTTTTGATGTGGTTCCATTAGTTCAAGTTCCGATCCAAGTTGAACTTTAGCCTAGTTCCTTTCAGTCCAGACTTTCTTATATTTTCCTCATCTTCCTGGGTTTGTCTCCTGATATTATCCATTCATGCTAATCCATTGACAGTCATAGCACAATAGTCCAATTCCTTTGTTGTTACGGTCATAAGAGACTAAAGAAACCAGAAAATAATCAGACTTGAGAAGCTGGAACCAGAGAATTTGGACATTTTTTTCTTAAAAATGACTCGATATGCAGATGATATCTGATGCTTCACCAAAAGTACCAATCCCTGACAGGTTTTTGGTGTGGTTTCATTAGTCGTTCTTGATTTCTTCTTTTATCCAGATTCTTTAGTCTTATCTCAGATATAAAGTCTCTGATCTGAGTGGAACTCTTTTCAATACAACTTGTAGCCTCAACTTTAGCCTAGTTCCTTTTAATCCAGACTTTCTTATTGTGTTTTCCTCGTCTTCCTGTGTTTTTCCCCTGATAATTTTGTCCATGCATGTTTGTGTGTGTGAACTAACCGCACACAGAGCTTCCATAAAACTCCCAGCAGATTCCCGGGTCGCCCTCCGACCTTCCCTGGAGGTCAGAGAGATAGTCTGGAGAGAGAGGGAGAAAAAAAAGAGAGGGAGGGAGAAAAAAGAGAGAGAGGAGGAAAAAGGGACGGAGAATTAGTGGCTTTTGCGGTCGATCAAAGAGGCGACCAGTCAGAGAGGATGAAGGCAGCGAGATGAAAACAATAGACACACACACACACTCGCGCACACACACACACACATACGCACACACACACCCACACACACACGCAGTGAAAGACGGGAAGAAGAAGATGAGTGTTTGTGTTCAGACGGAGCCGGCTCGTCGCTGCGGCGCTTGGCGCTGAGTAGACGGATGCTGGCAGGAGTGTGTGTGTGTGTCTGTGTGTGTGTGTGTGTGTGTGTGTGTGTGTGTGGCAGTAAGCTGTTCTGGGATTCAGCAGCCAAGCCTCATTAAACCCCTCTGGAGAGAGAGAGGAAAAAAAGGAAAGAGGGAGAGAGAGCGAACAAATACAAGCAGGGAATGGTAATCAGACAGGCTGGCGGACACACACACACAGAAACGCGCACACACACATATAGAAACGCGCACACACACACATATAGAAACGTGCACACACAAAAACACACGCTGCATTGCTTTGCTCTCGTTTATTTTCTTCTTGTTTACTCCACCGTTTTCTCCCTTCTCGCTAAATCAGTTTCCTTCTATTTGTTTTATTCTCTTTTCCTCTTTTTATTTCATCCGTTCTTTCTTTTGATCTTTATTTTCACATCTGTTTTCGGTTCGTTTATCGCCCTCTTTTTTTTTTCGGCTCTTCGTCCTCCCTATGTCTTCAGTCACATCACCAGGATGAAATCAAAGTTACGATGTCAATGCACGTTACTCGTTTTTTTGGGGGTTTTTTTTGCATTTTTATCTCAAGTCTATGAATGGTTCAGACTCAAATATCTCAAATAACTATAAGAAAAATGTGGTTCACACTTTCATGTTCCGTTTTGGATAAATTAATGTTGAGTTAGCATCCAGTCGTAAACAAATTAAATATGATGAATGACGTCAAATTACATTCAAATGTTCCCTTATCAACAAATCTCACGAAAAGACCAAAAAGAACCACATGTTAACGAGTCTCTCTGTAATTTCCAACTTCACTGTTCGAGCAGTGATGGCGACGCCTCTTACCCTCCAGGAAGGTTTCCATGGTAGCACTGTGGGTCATGTTGATTGGTCCTCTTCCGGAGTAGGAGGTCAGGGTGGGGTCGGCACCGGCGGCCAGCAGGAAACGCACCACTTCCACGTGGTCGTTCTCCACGGCGTCATGCAGCGGCCTGGCGGGAAGTTCATGAATCGGTAATGAAGGGATATAATTTCTAAGTTACCCCAAACTTGTGTGTGTGTGTGTGAGAATGCAGCTGGTACCTGGTTCCGTCCTGAGCGCTACAGTTGACGTCAGCGCCGTGCTCCACCAGGTGGCGTACTATCCCCAACCAGCCGCGGGCGCAGGCCTCGTGCAGGGCGCAGTAGCCGGCGTTGTCGCGGTGGTTGACGTCACACATCTGCCGCTCCAGACAGTACAGCACCACCTCCTGGTTGCCAAGGAGACGGGAGAACAGCCAATGAGAGCAGGGCTTTCAATTTTAAAAACGACACGTTTGCTTTATGTGAAAATGTGATTATATCTACTTTACATACAATTCAATGAGATGAAGTGATGCATATACTGGTAAAATATCACATTTATTTATCAGGTTTTTTAAAATGTGATGTTCTATTTATTAAATATTTTTAGGGCATTAGACAAAACAAGAAATCTGAAGACGTTACTTTGGATTCAGGAAAACTTTCTAACTCACTAACGACAATAAATCGTTAGAGGTCGTCTCGAGTAAACGTGAATAAATCAAAAATGTATTATTTAATATAATTATTTAATTTTTAAGGTTGTCCTTTAACAGGGATTTTACACATTGTTATAGGGAAGCATTTCTCACAAGCTGATGTTGAAGGAAAGCGTGTGAATATTGTGCAAAAATGCAGCTTCAGAAATTCCACTCGAGGGGGAAAATTAATCTGCTTTATCAGAGTGAGATAAATATAATTATTTCCAAAATTTCCAGCTTAATTTCCCATGGAAATTGTCTGAAAATTTACCCGAAATTTACCCGAAATTTACCCAAAATTTTCCGCTCCTTTGCAGCCCTAGAGCGGTATCACTTGAATGTGGAGGTTTGCTGATTCTTGCGTTTTGCATTAACGACTGGACGTTTTTTCTCGGGGGGACGGTCTGATTTTATCTCCTCCCTGATCAATAAGCACATCACTCGTAATGCGCGTTCCCATTTTACACGTGTTAACAAAACACCAACGAAGAAGTGACATGTTATTGGTAAAGGAGAAGTTCCACCTCAAAAAAAGAGGAGACAGAATCTTCCAAGAAATATAATGAAACCTCCGTCCTTTCTTCTTCCTCTTCCCCTCCTGCTGCTCTCCAAAATGATTGCGCCTTCAAAAAGTGTGTGTGTGTGTGTGTGTGTGTGTGCCCAGCGGAGCTGTGATGGATGACGACTTCATTTGCAAACTGAGCTCGTTAGCTTCACCGCTGCACCTCGAGAGAGAGAGAGAGGGAGGGAGGGAGGGAGGGAGGGAGAGCGAGGCAGGGTGACACTTGTGAGCCCTGACAAGAAATGCCACACTGCGCATGAAATATTCACACTGTGTGTGTGTATGTGTGTTTTTCTGCCTTCAGAAGCCAAATGATTTTCCTATGTCGCCGGAATTTCAATGAAGGACATCAGTGGAGACTTCAACCTGCAACTTTAATGTCGCAGGTTCAAGTCTGGCTGAGTTGATGCTTTAAAGTTTGTCCCGAGGGTCCTTATTCTATCACGAGGAAAAACATGATTCTATCATGATGAGAAACATCATTCTAACATGAGTAGAAACCTCATTCTATCACAAGGAAAAACATGATTCTATCACGAGTAGAAACCTCATTTTATCACAAGTAGAAACCTCATTTTATCACGAGTAGAAACCTCATTTTATCACGAGTAGAAACCTCATTTTATCACGAGTAGAAACCTCAATCTATCACAAGGAAAAACATGATTCTATCACAAGTAGAAACCTCAATCTATCACAAGGAAAAACATGATTCTATCACAAGTAGAAACCTCAATCTATCACAAGGAAAAACATGATTCTATCACGAGTAGAAACCTCATTCTATCACAAGGAAAAACATGATTCTATCACAAGTAGAAACCTCATTTTATCACGAGTAGAAACCTCATTTTATCACAAGTAGAAACCTCAATCTATCACGAGTAGAAACCTCATTCGATCACCTTCCCGTGTTCAGTTCTCCACGTTTTAATACCACAGTTGAATCTAACACCTTTTAAAAGACAAAACATTCTCACCGGAGAGTGAAACATGAACGAGTGGCGCGATGAGGTCTAATTCAATTAACGGGGAGAAAGAAAGGAGCGGGGATATAAACGAATGAGAAGCGAGTTTCTTTCTATTCTTTTTCATCTGGAAGCAAGGGATTAAAGTTCAAGGAAGACGAGAGGGTGGAGAGTGTGTGTGAATTAATGATCCCTGCTCACAACCGGAGCGAGTGAGGCAGAACAATGAAGCAAAGAGGAGGAGGAACGACGAAGACTCTTTCATTTCCATGTAAATTTCTGATGTTAAGACTTTATAGAATTTAATCTGTGTTATTTTGTGGTTAATTTTTCTAACATGACATTAATATTTAAAAGCTGGTTGTCTGGTTTTTATCACCCCCTGATAATCTCGTTATGAATGAAACAGCGAGAAAATCATGGTTAAGTGTTGCTTCAGGCTGAAGTCGTCTCTGCTTTTCTGTGAAAAACAACTTTCTTTACCTCGTATCCAAGGCGAGCAGCGCGCTGCAGCAGCGTCTCTCCGGCATTTTTGTTGACGATGAGGCGACGAACCTCCGGAGGGATGGGCCGGGATGAAGGCCGCTGGCTGGGAAAGACCTGTGTGTGTGTGTGTGTGTGTGTGTGTGTGTGTGTGTGTGTGTGTGTGTGTGTGTGTGTGTGTGTGTGTGTGTGTGTGTGTGTGTGTGTGTGTGTGTGTGTGTGTGTGTGTGTGTGTGTGTGTGTGTGTGTGTGTGTGTGTGTGTGTGTGTGTGTGTGTGTGTGTGTGTGTGTGTGTGTGTAGGAAAAAAAAAAGGATTGTTTTTATTATCCACAAAAGCAATTAAACCAAAACAGGCTCACTCTATTCTTCAATCATTGTCAGATGTTTCCTCTTTAACACACAAACACTCGGCCCTTCTTTTTGCAGGCTCGGTCGAAAATAGCGCCGTCACCACCTCTACTCCCACGACTCTGGTTTTATTTGTGTGTGTGTGTGTGTGTGTAAGCCTGAGGCTGACGACAGAAAGCTCAGGAGGAGGACAGCACGGAGGGAGGAAGGAGAAACAAACGAGGACGATGTTGTTTCCTGCAGCACTTTGCTGCCATTCAGCATCAGACTGTCTCTAATGCAGGAAAAGGAAAAGTTTCAGATTCGTTGTTTTTTTTTTTTTTTTGGAGAACCACAGGGCTCTAGTTTAGGTCCTCTTTTATTTTATCTTGGAATGAAACACCTGTTCATCATCTCAAAAGCTTGTGAGTAGCATTCAAGCACATCAGACTTTGACTCTTATGTAGGAAAAAGAAAAGTTTAGATTTTTTTTTTTTGTCGGAGAACCACAGGGCTCTAGTTTAGGTCCTCTTTTATTTTCTCTTTTGGAATGAAACACCTGTTCATCATCTAGAAAGCTTGTGAGTAGTCAGACTTTGACTCTAATGTAGGAAAATGAAAAGTTTCTGTCAGATTTGTTGTTTTTCCTGCTGGAGAACCACAGGGCTCTGGTTGAGGTCCTCTTTTATCTTCTCTTTCGGTATAAAATGCATGTTAAACCAAAAGCTTGTAAGTAACTTGTAAGCAGCATCTGTTCTGTCAAGTACTGTACTAAAGTACAGTTTTGAGGTACTTTACTCAATGTTTTATACTTGATCATTTATGCATTACCACGTCTCCAATCAGTCAGAAATAACCCTAAACACTTTTATGGTCAATTTCTACTATTTTCAACAAAATACATAAATCAGTATTTTTGTAATTTTAATAGATGATCTTGAGAATGATAATGGATAATCTTGTCTTCTTGTGGTATATTAACATTCCATTTTTTAAAAATAATATAGACTATAATTGTGTATTTCCTTATTTTATTAATTTAAGCTACAATTATTTTAATTTGTATTTTTTTGTCTTTAAACTAAGAAAAGTAGAATAACGAGGCAGGTAGAGATGGATGAAAACCTGTATCGCTGAGCTGCTGACGCCACGGCAACAGTCTCCGGCGCTTAGCAGCCAGACAGTGTGTGTGTGTGTGTGTGTGTGTGTGTCTGTCAAATGAAGCCGCTCGCCGCCACGCATCAGCAAACAGGATGCGAGCTTTGCCCTGGAGGTGTGTGTGTGTGCCTGTGTGTGCGCCTGTGTGTGTATGTGTGTGCGCCTGTGTGTGTATGTGTGTGCGCCTGTGTGAGTGCGCCTGTGTGTGTGTGTGTGTGTGTGTGCGTGTTTTCTAGCGTAGCAGACTCAAACAAGGAGGAGGAGGGTCGAGCAAAAGTGAGAGAGTGTGTGTGTGTGTGTGTGTGTGTGTGTGCCTGGAGGAAATCTCTGGAGCAGCAGCTGTCAAAACGACACAAGCCGTCGCCACACACACACCACAAACACGCACACACATACGCACACACACATACACACGCTACATGTGGAGAATATTATTCTTCCTCTATAACCTTCAATCACTCCATCCCTCCCTCCTTCCCTCGTTCGCTCGCTCTCTCCTTCACTTTAATCTGCAGCGAATTGAATTACACACACGCACGCACACACACACACACACACACAAACACAGTAAACACACACACACGTCCCTGCTGAGTTTTCCCAGCAAGCTCCAATCAGGACGATAATTGCAACGATTAACAGAAAAGACCAGGGAGGAAAAACACAAGAAAAGAGACAGAAGCTGCATCGTATGTACAATTTAAAATCAAAATATGGTCATTTGATGCATGTGCTTCTTTGTCTTTTAACAATTTGGACAAAAAAGTGTTGGTTTTGTGTCGGTTAACTATAAATAAATGAGATAAACCTGATTCAATCATGTGAATATCTCGATCAGGACAATTTTCCTTAAAACTCTTAAAACCACATAGACAAAGAAACTTAACTTTTTTATTTTCTTTGGCAAAATCACCTTAATCCTGAGTTGAAAGGATCAGACTCTTTATATCCTATAGGATAATGGACATTTCACTTCGGCCATTTTAGTACTGTGCATGTCAATACATTTAATAACTATGCAGCAAAATATAAATAAAGGAAGTTCCAGGATCTTTAATCCATTAAACATGTGTCTTCACTTTATTGAAACTTTTCCACATTTCGGGTTTAAAAAAGTCATCAAAACTGAACGTTGGAGATTAGTTTAATTGAACTCCAATTGGAATGAAAGGGTTTAAAGTTGCCTAAAGTCACAGTAGAATGTTCAAAAATTGGCCGAAAGTCACTTTATTCTTTAATGTTACATAAGTGACATCACAACATCCACTGTCTAAAAAACTAATTAAAAAAATGACATAGGCTAATATTTTAATAGGGTGGCGATATTTGACTTATGAAAGAAAATCTTGTTTTGTTGAATAACTCCATAGAAATTTTTTTTTTTTTCAATGTGAAACATGGTATTTAGGTGATTTTTAGCCCCAAAACAATTTTTCTCAGTGAGGTACAGACATTTATTGGATATTATTAACATTGTCTCATCATTTAAGCTGAATACAGCAGTTTGAGCACAATTGCGTCAGGTTTCTGTGTTTAAATGCTTCTTCTTCATCTTCTTCCCTTGTGTTTGCAAGAAAATAAGCGCTCACAAACAAAAAAAGACGTAAAAATGACTAAATAAATGGTCACTTTTTGCTGCATGTGAAACTTCTTTCTCCCTCATCCTCACTCACCTTTCCGCTCCCCTTCTCCTCATCCTCCTCCTCCTCGTCGGTTTCTCCTCCTTCTCTCGCCGCCTCGCTGCCCGTGTGCTTCGTCTTGCAGGGACGTTTGCCCTTGGGCTTGTCTAGGTCGTCATCACGGCAACGGTAGGGATGGGGGTCAGGGAGGCGGGGAGGCGAGGACGAGGCGGGAGGAAGAGGAGGGAAGGAGGGGAGGAAGGAGGAGACCCTACGACTCTCCTTCAGCTTCTGATGCTTGTCCTGGAGGCGGGAGGACGGGGGAAGAGGCAGTTGCCGGGGGGCGGGGCTGAACGGTTGCCGGGGGAGGTGGCTGTAAGAGGGGGGTGGAGCCACGTGGAAAACTGAAAAGTATGAGAATATACAATATGAACTTTCAGTATAAATAAATTAACATCACTTTCTACAATATCTTTTCATTATTAATCTCCTATTGGTCCTTTTTATGGGATAGTCAAAACATAGTCAAGTCAAACATATATAACATATATTGATTATCAAAAATAGTTGTTGAATGATGTAATAGTTGACAACTAATCAAAGCTAATGATTCAACCTAAAATGTATTTTTTGTCCAGACCAACAGTCTGCAACCCCGTTTTGAGAGACCTGTTAAATGGTTTTAAAACTGTATTTTAAAAAGTTGTTAAATTTCTCATCTTGCTGACCATTATTTGTCGCAGCCTCAGTTCAGCCTCTGTCTAAAACAGGCTGTTTTAGCTCCGGTCTCTTTAAGCTCCGCCTCCTGAAGAGCTAGCTCTGTTCTGATTGGTCAGTTTCAGGGAAGCTTCCAAACAATTTATAAGAATTATTATATTATATGAGAATTTCACTTTATTTTTTTCACTAATCTTGTCTGAGAAATGAGAACAGACACATGGAAACGCCCTAGCAACCTCCTTAGCAACCGCCTTAGCAACAAGCTTCAATGCTGTAGTTATTTGCCACAAAGCGTTGAGATGAGACCTGATTTTTGACTTGAAGGTGGATTTTCTACAGATGTTCACCTCAAGTTTCAAATTGGACAAAAACGACAGAAAACCGATAAAAGATGAAGATTTTCCTCCTTAACATTTGCAGTTACCCAACATTACATGATGTTCTGATTAACTGGACGACTTTGTAAAACCGAACCAATGATTTTAAAGTTTTCCTTTTTTTATTAGCACACAGCTGTCGATAGATTACTGTAATGCATTGATTTTTGCTGTAACGCAGGAAATAAATATTTTACTTGGTACAAATGTCAGTAATATGCATTACATGTTTTTAACCTGGAGTGAAGTGGTCGTTTTAGGAATTACGCTACGCTAAAGTCACAGCAAGATCAGGAGCAGTGAAATGTTTGACTTGTTTTTCCTTTTGGCTCGTCAGACAGAAGCTGTAGAAACATCAGATATCACAGATTCTAGTGAAACATAAGGATCTGAAGAACATCGTAGTTAAATTACACCTAAAGAAATGTCCACTTCCTGAAATAGCAGCAGTAATTTAACATAACATGAAGTTAACAAGTGGAGCATGAGAGGGGAGATAAAACCACAAAATCGACTAAATTAACAAGATTCTTCAGCATCAAGAGGTTGTTAAAGACATGGAAACCACTGTGTGACCAGCAGCTATAATGACAAAGGCATAGAGCTACATTTAGATTGATGGATCCATATTTCTTGTTATTTTGGTGAGAGTAACTTAAAATAATAAAGAAATGGTAGTGTAATGCCTTACATTTTAAATACAGTAATACTGTAATGTGGTGAAATACAGTAACAAGTAATAAATAACTAGTTCTGAAGTAACTTCCTTCGTTGGGGGACGAGTTTGACTCTAAGAGACAGAAAAAGAGGAACAAAGAAACGGAGTTCGTCACTGGAGTAGAGCGGCGGGCGGGCGGGAGAGCAAGGCAGCAGATAGTGGGGGAGGGGAGAGAGAGAGAGAAGAGAGAGTTTTCTGTTTTCCATTGCAGACGCCTGCAGGAAACACACACACACACACACACACGAAACCAGAGAAATGTGTAAACGCACAGCCAGAGGTTGTTGCTGAGAGCCGGCGGTGAGTCACGCCGCTTCCATCTGCTGAATTATTTATTAACACACACACACACACACAGGTCATGTGAGGAGTGTGTGTCCCTCTGGGCGTGTCTTCTCGTTTCACCTCTAATCACCAAACTGCAGCATTTATTGTGCTTTTTTTTATCCTCATGGGGAGTGTGACATCATAACCACGCCCCCCCGCTGGTATAATGATGCGTTTCCAGGACGTTTATCATGATCGTACGGAGGCCCCCAAGGGTCACGCGGTGGAAAAAAGAAAAAATCAATATATCGACGCGTTTTAATGCAGCTGAACTCAACACAAAGTTCATTTACGTCATGTTTTGGTTGTTTATCTGTCAGCAGAAGCTGCTGAGCTTATGATCGTAAATAACAGCGTCAAACTAACGTTTAAAACACTGAAAAATGGTCAGAAAACGTCCATCAGTTCCCCGTTGATATTCAGAACATGCGATTGTTTCTCCCAATAAAAAAGAAACAAGCAGAGGACTTTTATTTTGTAAAAAGAATAAATCCGCTATATATGTGTTGAATCATCAGGGATAATATTAAATGAGAAAAAGTTTATCTACAGCAGAATAAATATTTTAAAGCAATACAGAATACATAAAATTTTCAACTGTCCCCTGGTGCCTGAATTTTGTGTTTTCCTTATTATTATTATTACATGAAAAAATACATCTTAGACCAAAAATCGATGCAGAAAATCAGAAATTACTGCACAAAAATTCACCAGAATACAAATGAACTGACATTGCTAATTCCTGGTTAATGTTCAACCCAAACCAAAGCTGAAAATAGTTGTTGTGGCGTGTTTGGTCGGGACAAAACAATTATTTTTAACCATTTTAAAGACTAATTAAGAAGATAATTGACAGATTAACAGATAAGAATAGAATAGAATAAAACTTTATCGTCCACCAAGATCAGAATCAGCCTCATGGATCCAGTGTTCAAGTTTCTTCTCAGAGGGGAAATAAAACCTGAAAATAGTTTTTTAAGCTCAGCAGCAGCTCGAGTGATTTCCAGTTTTAACTTAATTGAATTTATTTGGTTCGAGTTGAGGTGAATTTGACTGAAGGGAACGGACGGAAGAAAAAGAGACGCTAACACATTCCCTATGCATTAGTGTGTGTGTGTGTGTGTGACAGCTCCATCTGGGAGATGTTAGCCGGCTATTAGCACGCCACGGAGCCGCAACGGGTTCATACACACACACACACACACACACGGTCGATGTTATTCCATTCGTGTGCTCAGAGAGGAAGAAGACAGACGAGAGGAGGAGGAGGAAGCAAGGAGGTGGAGAGCTGATGACAGCAGAGACGTTTCAGCAGCTTTTCTGCTTCTCGGCAGCACCTCCTTCAAAATAAAAGCCTTCTTAGGCCTTTTCAACTAAATATTAGGACAATAACCAAATCGTAAAAAATTCCACCATGTCTGAAAACAAAAATAAATTCTTTTTAGGGGATTATTCTAGAGAGTTGAATGATTAAATAGATTTATAGATGTCAGGGTTAAAAATCATCTTAATCTGAATAAATTGAATCCAGTGATAGACCTAAAGGCTCATAGGCTTCAATGGGTTAAATAAAGTTTAATGGTGGGCTGGTTTTACCTCTGGGGACGTCCCTCCTCATGAACCTGGGGTCACACCAGCCGCCGTTGACCTCTGACCTCCCTCTGACGGGCGGATGGACGTCCTGCGGGCCCATCCGGAACTTCCTGTCGACCTCCGCCGACCTCTGGCCGCCGGGCAGCCATTGGCTGAGCTCCCCGGGGAGGCGGGGCTTGTTGAGTCGGAGGCCGTTCAGCTCGATGCAAACCTTCAGTTTCTTCACGTCGTCCAGAGTCGCATCTGTCGTGTTTCCAGCCAGGAAAGAAGAAATATCAGGGATTAGGAGTGAAAGACAGGAGAATTATTAACCCATATCTGATTAGGATTAATAAAAAACCCTTAAATGATGAGCAATTTTGTGTAACTTAGCCAGATGGTGGCGATATAACAACTAAATAAGTTTTGTCCTGTAGCTCTGAAGTGAATCTTTCAAAATTAAATTATTAAATTATTGATCTTTTTTGGTATTCGTGTCGTGTTTTCACCGTTGTGCCCGGCACATAATTTTCTGCGGCCGCTCGAGAGCTTTCACAGACTTGATTTATTAAGAATAAATGTTTAAACTTAAAGGAGACACGCCAGTCACGTCGTCTCTGTACGATTTCACGGTGCGTTCAAGTACACCTCGTTAACTCTGAAGTCTGTTCTCCATTGGCCACGGGAAATCTTCCTTTGCTAAAGTACATCTGCCATTACTTTCTTGCTCTTTGACTGTGACTTGGAGACTATATCTAATATAACTATCTTATCTTATTATCTATTTAGTCATTAAAAAAGAGAAAATTACAATCACGGTTTCCCAAAAATGACTCGTTTTGTCCCAACCAAAAGGACCACAGCAACTAAGTAACCAGGAATCTGCTGCTCTGGCTTTTTGTCTTATTACCTGCCCCTAAAATGATGAAACTCCAGGTTCCAATAACAGCCCGGGCCTTTATTAGAGACCACTCCTTATTCACCCAGCAACACTGAGATCTGAATGGAATACTCGTCTATATTAGAGAATTTATGGTAAAGTTAGTTTATACACGTTTGTCCGGTGTTCAAAATAATACAAATCTTCAACAAATTAATTTTAAAATAAAGGTGTTTTTAGTGTTTGTCGGACGGTTGTGAAATACAGCCAGCCTCCACTAGGGGAGCTGCAGCCTTCCCAGGCTCAGGTCAGAGGTGGCAGTACCGTTGGTGAACTTGGTTTTCTTGGCGGGGTTCCCCTCCCTCTCGTCCTCCCTGCCTCTCTTCATGCGGCTGCTGATGATGCTGCTCTGGTGGAACGGCTCCAGGCTGAAGATCCGCCGCCGGTTTATCACCACGCTGGGAGTCAGAGCCGCCAGGCCCGGCGAGGAGGAGCAGGAGGCGGAGGCGTTTCCCTGAAACAGGCCTCTGGCTGCCGGCACAAACCTCTGCTGCTGTTGTTCTGGCTGAGGGATGAATCCCCGCTCTTTGTTATTCTCTTCCTGTTCTTCTCCATCGTTCTCCTCCTCTTCTCCTGAGCTGAGAGGAACGGACGGATGTAAACCTGCAGGGAAACAATAACCACAAGAGATTAGCACAGAGCACCTTGATTTTTCAGTTTTTCTATAAATTGTCATAGTTTAGGATGATGATGTGACAGCCCAGAGGTAGATGTGGATTATGTTGCTGTAGGATGATGGCTTCATCCATGCTGATATACAGACGGGGGTTAATTAACCAGAGAAACTTGTTTATTTAAGTCCATTACTGCAGAAAAGCTGGATGTCTAAGTTGTTAACTATTACTGGATTCCTGTAAATTGATCTGTCTTTTTGTGCCATTTAAATGTCCCAGCTCATCTCTTTCTAAGCCTCTCCTCCTCCTCTTTAAATGGCTGTTGGTGGTGACTGTATAGTAGTGACATCACAACTTCACGTCAGTCATGACTGCTTGTTTTAAGGCTCAGTTTCTGAATACAGACTGTGTATGTTTCTCTGTGGATTGAGTGTTTTTGAAACATGGGACAGTATTAATACACTAATACACAAATGTTTGGGCTACACCTTAGTTTTCCTCTTCCAGTTCAGAACGTTTAGATTTTTAAAAATGTTTAACTCAACAAACAGAAACCTGCAAGCTTGCCAGTTTGTGCCTCTTTGACCTTTGACCTCCAACATTCACAGGTTAGCGGAGCCGTCTCATTACAGGAAAACAATTCTTAAACTCGGGTCTCGGGTTTCCGTGTGTGTGTGTGTGTGTGTGTGTGTGTGTGTGTGTGTGTCCCTGGATGCTTAAAAGCAGCCGAGCAGATCAAAGATAGTCACCTCTCTCTCATCTTTCTTTTCTTTTATGTCCCTTGTTCACTTGTTCCATCTTTTCTGTTTTGTATTTTTTCTTTCCCTCCTTCTTCTTCCTCCTTATCTTTCCTCTCATCTTCTCTCTCTTTTTTTTTTTTAACGGATCATCCGACTCACCGTGCGTCCCGTGGCTCCCGGCCACATTACGCACCATGGCAACGGGCCATGAAAGCCGATCGCCATGGCAACGTTGTTGTCTGGGCGCGTGCACCAAACGGCGGAACAAAAGCAGCCGAGAGAGACACGAGCTGCCGACGTGCTGCTGAGCAACGCAACGTTTCTGTCAAAAAAACTACGAAAAAATACGGAAAACCTGAACTCTGCACCTTTTAGGTTTGGACTAAAGTCGAGTTTCTGAGGACGTGAGACTTCGTGCATTTAAAGTTCTGCGTTGAGGAAACGAAGAAAATCTAACACAAGACAGAAAAAACTGGCCAAAAACAACCAAGTAACACTTATTCTGGACTGTATGTTTGTTTTTTCCTTTCGTTCTTGTACCAGGATGCACACAGTTTTTTGCTTCATAAATAGTTTGTAAGCAGGCGATAACGTCACCTGCTGCTAAAAACAAATAAATATTGTTCAGTGCACTGGAAAAAATGTACCGTATTTTCACGACTATAAGGCACATATAAAAGTCTTAGATTTTTTTCAAAATGTGCGGTGCGCCCTATAGTGCAGTGCACCTTATGTGCAGACGTATTAGAGACCACCACGAAGAGGACGTAGTAGAGAACATGAGAACGTTAAAGGGGGATGTGTGGGCGTGGATTGTGTATAAAAGAACAGGTATGTGCTTTATGCAGAACATTGTTGTTTTAACAACACTAAAAATGGCAAAGAGACACGCGTTTAGTTCAGTTTAAGCTGAAGGCTATCAGCTACGCCATAGAATATGGGAATCGAGCCGCCGCGAGAGAATATAAAATTAACGAGTCGATGATTCGCAAGTGGGGGAAGCTGGAGAATGAGCTCCGACAGGCGAAGAAGACTCAGCTGAGTTAAACATAAAGCGAGGTGGCCGGAGTTGGAGGAGAGACTCGAGCAATGGATCGTTGAGCAAAGAGCGAGCGGGAGGAGCGTTTCGACTGTCGCCATCCGACTCAGAGCAGCAACGATAGCGGAGGAAATGAAAATTGAACATTTTCAAGGAGGTCCGTCTTGGTGCTGGCGTTTTATGAAACGGTGCCATTTTTCCATCCGCACCAGGACTACGGTAGCGCAGCAACGTCCAGCGGATTATTCTGAAAAGATGGCGAATTTCCGGTCCTACTGCGAGAAGCACATCGGCGACAAGCGCATCCAGCCGATCTCCCGATCTATTTTTTAAATACGCACACTTCTCTCACTCGTCTGCTTGTGTGTGTTGTAAGGCGGACGCACGTAGTAGAGGACATGTATATAAAACCCGCGCCCTATCGTCAGGTACGCCTTATGTGTGTGTTAAATACAGGAATGGCACACGTAACTGAGACTGCGCCTTTTAGTACGGTGCGCCTTATGGTCCTGAAAATACGGTAATATTATCTGGAGAATTTTTTTTTATGCAATTGGTCCAATATTGAATGAAATTATCTTGAATAGGCAAGTTTTATTTTCCAAAAATATGAGATAAAGTCCATAGTATGTGATAAAAAAATACATTAAGATCAAAGCTCAAACAATTCAATCTTGTTTTAAGACAATTTGACCAAATTCAAGAGAAAAAAATAAGACAAGCTAATTCTACTCATATTGGACTAATTGTACAAAAAACAAGATATTTTCACCTATTTTCAATATGGAATAACTGGGATATCATGTTGAAATAGCACTTTTTTATGTCATCTCTCCTTTTTTTGTCATTTGAGATGAAAATCACTAAACTGACTTTCACTAGTTTAAACTTTATCTTGACTTTAAATCTTTCAAACCTTTGTTTTTTTTTCCTTTTTAAACACTTCAAACTTCTCAACACTTTGTTTTGGAGTGTTTTCTTCTAAAGTCGATTTACTAGTAGATTGAAGTCTCTCACGTGGAGGAGAAAGCATGAAACCACAGCGTGAACATGTGGCTTCCTGCACAGAAACCAGGGCAGCGGCGGGCGAGATGCAACGAGAGTTCAAATCTGTGTGTGTGTGTGTGTGTGTGTGTGTATGTGTGTGCGCGCGTGTGTGTGTGGCGTGTGCGCTACACACACACACACAGAAACAGAAAAAAGGAAGGAGACAAAGACAGCGAGTGACTTCAAGCGAGTTAGATCATCCAGAAAAAGAAAATGTGTGTGTGTGCCCACATGTTTGTGTGTGTGTGCGTGTCTGTGTGTGTGTCTGCATGTGTGTGTGTGCGTGCACGTCATCCTGCAGAACTCTCCGGAAATCCTCTTACCTCTCGGTGCCTCAGCGGCGGCTGCAGAGGGAGTTCTTCCTCCTCCTCCTCCTCCTCCTCGCCTCCCCTCGCTCTGCTGGCAGCGCTCCCACCCTCCTCCTCCTCCTCCCTCTTTATTCCTCCCCTCCTCCTCCTCCTCTTCCTCCCTCCCTCCGTCTCCCCGCTGGCCGTCTGCCAGCTCCTTTTCCCCTGCTGCTGCCACCACTGCTGCTGTCATCCCTTCTTCTTCTTCTTCTCCTCCTTCTCCCTCTCCTCCCTCTTTCTCCTTCAGTTCCAGCTCAGAGAAACGCAGCATTGCACGCTGGGAAAACATGAAAAAGGATAAATGAGACAACATCAGAGAAAAAAAATCTTTTTTTTCTTTTTTTTTTTTTAACTCGGCAATGTTCTGAGCCTGAAACACTGGACGGACTGAAAGTGTTTCGTTTTAAAGTGCAAGAAAATGAAAAAGAAAACCAAATCTCTCAAAGATTAAGCAAAACTAAATGAATTAAAATGAAATAAAAACATGTTTGAAACCTAAAAAACAACAAAAAAATAATCTGGATAGTCACTGACTCTTTGTCTTTTACTGGTGATCCTGCAGCAATTAAAGGAAAGTTTCTTGTTGGGATCCCCCAGATAATTCAGTGTTTTCCATGAAAAGTCACATTTTATTTACCAACATGAGTTGGATTAAATATAAAAAATTCTCATACCTTTTCAGGTTACACCATGCACAAAAATAATCACACATTTCATGATTTCCTTGTCAAAAACTGGTACAAATGGACTTTCAAATGACATGAAACCAACATGAACACAAAACATACATTTTGAGATGATGTAAGCTTTTAAAACTGTATTTTAAAAAGTTTTTGACTTTCTTCTGCCAGCTATTATTTATCACAACTATTATTTATCACGTGAAAACCTTCGGTTGTGAGCTCATACATAGTACGTCCTTCAAAATAAAAGCCCCCTTTTCACACCTAACTTTGAAAACATCACAGCGTTTTGAAAAAAAAATGAAGATAAAGTAATTAATACCATATGACGACCTATACAATAAAGCGTTAGAATATGACATTCAGGGATATTCTTTAATCCAGTATGTAAATTAGATGGATAAATTTAATCCCTACATAAACTTTGGGTCGTCGAGGTATAACCTTTTATAATCTGGACGTCAAAAACGAAGGTTTTAGAACAAAAATCCTTTGGTGCCTAAAAGGTTAACTTCTTCCTTTATTTGTAATTTAAGAGTTTATCCGCTACTGTTTAAAATGAATAGAAAATATAGTCAAATTATAGGTTAGAAATAATGATTTGTATAGGAAATAATTTGTTCCTTCTCTAAGCAGCTACACTGTTTCCAGCTGTGCTAGCATGTTAGCATCAAGGGTTTTCTAATCATCACCTTCTGATCAATGAGCAAACAGCATATTGTCGTATACTTGTCCTCTGCACAATGGATTTATCTGTTCAAAACGGCAGATGTTTTAGTTTTTGTCTATTTATGCACTAAAGTGATTTACACTTTGGTCCCCGTGCTGCTACTTATTAGGAGTCGTCTGAGAATAGTAAAAGACGTATTTGACGTAATCATCTTCTCACAGTTTCATATTTCTGACCCTAAATTTAACCAGAGCCTCTAAACGCACCAAATGAGGATTAAAATCACCTGCTTTTTAACTTATTCTGCAACCCACAACACATGGAGACACCTTAGCAACAACTGGAGAAACCAAGATGACCAAACAGCATGTGCAAATCAGCTGACTTTTAATTTCTATGAATTTTGATGTTTTTATGCATCCAGAAAATCAGAAAAAATAGCAGCAAATTAAGATTTGAAGATTTCTTTTGTTGGAGGAGCAGAAAGAAAGAGTTTTTGGGGGAAATAATTTAAGTTGCATCACTTTTTGCACATCTAAACCATTAAACTGTCTCTAATAAAGTACAGCTCTGGAATAAAATAAGAGACCACTGCATTATTTATCTCCACATGTATTCCAGCCATTTCTGTTGAATTCCAACACATGAACACCTCATTCTGCTTAAAGAGGAACCAGGAGTGGAATAAAGTCACCAAGAACAATGGTAAAGACTTGATGCATGAAAACTGGGATTAAAAATGAGGGTTATTGCACCAAATAGTGATTTCTGAACTCTTATTAAGTGTAAATGTTGGTATTATGTTGTTTTATCATGATTGAGGTCTGAAAACCATCTGTCATTTTCTGCAAATAAATGCTCTAAATGATAATATTTTGATTTGGAATTTGGAGGAAATGTTGTCACTAGTTTATAGAGTCTAACAAAAATGTTAATTCTGCCCAAACATGTACCTAGAAGTAGTCAAATCAGAAGAACTGATCATTTTGCAGTGGTCTCTTATTTTTTTCCAGAGCTATAACTGGCTAATGGGGATGCAGCCCTGAGAGATTTGGGGTAAAAACAAAAATTCTGTTAAAATTAATTTAAAAAATGGGACATCGAAAGAAAAGTTTATGTTTTAAGTTTAACTGAAAAAAGTCACCAGAAGCTTTAGTTGCCTGAGCGATGGCAGCTTCCCTCGGCTGATATTGGGCGGACTGTCCCTTTAAACAGACTCATTGTTTGCTTTGGTCGGTTTCCTGCTCCGACTCCAGACTTTCAGTGATTCTCAGATAATAAAAGCAGCTGTCAGCCAGAGGTGAGTTCTTGGCTATTTTCTCTGGCAGCCGGAGCCTCGGGACACTTCAGGATTTCACTGCCTCCAACCACAAACGCAGCATAAAACACAAACTCTCAAAACTCACTGTGACCTCAGACTCCTCTGCTTTGAAGGAAGAGGAAAAAAACTCCCTGCTGGCATTTCAACAGACAAAAAAACCCCAATGCTTCCGAGATAAAAAAAAAAAGATATTGTTTTAAGAGTCTTTTTTCGTTTAAATATAAAATCTAAAAGGGTTTGTTAGAAAAGTTCATGGAAATATGATCATTTGTTACTAAAATTAGAAGAATCATCCTAAAGGGGGCGCTATGATTTATTCTTTTCTTTCTTTTGAGCTTTTCTCAATTAACTGAATTATTAATTGAATGAAGCTTCACACACAAACAACAATATATTGCATATATTGTAGAAATATACATAGAACCTGCTGTAGTATTTATTTTAACCTGATTACCTGCATGTTTCTTTAAAATAACTGTTGTATATTTGTTGTCTGCATGACAGTGAAGATTGATCCAATGTATCTGCAATAAGGCAGATATTTTATTTTTCTATTTATGCACTAAAGCGATCAGACTTTCTGCACCGTATCCAGTGAATAATAAGACATATTTGAAAAGAATAGTCATTAGCAATGTACAGAGTGTATTTCTGATTAGTTTAAAGTTGTCTTCATTCAAAAAATAAGGGAATTTCTACGTGACCCCAAACTTTTGAACGCTAGTGCACCTCAACCGTCTCTGATGCTACTTTACTAAAAGTAAAATCTGTCTGTGAGCAGCTTTTCATCATTAATCTGCGGCGGCCATGACAGCAACATGCCCCCCCACTGAGTAACAGCCAGGGATCCCCTCACTCTGGGGTCATTCCAGCTCCTTATCGGCCTCTGGGTCCAGATCTCCGGTTCGTTGCGACTCGTGTGTGATGAGGGTTGATGCTGCAGCCTTATTATAAAAGCCTCCTGTCAACGCTTGCTGCTGACAGTCTGGTCACGTCCTTCGCTGACATTCTCAGCCTCACGAGGAAGCGTCGCTCCTCTGTTTGTCCTCGCCTATCGATTGTTTCCTCGCAGCGTCCGACCCTGTTTACTGACGTTTCTCTCCTGTAGATCTGAATGCAGGATTTACTCTGTTCCATCTGGGCCCCGACACCATGGGTGGTTGATCCGTCCATTTCCCGATTATTGAGGTCCTGATTCGATTACTAACCAATTTACGATTGTTAACGCCGAATAAAATCCTATTTCTTTGATGGGGGGCAATAAGCAGTACACTTTCAGAGAAAAATGCTCCTAATAAATAATAAATAAAAGTAGTATACTACTATAATAATCTGGCTCTATCTTCTTTTTCTCTCCTTTGCAACTTGTCTTGCAGGTTTAAAAAGTAATAATAGTAGTTATAGCAGTGTTCCATATTTATTTAAATTTATACATCAGGCAAATGAGATGATGAATCTATGAGGGAAAAACATGAAAATCCCTCCTCTGTCTACTAATCTACTTCCTGTTCCTTCCTCCCTCCCCTAGTCGCTGTCGCTATGGTAACTTACATCGTTAGTGCTTGTTAAAGATCATTAGGTCTGATCTTAACCAGCCTGGTTAAAAAAAAGAGGCTGATTTTGGAACATTTTGAACAAGTGGTGTGATAAATAACTTACTGGCTTCTCCATGTTAGTTAGATTGTTTTCACATAGCTAGCTACTAGCTGTCAAAATTAGCTGCTAGTGACTGGCCCCGCCCACTGGAAAACAGCATCTGGACCAAACCACTTTGAAGAACAGGGGAGTCATAATGTCATGCATTCATTTAATATTTCTTTAATATTTAAAATTATTTATTTGTGTTTACAAAGATGTTTTGGGGGGGGCAACCCGGGATTTACACCTATGTCCATTTGACAACGTGGCCTCATACTTTATAATATAAACCTGCTAATATAAGATATGGACGTTCAGGGATTCCCTCAGAAAATGTGTTTGACAATGACAAAATTCAATTATTCATTTGTGTGCAAATTAACAACACGAACACTGTTTTTAAAATAAATGGGTTTCGACACAAATCGATAGTTCTAAGATTTCCTGAGGGTCTATGAACGCATCTTGGAGTAAGATGCTGCAGCTAGCATGAAGTTTTCTTCTTCTTTGCTGTTTTGGCGTTGGCTACGGCTAAGTAGCCTATGTTAGCATGAGGAATAAAGTAGCAGCTAAATATGCTAACATCTTAGCATGTGGAGATGCAGAATGTTCTTTTTCTTTTCAGACTTTTCAACTATAAAACACTGGGGAAACTCTGCCGTTGTAATGTTGCTAGCTTGTTCCTAGCCCGGGGATAGTTTTGTCATTTCATTTAGAAAATGCTGAATAATGTTTGATAAAATGAAGGGTATTTTTTTGAAAGAAGAAAAGGTGGTTTTCTCGTCCACATATGACTACTGAAACCTGACTTTTAGAAAATGTTCACCCTGGACTCGTTCTGCTTTCTGTTTGTAGCCTGGGTGGTTTTGACCAATCACATTCGAGCAGGCTGTGGTTGCAAGTGACGAGTCTACGGAGACCTGAACCACCGGCGAAATGATATCTACCAAAGGGAGTCTGTCAACCATTTCAGTTTTTATTAGCTTAATTAACTTTTTATTAGCTTTTATTAGCTCTTTATTAACTTTCATGAGCGTGTACAGCTCCATTCTGGTGTCAAGTTACCAGTCAGTAAACAATGACCAATGGACGGAACAGGAAGTCTTGGACCAGATATCCACTGTCTCAACCGGAACCTTCAACAGCTATTACTATTACTGCCATAGATCCTTTTACAGAGCTACTGAGATTCTCTGAAGGACTGAAGAATATTTCTGCCTCTATATTTGTAATGTAATGACAATCTGACCAGTAACATTTCATAACAAGCATATTTAAGGATTTATAGGCATTAAAGTTACACAAATTCAATTTTGACCTTCGTCTGCTGGAGGATCATGTGATATAACCAAAAATTGATCAAATCACTTCCAGAAAACAATAATCAATATTTTCTAACACTGACTTTTAAAGTCCTGGAAGACGGATCCTTCCTCTGTTGTTGTTCTTCCTTTTCTTTTTTTTACTTGACCTCAAGGTGAGATTGAGACCTTTTTTTTTTTTTAAAATAGGAATTATTGGCATGTTTTGATGCTGTAACATTTTTTGTACACAGCGAGTTTGGTTTCTGTGGTTCCTCCATGATGGAATACCCAAAGGAAACATCACTGAGCTTTAAACATCTCACGATTTAACCTGATTGCGAAGCTGTGTCTGCTTCACATGAAGACATTTCTGACATGTGGTACTCTGAGATGCTCTATGCTTTGACGTGTACCTCATAACCATTGGTAACCATTGGTAACCGCTCCTGGTTGGCTCCCTGACAGGCCTCCACTTCTCGTTCACCTCACTTTGCCCTGACCACAAACCCATTTTAAAAATTAATGGCCCGTGAAACGATCTACAAATCCATCCGACGCTGCCGCCCGGAGCCAGCAGCACCCGAGGGCGTAGGAGCGAAATGTGAGTTAATTTGAGCGGTAACCTCCTCCTCCTCCTCCTTCAGCAGCCACGACTGACCGAGCAAACAGCCTTCCAAAGGGAATAAACAGCCTGACAGCTCAACTTCCTGCCCAGAGAAAGACCACGGAGGAGACAACTCATGAAAAGATTTAATATTCTTTCATTTAGATTCAGGTAAAGGAACGAAATATCTGCAGCAAAAGATATACATTTTGCTATATAAGATTAAAAGATATGTACATTTGTGTTCAATATAAGGAGTGTGCTTAAAAAAGTCCTTATAATGATTTTTATTTTGATGCATTGGGAACACTGCATTGTCAAAATGTGAAGTGTCAGTTATTTAGTTACTACAGAAAATTAAGAAATTTGAATATAAGGCATTTATTGTCTGCATTTTCTTTACAAACTCAAATATTTACTGTATAAACTGAAAAATCTTCAGGATTTAGCATTCCTGTGAATCACTAAAGTAATTAGTTGTTTTCAAATCTGTGTTGCATGGAGTCGAACAACTTCTGGCACCTATGAACAGGTGTTTCAACCTCACAATTCCACTGAATTTCTTGTATTTTTTTTCTAAGAAACAGCATTTTTGATGTCAGCCCACAAGTTTTCAATGGGGTTAAGGTCTGGGAATTGGGTTGGCCGCTCCAGAACTTTAATTTGTTGGTCTGGAACCAAGATGCTGCTGGTTTACTGGTGTGTTTGAGGTCATAGTCTTGTTAAAACTCACATTTCAAGGGCATTTCCTCTTCAGCATAAGGCAACATGACCTCTTCATGTATTTTGATATAGGCAAACTGATACTTTAGTGATTCTATATAATTATTTTTCTCCATTTTCTGTAAAATAATTCAAAAATTTACACATTTTTCTTCACGTTTTGATTTGATTTCAGATATAAAATGAAGTGTTTCTAATGCACCTAAACAAAAACTATTAGACGATTTTGGCTTTACTCATATTTGTAAACACTGCTATTATATTGAACACAACTGTATGTAATATCTTAACATTTTTGGGTTAAACTTCTATACCAATGTGCTTCCATCAGGAAAAAAACAAGGCTAATCCTGACTCCAAGCAGGAAGAGGAGGTTTTAATTAAAAGTACCACGTTCCTTCAGTCCTCAGCTTTAATTTGAGAGGAAGGGGGGATCTCGGGAAAATAATAGAATAGGTGAAAGGAAACTGAGAAATATCTGAAAGGAGAAAGTAGGTTTAAATATGCAGAGAGACGGAAGGATGCTGTTCTTTCTTAATTTTTTTTAGAGAAAACCAGCAGGTTAATAGTCGCCTGGAGCCAAACACACAGCCGGTGTGTTATCCTAACTCGACCTCAGCATGACCCAAAACATTTGCAGACAGAAAAAGGAAGATGGAGCAAAAAGACGCCTTCTTAAAATCTTGAACCTCCCTTACACGAAAAACTCACCACCATCATATCATCATACCTTTCAGA
This sequence comes from Lepturacanthus savala, assembly GCA_030544235.1. Lineage (NCBI taxonomy): Eukaryota > Metazoa > Chordata > Actinopteri > Scombriformes > Trichiuridae > Lepturacanthus > Lepturacanthus savala. Next base: position 6,251,649 of record CM060475.1, read on the forward strand.
ATCTTCTACAGAGTAAATATTTAGATGACACACAATACCACAATCATCCATCTTCCCAGGCTTCAAGTTATCCGTCTGTGTCCGATTCAAAGTGGTATTGACCAATCTTGCATGATCTTCAGTTCTTCCATTCTTCTGCCAACTATTTTTGTATCTACCCTTTTCCAAACAGTTTCTGAACAGAAAAGATTACTTTTATTTATAGTTTATTGGGGAGAATTAAATTGGGAAATTCATTTTCTAGGAGAAGTGAGCACCTGGGACCAACTCCGGGTCTTTTAACAGTGATCAGTCAGTATTAAACCTAACAAACAAAACAACCCATGTAGAAAACCCAAGACCTTCTTGGGTATGGCAACAGTGCTAACTATTGGGTTGCTTCAGACTTTAAATTTAAAAAAACAACTGTGTACTTTGTTGTGTAAGCCTGTTTCCAACTTTAACGAATGCACAAAATTCTGCATCGGAAAACAAACCCAAACAGTTTAATAAAAAGGAAAAAAAAGGAAAATTTCAGGATCTTACCTGAAGTGCTCTCTGCTCTCTGCTGAGCTTGCTGGAGTCCCCGTAAAGTTCTGTAGTGATGTATTTAATCTGGTCACCCACGTAGCCAGATGAGTTGGCAATGCGTCTGGTGAGGCCAGAGCGCCGGCACTTGCTGTCGCCAGAATTTTCTTCCTCATCAAGATCCACGGTGTCCTGAAGGTCCGTCTTTTTGTCTCCACTGCTGGCAGTGGTAAGGACAGAGTTTGGTGACTCTTTCCTAAGCCCTGTCTCACTGGAGGAAAGGCCTTCACGTTTAAGGTCTTCATCAACTGGTGGTTCTGGAGTAAAATCTGCGTGCATCCTGGTAAACCTATCATTGGTCAGATTACCAGGTGAAAGATGCCGACAGTTTGGGCCCCGAGGAAAATTGTTCCGATATTTTGGAACCCTGCAGTTGTTAATTACACAAGTTGGGTTATTTCCAAAAGCCTGGGCGTTAGTGAAGCTATTTCCACAACTTGGACCACCAAAATTGTTCTGAGCCCTGAGATTGATGTTTCCACAAGTTGGGCGCACAACATTGCGGTTTTCACAATTTTTGATACTTCTGCAGTTTGGAGGCACAGGGTTGGTATTTCCACGAGTTGGACTGCTGAAAATTCTGGGTTCACAATTTGGAGTCCTCAGGGGTAGATTCCTGCAACACGGACTCACATAACTTCTGTTGTTGACATCTCCAGTGTTAGACATGGGAGCTCTTGGGTTGATATTAATACTCATAACTCCACCGACTGGGACCCTGGGATTAAAACTCCTAGACACTGGAATCTGGGGACTAAAATCACTGCTACAAACAGAATTGTCTGAATGACAGTTTCCCTCATAACCAGGATTGTTGACGGTACACCCTGCTCCCATGATGCTGCTAGAATTGGTACAGTCACTAGAACGACCTTCTTTGATAACAGGACCCAATGAGTTGCCATTTCTGGAAGGACTTTGCTCAGAGTTAACATTTTTACTAGCTGGGGTCACTGACTTAGCTATATTATTAGTGCTACTCCCTTCAGCACAGTTGTCCCCACTACTAGTACTACCTCTTGTCACATTCCCTGTGCCATTAGAGGCTTGAGATTTATTTTTTCTTAAGAACTGCTGTGGAGAAGTTCGGGCACAGCGCATCGTCTGCTCCTCTGGGATATCTGGGAATGGACTCTGTGGCTCCTCATCTTCAGGGATCTCCTCACTAGTAGGAGAAGGTGAAGTACAGTTGTGATGAAGAGGTTGTGGTTGAGAAGTATGGGGTAATAAACCTTGTTGCTGCTCTGCAGCTTGGCCGAGAGAGAGGGCTTTTTGAGGCAGTGGCTCTCTTTCTTGCATGTGATTATAGACACTGCCTCCAAGCTTGGAGGAAACTTCCCTTCTAGTACATGTGGCACTGTGTGTGTTAGTGGACAGATCGTCTTCAGCCTCATCACGCACCAGGTCGATACAAACTATGTCGTCTCTGATAGCAGTAAGGCTTTTGCCTGAAGCTTTCGCAGTTTGGTTTGTGGACTTGTCTTTCTCGTTGTCACACTTATGGGAGCTGTCAGCTTCCAGTCTTTCCTGGTTCTTGTACGGTTCTGCATTCCAGGTTTTATCCTGGCCCTCACGTCGGTCAAGGCGTTGGTGGCCCATCCCCTGGGAATTCTGGTATGTCATGAAGTCAGCCTGGTTTGGATGTACTCCATATGGAAGGCCATGTTTTGATGCAATGCGGGGGGTGTAAAAGCTGCTGTTTCCAAGCAGGACTGGGCGGGGGTAGACAGGTCCTTTGCCTGGTATGGACATGCGTTGCAGGGACATATTCTCAGCAACTGAGTATGGGATATAGCGATTCGTGTAACCTAAGCCAGGAGGAAGGTATGAGTCACTGTAAATTTGGCTAGAGGTGTTTCCATTTTCCATCCGAGGCTGCTGTTGCTGTGGTTGAGGTTGGCTGTCTTGAGTGTCTGACTTAGCGGAAGTATTTGTCTGTTTTCCAGGGCATGTACGTGTTTCTCCTTTACAGTTTGGAGGGATTTTCTCAGAATCAGTAGGAGTTCGTGACCATTCAGCTTTGGACTTCATGGGAGGGGACAATGCAGAAGGTCTTCCCCCTGAGACAGAGCTGGGGACACTGTTCACCTCAACTGTTAAAGAGCTCTGAGGCTGTGATTGATGAGTAACACTGTCTACATTCTTTTGTTTTATATTTTGGGAGCCTTTGTGGTCAGAGGTGACAGCAGGGGAAGTACCTGGGACAACCCAGGTGGAGGGTGCATTGCTAATCATCTCAGGATGATCTGGAGTCTTTGCTGATGTACTAGCAGGAGGAGATAGACCCTCTTTTAAGTGCTGCTCCTGGCTGACTAGCAGCCCATATCGAGATGGTGGTAGATACCCCAATTTGGCCAAGGCCTCTAATTTGGGTGGGAATCCATTTGGGAATCCTTCCAACTCTTTGGCTGACAAATCCAAAGGTTTTTCTCCAGGGTTTTTGGCAGGCGCTTGAGGTACAGGTCGGTCCAGTGAAGTTTTTGCAGGTGATTTAGACTTTTCTGTTGTACAGCAGTCTGAGCTCGCATCTTTGGTTTTGTTGCTGCCTGAACGCATGGGAGAGCTGTGCTCAGAGCTCCGACTGCTGATGTTATAGAAGGGATGTGACGCTGAAGATGAAGTTGAGGATGAGGACATGTTCCTGTAAAGGGACTTCTGGAGGTCTGCATTGGTACTGAGGGTTTGCGGTGGGGCAATTGAGCCTGGATGTTGGGATACTGGAGGTGAATCTAAGGTAGCAGTACTTGCTGAACTGCTTGCAGGGGCATTACTGCTGCCACCGCTGGTGCTACTCAGACTATTCTTGGTAGAATTGGGCTGACTAGACTTTGCACCACTAGTACTGCTGCCATGTTGTCGCTCAGTATGGCGAACAGTTTGAGGTTGGGACTCCTGGTGGATCTGAGGATTGGTGCTGAAGGCAGAGGGTTCCTGATGTATTTGAGAACCAAGACTCTGCAGGGCCTTGTCCTGGCAGTGATCCAGAGATGAAAGAACAGTAGGAGCTGGGGGGGCTGTAGGAATCCTGATAGGAGGGCCCAGTTGGGAGGAGATATGGACCGGGACATAGGGAGGCAGGTAGAAAACTCTGTCTTCCCCAGGTGTGCTGCTTCCTGCCCCAGCGGCACATAAAGACTGATATGCCAACTGCTGGTGGATAAAGGGAGATGGCTGGGACAAGAAGGAGGCCTTGTAAGCCATGTCCAGGAAGGGGTACATTGTCGCATCAGCATAAGGGCTGATCCAGGGTAATCTCAAAAAGCTGTTGGCACCATTCAGGGCCAGTTCTTGTGGCTTATCAGTGGGTCCAACTCGCCGGTCCATCCCCAGGCCATCACCTCCCGCAACGGGGACTAGCAGGGGTTTCTGCAGCCCTGGTGGTTGGCTCTTATAAAGTCCAATATACCCATTTGCGGATTTCTGGCCATCCAGCAGGGCTACATCTGGTTTGTACAGAAGATCATAACCAAGTGGGAGGGAAGTGCCTGGCTCCTGGGGCTTCTCCGCAGAGAGAGGATGGATGCCAGGATAGAAAATACCTCCATGGGGGCGAAGGTTTTCCCCCACCAGAGCGTTGCGGTCAATGCTGAGGGCAGCAAGCGGGTTCATCCTGAAAGCTGTGCTGGCATCCACCTGTAACATGGACAGGAGAGTCAAAACAAGAAGAATTTGGGGTCATTGCAGATAGAGCTGTGCATTTTCTGAAGAGATGGGAGCTGCTAGTTGCTACTAGCTACTAATCTGTTGCTTGGGACTATCTGCATTGACCGTCATCTCTAATCTATGCTGCCAGACAGGTTCGAACCACCACCTTTGAATCTAAAAGAGGCACAAGTTGCAAGATCATAAACCACTGGATGTGCACTGGTGTTTCTAATCTGCTGATGAGACTGCAAACCACAATCGTCCTGCCCTCTGCCGCTCATAATGTTTTGTTAGTCATCTCAAAACTTTAGGTTTCATCCACAATTCAAAACTGCCTTTATTTCACAAACAGAATGCAGAAATAGCATTTTCCGACTTTATTTAAGTACTAGATGGATATGCATGTATTTTACTATCAAGTCATGGTAGTCATTTCCATTACTTGGTTACTTTTAGATCCAAAGGTTGTAGATTCAATTCCAGCATTTGACAGCTAGCAGCTCTGTCTTATTCTCTCTCTTTTCTCAGTGTGCTGGTCGGCTCAGTTTTGGTGCCACTTAAACATATAATACATTAAAATGTGGCTAAATATCAGGAAGGATGCAATAACTTATGCTCATGGTTGTCTGTGTCTTAATTTTTAATGCAAGAAGACTTAACTCAAAATGAAATTGTTTAATTTGTATATATTTAATATGTAATAGCAGCTTTTTATACTCTTTGTTTGCAGCTCTTTACATGTTTTAACGGTTTATCTCCACTTCAGTATTGGTAAAAGAACACACACGATTTTGTGTACTTATCTGCCTTTTTCTCTGAATCACAGCCCCTCTTTGTTTGTTTATTAAATTCATTCATCATAAGATTATTTCTTCGATCAAGACGAATAACAAATCGATTAATAATTGTCTGTAATCTGTAAAATAGTCTTAATTAACGCACGAGTGCTACATGTTTAAATTCAGCCTTCAAGGACAAAGAGGAATGAAGGCAGGGAAAAGGGATTCTGTGCATTTAGAGGATCTCCACTACAGGACGTGGAGCCTGTGATTTCATTTTTCCTTTCGTGGAGAAAAAAAATAATAGCAGCCTTTTCCTTTTTTTTTATTTTTAGTATTCCTGGATGACATACGACGCCCGGAGCTACTCTTTCACTCTCCCTCGACAGATCCAGGAAACGGAGAGAGATGAAAAAAGAGCGAAGGCAAAGGTGAGAGAAAGAGAGGAAGAGAGAGAGAGAGAGAGAGGAAGCCTGAAACAAACAAAGAGAGAGAGGCGAGCACGGCAGAAAGAGCGAGAGAATCAGTGAGAGCGATATCGAAGGGAAAAAAACAGCCTAATTGAATTTCCTGTCACACGGCGCAGTGAAACATCTCTGATTGGCTATCAGCCGCAGGGCCATTAGGAAATTATCCAGACAGCTGGGTGGCCACCTGAGATGAGGAGGAAGCAGAGAGATTTTTCACTCGCTCTGGTTTTCAGCGCCCCAAAGAAAGAAAAATTAAAAATGATGGAGATGGAAAAGTGTTTCTGGAGGAAAATGAAGTCGGAGTGTTTTCTGTGCAAACACAAACACAGAAATGATTTACTCCCATTAACTTTTTTTAATTGGTTTTCAGTTACAGTAAATGAGGCTTTTAGTTTAATTTAACCTTCCTCGTGTCAGTAGTTAACGGGTCGGTTTGGATCTGTGTCATTAATCAGCTGTAAAATACAATAAAAACAATTATCTATCAACCGATTAGTTTCCTATCCTATATTGGTTTATGGGCCTTTTTTTATCAGTATACCCCTTGATTTGAATATATTATATATTTCTATATAAATAAAAGCTTGTTGCATGTCATCAACATGTCACCTTGATGCAAATAAATGAATTTGAGTGGTTAAAATCTAAAACACAAGAGGAAGGTTAAAGTGAAACACGATTAATACAGATGTGTCAGCTGATTGTGTGTGTTGTGTCGTGACATTTGGAGACTGGAAATATCATGGCATTTACTGAAATTCTATGGTATGATGTTGAATTTTGTGTTATGGCGAGTCGCAGCCTGTCGTTCTGTAACATTTTTTGATGCGACATATTGTGATCTTGTAAAATTTCGTAACCTGAGATGTCCCGTGGCTTGAAGTTTTGCGCCGTGAAGTCAAACTTCTGTGCTGTGACGATCGGTGATGTGACGTGAAATCGAATCAAGTGGAGTGATATTTCATGGGATGTCTTAGCGTGGCGATTTGTGACTTCACATATCCTGAAATCTTGTGATGTGACATAGTTGTGCGATGCCAGACAATCAGAGATTTCCCTGCCTGCCGATCTCGGGGGATTTCTAACACCAAGAACAGCTACTAACAAACCTACGCTGCTTAGAACACACCATACTGGAAATGATGGTCTCCACCCTTTTCTCTACCATAGAGACCATTTTTAAATAGATCAGTACAGATGAATCATGTCCAAATACATGATTTTTAACCTCCTCAGACACACTGTGGGGTACAGGGAGTGGTATGGTAATACTACGCTTCAGTCATTGGTTTCTCTGAGCAAACAACCCAACACTTATGGTTATGAAGCTGTTTCATATCAATTGACGCCATGAACGAGTCAATGGAAGCAAGAGGTTAGGAGATAACAGCTGGAAAATCAAGCATTTGTTCTTTTTAGAAAAGTGTAGCCACACTTTAGACCACCTGACGCACACACTCCATTATATCACACTTCTTCTTCTTAGTTGGTGTTCCACGGCTTCAATGATTCCAGAAGAATCAAACAGCCAGTCCTGGTTCCAATCAATACCCAATACTCAATACTCAATACCTATCCCTAGCTGTGCTGCTTACTAATTGGCCTTACCATTTTCACAAATAAGACTGAAAAAGGAGGAAAGTCTTAAAAACAGTTAAACATGTTCCCACACAGTTTTAACAATGAAAGCTGACAGATTGTCTTCAGTCTGTAGCTGAATGATGCCTTCACAAGCTGACATGATCTGGCTGTGACATCTGCGGCACAATAATAATATATTAATATTATAATATTATAGTAGATTAAATTGGATTTCGTGATGTTTTCTGTTATATTTTCAAAGAAGGAATAGTATATTTTTCCTTAAACACAGCTCTGGATACAGCTTCTCTTTGCAGAAAATGACAAATGGTCAAAATTTTATTTTAAAGAGTTCAGAAATCAATATTTGGTGCCTTATTTTTAATCCCAGCTTTCATGCTCTCCACAGTCTTTACCATTGTTCTTAGGTGACTTTATTCCATTCCTGGTTCCTCTTAAAGCAGAGTGAGGTGTTGGAATTCAACAGATGCTGGAATGGAATGACTGGAATACATGTAGAGATGATGATTTTAGAAAAAGAAGCTGTGGTCTCTTATTTAGTTTTCCAGAGCTGTATTTAGTATCATGCTAGTGTCCCGTCCTGACTGCATCAAATATAGCTACACCTTGACTTCCATTAATATACGGCTTGGTTGTAGTTTGGGGTTTGGTGGCGTCCTAAAACAACTGATCTTGACCTTTGACCTTACCATGCTGTAAGCCTAGAGTCGTCTGTTTTGAGGCTTCAGACGGGAGCGTCTGCCCGGAGGACGCCGCTCAGCTCAACATGTCTGCAGACGGGGAGAAAGAAACCACATGAGAGGAGACCGAAACCAGCGCTGAGGTTTACGCTTCCTGTCTGTGGGTGAGTCTGTTTGAATAATAAATCGAGACCTTTTGATTAAATCTTTGGCAAATATTTTATGTTTCAACACGACACAAAGCAAAAGAAAACCTGTTTTTTAATTTTAAAAAAGTCTGGTGCGGGGTTTGTGCTGTGATTCAGCTGCGCTCGCACAAAAAAAAAGAAAAACGAACACAAAAACACACACAAGGCTCCCGTCTGCAGCGACATTAGCCTGACATCTGTGTGTGTGTGTGTGTGTGTGTGTGTGTGTGTGTGTGTGTTTGTGTGTTTTATCGCTGAGCCGGAGGACAGATAAGGCACGTCGCCTCGTTTCCCGAGGAACTCATAATCCAGCAGAGAGAGCGAGAACGTATCGGCGCTGCTCGATGACAGGCTGCCACACACACACACACACACACACACACACACACACACACACATACACACAGTAATTGATGGCTGTTAGGGAGCTGGGATTTCAATAACGGCTCTTATCTCCAGACTATTGAAGGACAGCTGTGTGTGTGTGTGTGTGTGTGTGTGTATGTGGCGCCCGCACCCATCCATCAAACCGCCCTACCACACACACACATACACACACACACCGCTTCATAACATTGCTGCAGATGGAGCTGTATGTCTGAATCACCAGATTTCATTGACTTTTATTCAGATTTTAACATTTCTGATGCAATTCTTCCTCTTTCTACATTAGTATTTTATTTTTCTGCTGCTTTATGAACAATTAAACAGCATTTTCATTGGCTAAGACAAAAACGATGCACACAGTCTGGTAAAGAGAACTACACCCTGTCTTTAAATGTGTGAATAAAGCCAATTTCAGGAGAATCAAGCTTTTGGTTTCAACATGTTCAACATGTTTCAGGTATTTTTTTTTTCAGGTGTTTCCTGCTCGGCCTCATTATAGATTTCGCAGCGATCAGCGGGGCAGCGCAGGTAAATCCAGCTTAAATAAACGACATTTCGAGCCGTTTCCCTGCAGGGATCATTAAAGTTTCATCTCCATCTCTCATCTCGTAAAATTAAAACAAAACAGAGCGGAGCGGGAAGGTAATGAACACGTCCAGAGAATTACAGCCCAGATTAGCCTCAGCGGCCCGGAGAGAGGCTCCACACGCAGCTGGCTGCAAACAACAAGCTGGCTGTTTAAACCCGGGAACTGATCGATTAGTCTGGAAAACAATGGTGAGTAATTAATTCATTAGTTTCAATTGGCCAAGTTGTAATCGTTCCTTCGTGTCCGCTGCCGTCGGCCATGTTTGATGCTCCTACGCTGCCTCTGATTGGCTGATCCTGATAGTCTTACTCCTACGGTGATTCGTAAAAGTTTCGTAAAAGGTTTTGTAAATTTGCGCCAAAACGGAAACAGCAGATGAGTTAAATGTTTTCTATGTCACAACTTTTTCATCATTTCCGTCAAAATTTTTTTTACACTTAATTTCACGTAAAAGTTTCGTAATTTTGCACCAAAAGTGGAAACAGCTGATGATTTAAACCCTTGCTATGTCACAACCTTTTCATTGTTTCCATCTCACATTTAGCTCAACCTTCATTCAAAAAAGGCAAAACAAATTTAAAGGCAAAATTGAGGACGTTGTTTTTCAAATTTTACGGTTTCTAAGGCAAAATTTGTTGAAATACATTGATGGAGACCCGGGTAATGCTTGTTTTTTTACTTAATTATCAATATATAATCAATGCCACAGAACCAGATAGCCATTTTTCACTCCACACCGGGTGTTACCATAAAATTCGTAAAAATTTCGTAAAAGGTTTCGTAAATTTACGCCAAAAGCAGAAACAGCTTGCCGTGTCACAACCTTTTCATTGTTTCCATCTCACATTTAGCTCAAGTTTTATTAAAAAAAAAAACAAAAAAGCTAATTTAAAGGCAATAGTAAGGATATTGTTTTTCGAATTTTGGCGGAAAATTCATAGAAATACGTTGATGGAAACCCAAGTAATGCTTGTTTTCACTAAATTATCAATATATAATGGATGCAGCAGAACCAGAGATATCCTCTTTTTAGTCCATACATTCTTCTTCTTTCTAGAAACCTGGTGCTTACGTTACACATTTCTTATTTTATATTTTCTGTTTCAACACGACACAATGCAGAAAAAAAACTGTTTTTTTTTTTATTTTAAAAAACTGAATAAAAGTCTGGTGTGAGGTTTGAGTTGTGATTCAAACATGCTCGCTCAAAACAACAAAAAGACATGACACAAAAGACAATAAACCTTATTTTACACACTTGTTTCTAAGTTTCCAGCTCCAGGTCTCTGCAGCTTTCAGTCTTATAGCTGTAACATCATCATCACCCTCTTTATACGACTTTTACACCATTAGAAGACGCCACAGGTTCAACTTTCAAAAGTGGGAAATGTGCCTCAGAAATCCAGGCTGTTTCCTCCAGGGTGAAGATGATGCTTCAGGTTTTTTGGTTTGTTTTATTTTACTCGCAAAGAGAGAACAGAGAGAATGAGAATAAAAGCACAAAGACTCCAGGGAGGAGAGGAGTGAGACAGGATGAGACAGAGTGAGACAGGATGAGACAGAGTGAGACAGGATGAGGACAGAGTGAGACAGGATGAGACAGAGTGAGACAGGATGAGACAGGGTGAGACAGGATGAGACAGAGTGAGACAGAATGAGACAGGATGAGACAATGAGACAGTGAGATGGGATGAGACAAGGTAAAGCAGGGTGAGACAGGATGAGACAGAGTGAGACAGGATGAGACAATGAGACAGTGAGAAGGGATGAGACAAGGTAAAGCAGAGTGAGACAGGGTGAGACAGGATGAGATAGGATGAGAGAGAGTGAGACAGGATGAGACAGAGTGAGACAATGAGACGGTGAGATGGGATGAGACAAGGTAAAGCAGAGTGAGACAGGGTGAGACAGGACGAGACAGGTTGAGACAATGAGAAAGTGAGACGGGATGAGACAGGCTAAAGCAGAGTGAGACGGGAGGAGACAGGCTGAGAGTGAGATAGGATGAGACAGAGACACAGTGAGGTGGTGAGACAGGATGAGACAGTGAGACAGGATGAGACAGAGAGACAGGGTGAGACAGGTTTAGACAGAGTGAGGCAGTGAGACAGGTTAAAGCAGAGTGAGACAGGATGAGACAGGCTGAGAGTGAGATAGGATGAGACAGTGAGACACAGTGAGGTGGTGAGACAGGATGAGACGGGCTGAGAGTGAGATAGGATGAGACAGTGAGACACAGTGAGGTGGTGAGACAGGATGAGACAGTAAGACAGGATGAGACAGAGAGACAGGGTGAGACAGGTTTAGACAGAGTGAGGCAGTGAGACAGGTTAAAGCAGAGTGAGACAGGATGAGACACAGTGAGGCGGTGAGACAGGATGAGACAGAGAGACAGGCTGAGAGTGAGAAAGGTTGAGACAATGAGACAGGATGAGAGACAGGATGAGACAGTAAGACAGAATGAGAGAAAGTGAGACAGCAAGATGGAGTGAGACAAGCTAAACTAGAGTGAGACAGGATGAAACAGAGTGAGACAGGATGAGAGAGACAGGGTGAGACAGATACAGGGTGAGACAGGATGAGACAGAGACAGGATGAGACAGACAGTATAAGACAGACAGGATAAGACAGTGAGACAGGACGAGATGGGTTTTATAGGCTGAGAGAGTGAGACAGGTTGAGAGCGGCTGAGAGAGTGAGACAGGTTGAGAGAATAAATGGTCAAAGACAGTATTAGAGGGTGAGACGGTGTCTCAGTAGAATAGTTTCATCATATCAGATTATAAACTGATTAAATTTCAGTCACTATAAGAATATTTCTCAGTGAATTTAAATTTTAAAACTGAATTCTACTGATATTTCTTATAATACATTAACATCTATGTCTTTAAATCCAGGATATGAGTAATTAATGAGTAAGTACAGATTAAATTGATGATAATTCTGAATACAGTTACTACTTGATACTACTAGATTACTTGAGGGGATTACTTTATCTGCCTTTGTTTTATTGATGATTTGATGATTGATGATTATTTTTATGATTTTGAAACCATTTGATATTTTTGCAACTTGCAGAACTTTTTCTCTGAAAACGAATAAAATCAAGTGTTGACTACATATGAGCTCAATAAGACATTTAAAGTACTCCAAAGTAATCAAAAGTATTAAGAATATATTCATTAATTTGAGTAATCTAATGAAATACGTTACAGATTACATTTCAGTGGAATACTTTTTAAAGGTAACTCTCCCAGCACTGCATATTATACATATTTTATTACTAATTATTAAAATTAAAGATCGTGTTTCATCATTAAAAACAAAAAATGTCAAAAAAAAATACAAAACTCACCTTTTTTCTTCTTCGCTGGTGTCCAATCCAGGTTTTTTTGTTTTGTCAAATTCGTTTTATTTATTTTTTTATTTAATATCCATCCGGTAAAACAAACAAGTAGAATCCAAAAAGTCACTTCCTGTCCTGGAATCAATAAATCAATAAAATCCTCATCGATCCGCCGCGTGCACGCGCGCGCGAAAACGGACAAACACCACTGTGGTTCCTCCAAAAAAATAAAAAAAATAAACGTGTTTATGAATTATTGTTTGCGTGAAAGCCACGCTGAGCACGCGCAGGTTGACGCGCACTCGCACAGACGCGCGCACAGGTCAAAAACAAGGTGAGAAAACAACAATAACGCACACACACACGCACGCACGCGTCCGGTGCCGGGCTGAACTGTGTGTGTGTGTGTGTGTGTGTGTGTGTGTGTGTGTGTGTGTGTGTCCCGGCAGGAAGCAGCAACATCCAAAATATTTCAGCCCGAAAATGAAAAAGAAGGAAACAGAAGCGGTGAAGGTGAATATTCCTCCGCTGCGGGATTAATCCTCATATTCCACATTTCTTTCCTTTTCTTTGCGGTCCCGCAGCTCCCGCAGTCCGTCTGCGTGCGGGTCTGATCCCGCTCTTCCTCCTCGCGGACAGCCTCCCTCTCTCTTCTTCTTCTTATTCTTCTTCTTATTCTCCACAGCTTCAAGTTACACACGCTCACCATCACACTTCCGCTTTCAAAATAAAACCAACACTACTGCTATAAATGTGCTGAAATCTGAAACATAAAATACAATATATCATTTCAATATTACATTAATATAATTTTATACTATATCCCTTTTATTTAATATCTAACTTGTATGTTATATCTATTATACTTTAAATATTTATATAAGTCATAATAATGAATATAATAATGTACACAGAATAAGTAATTTCTATTTTTCCAATAATTACATGTGCAATTATCTACTCACTTACCTCATACCATGTGTGTGTACTTTTATTTTTTATTGTAATAGATGTATTTAATAACAATATATATTAATAATAATATTAATAATCACACATTGGACTTATATACTATATATTTTTGTATTCTACTCAAAGAGACTTAACAATAAGGGCATATACATGGTCAGTACATTCAATTATTCTGAAATTCAACAAAATATTGATCCAAGTGATGACTCAATGTGTGTTTTTCTTCCTCCAGTGATCTATACATGCGTCATGCTAAAATAAAACAAGTTCAGGAAAAGAAAATAACATAATCTTATTTCTCGTTATAATATTAGTGATTGTTAAATATCAAATGTTTAAAAAATGGTGCTTTTATTTTGAAAGCCATATTGGCATTTTCCCTGTGCTCCTCTGGATAAATGATGCTAAATTTTCACGTGATTTTCACAAAACACAAACATCTTTTTACTTATAATCTGTTAATTTTTTCCTTGATTCCTTATTTTTCTATACAAACTGAGCCAATAAACATTTCTGAAATTAGTTATTAGATGTTCAGGTTATAAAAGTAAATGTACATTTACAAAGTCATTTCTTCTTCTCTTCTTGGAAAAACGTCTGGAACATTTACAATATCATCAACATATACTCAGTCATATCGCATCATATTAGTTTAATCAGCACAAAAAAGTGAAATGTGACCAAACATCTATTTTATATTGTTTCTGCAGGTGTTTGTGTAATTTATTGAGCGCTTAATCATTGTTGTATCAACAAAGATGCATCGTATACTCACTGATATGATTTATTTTCAGCAATAACCATGAAAATAACAAAATAAAGTAAAATGAATGCACAGGAAACCTCTGTACTGACAGTGTTTGTGACACCACAGCGCCTCCAAGTGGACTCAAACAGCACTGCAGCACATTCTCTCAGTCTCATCTATTACTATCAGTGGTGATAGTGTACTGAGAGTACCACAACTCTAAATACTTCTATTAGTACATGTGACTACAAAGGTGACTCCTAAGGTGTCGTCTAAGGTGTCTAAGAACGTCTAAGGTGTCTTCTAAGATGACTTCTAACGTGACTCCTAAGGTGTGGTCTAAGGTGACTTCTTAGGTGATTTCTAAGGTGTCTAAGATGATGTCTAAAGTGTCTTCTAAGGTGATTTATAAGATGATTTTTAAGATAAGTCCTAAGGTGACTTCTAACGTGACTTCTAAGGTGACTTATAAGATGATCTCGTCTCGTCTTCTTCCGCTTATCCGTAATCAGGTCGCGGGGGCAGCAGCTTCAGCAGGGAAGCCCAGACTTCCCTCTCCCCGGCTACTTCCTCCAGCTCTTCCGGGGGGTACCCCAAGGCGTTCCCAGACCACCCGAGAGACATAGTCTCTCCAGCGTGTCCTGGGTCTTCCCCGGGGCCGCCGCCCGGAGGGACGTGCCCGGAACACCTCACCAGGGAGGCGTCCAGGAGGCATCCTCACTAGATGCAGCGGTTCTACTCTGAGCTCCTCGCGGATGACCGAGCTTCTCACCCTATCTCTAAGGGAGAGCCCAGCCACCCGGCGAAGGAAACCCATTTCGGCCGCTTGTATTCGCGATCTCGTTCTTTCGGTCACTACCCAAAGCTCGTGACCATAGGTGAGGGTAGGAACGTAGATCGACTGGTAAATCAGGAGCTTCGCCTTTCGGCTCAGCTCCTTCTTCACCACGACGGACCGATGCAGGGCCCGCATCACTGCAGACGCCGCACCGATCCGCCGGTCAATCTCCCGCTCCATCCTCCCCCCACTCGTGAACAAGACCCCGAGATACTTGAACTCCTCCACTTGAGATGCATCTTATAAGATGATGTCTAAGATTAGTCCTAAGATGTCTTCTAAGTTGTCTTCTAAGGTGACTTATACAATGATTTTTAAGATAAGTCCTAAGGTGTCTTCTAAGGTGTCTATGAACTTCTAAGGTGGTCTTCTAAGGCGACTTCTAACGTCACTCCTAAGGTGTCGTCTAAGGCGTCTTCTAAGGCGTCTTCTAAGTTGTCTTCTAAGGTGACTTGTAAGGTGACTTCTAATATGAATGCTAAGGTGATTCCTAACCCACTTTTTTCTGTTCTCAGGAAAAAGATGTATTCAGAAATGCAGGATCCATTTAGAACAGCTCACATCACTACATTCATATGTAATCTGTGACAGTTTCCCGAATGGAAACCAATGACATAAAGTGATCATACCGAGTTTACTCCTGATGATCTGCTTCTTCACTCAGGTTGTACAATCATATTGATGGATGGTAAACGAAGTCTTCTCCAACACACATCAAAGATTCTTAATGGGATGAAGGTCTGGTCTGGTCTAGAAAATGACGTCTCATGCTCGCTGAACCATTTCATCACAATTTAAACCCGATGAATCCCGGCGTCGCCGTCTTGGAATACGCTCTTGCTGTCAGGGAAGAAACAATCCATTGATGGAATAACCTGGTGATTGACTACATCTGCTTCTCGTTGTACCTTGGTGCTCCATCATTCTGGTGCTGCATTATCCTTACAGTTTTTAATAATGTATCAGACCAACAATGGACTGACGATGTGTTCAAACTGACTAAGAAGTCCAGCTGCTTTGCTCTAAACTCCAAAAGAAAAAGACTGAGAACCTGCACGGACAGTTTAGCAGTTTCTGAAATGTTTTCTCTGCTTGTTGCCAATGATTTGACCCTTCTCAAACAGACTAACATCTTCTCCACAACCACGGGACGTGTCTTTCCACACTGTTGTTGAAAAAATGAGAAGCTAACTAAGTAGCTTAGAATTCCTAGTTAAATCCAGGCGGTGACGTTTATTTTGGTCAGGCAGTGTGAAAAGGCAACAACTTGAAGTCTTAGGTCTTGGTGAAGTCAGTTGGAAGAGATTGGACAATGTTGGTTAGGTAGTGTCGGTGGTTTTGGACAGAGTGGACATGGTTTTGAGGTGATGGATATGTTGTGGTGGTTGTGGAAACACCCTTTTCCACAAATGTCCACAGAACTATCCAGAATGTCTTTGACCAGTTTGTTAGTAATACTACTAGTAACACTGCTGTCAGTACTACAAATATTACTGCTAATACTACAATTCAAACCCATGTTACTACTATGTCTGTTAGTCTTACTAATAATTCTATTTAACTTCTACTACTGCAATAACGCTGCTATATATTACTACAACTGGTACTACACCTATTACCACTATTGCAATACATAAAACCAGATCCCCCTAATACTCCAGGTCCTTCAGATTCATATCATTCAGATCCAGCAGATTCTTCAGATCCTCCATATCCTGAATATCCTCCAGATCCATATCCTGAAGAGCCTCCAGATCCTTCAGATTCTTCAGATCCCCCTAATACTCCGGATTCTACAGATCCTCCTAATACTCCTTCATGTTCTTCATATTCTTCAGATTCTTCAGATTCTTCAGAGCCTCCAGATCCTCCAGACCCATATCCTGAAGATCCTCCAGATCCATATCCTGAAGATCCCGAAGATCCTTCAGATCCTTCTGACCCTCGTGTTTCCTGACAACACAAAGCAGGTGATTCATTACAGAAACAGTGAGTATAATCAAACAGGCAGGTGATGCCTCCTGACCACCAGGGGGCAGCACATAATAAGTATTTGGATTCTAGACTTCTAGTACTAGTTTCAAGTGCTCTTACAACTATTATAATACAACTATTTATGCAATTGTTGCAAGTATCATCACTGCTACTGATATAATACTACAACTACTACTTCTTGTCGGTACCACTGCTGCAAGTACATGTATTTTTAGCAGTGGGGTTAGCGTGTAGTGTTACAGATGAGTTTATATATGCTTATTAAGGTTTTAGATGGGAAGTCACATCACCCAGCCATGACCTGTGTGTCAGATGACAGTCATCAGCTGTCCAGACCAGACAAACTCAGTTAGTTTCAGTTTCCTGCTGCTTTTTGAGGAATTTCCTCCAAATGGCCCGGCATCTAATTCAGCCGTTTGGGGATTGACCTTTGACTTTCATGGTAAAAAGAAAAAAAAAGGCATGAGTCTTGCAGCCACATGACGACGACAACACTGAGACTGTTGTGAAATCTGCTGTTTCATGCATCAGGGTAGTTAAGTGAAAAATGAAAGACTGACTAGTGTTTTCTTCACTAGAGACAAATGGAACATGAAGCTCAAGAGTTTAGAGTTTCTGCCATTTTATGGTTTTCTGGTTGTTTCCAAAATTTGTTAATTGTACATTTTCGTGTTTCCTCATTAATGAGATTTTTTTTTTCCATTTCCTGTTGCTCTGGCCATTACTTCACTTTACTCTGAGAAGCACTTTGTAACAAAAACTAAACTAAAAAGGAACATTTTTAAAGAAATATCTTTATTAATACAATCCAAATAAATAGTCATAATAGTAGTCTACGTGTATTTGAACAATCAGTCGTTCACGAATAAAAATAATTGTGGTTTATTTTGCTGAATGCTGATTCTATTCCAGAGTTGTGTCAATGAAGTATTTTATAAATGTTGTGTCTTCAAACCAAACATTGACCATTTTTTTAACCATTTTTTAAGCTGCCTTTCATAGGGAGCAAATAAAAAAGGAAATGACATTTTCTGGTCTGCTGGTTATTTCCAAAAAAAAGTAAATTTTGCAAAAATGTTTCCTTATTCATGATTAGGTTTTTTCAGTTCCTCATTTTAATGATTGTTGTCTTGACTATTACTTTACTTTATTCTGACAAGCGCAAATGAAGCCTAATTAACTGTTTGATTGATTGATGATGTAATTGTCAGTGGTCCATGAAATAATAAAATGTGTATTTTGGAATCAGGTTGGAATTCCAAGTTAGAAAGTAATTAAAGTAAGTAATTAAGTAGAAAGTAGTAGAATTTTTTAAGTAGAAAGTAATAACTACAGAGCTGCTGTAGTTATGCTGTAGTTTTTCAGAGCAAATGACCAAACAGCAAAACTACACTTTTTTTCTTAAGACATCTCCCCTGTTTTGTAAATTGTAGATTAATTGTGAAATGATTGTATTGTAATGTATGTCTATACATGAAAAGGAGGATAAATTCATAGGTGTTGTTATTTATATGTTTATTTTTATTGTCCGGCCCATTTCAGATCAAATAAAACTGAGCTCGACTTCCCTGCTGAAAGACTTTTGGTTTTATAACATTTGGAAAAGATAGACACCCAATTCATATTCGCTAAACCGGATGTTTTCACAGGCCAGGAAATGCTCATTTTGACTTTAAGCAACTGAGCAACTTTCATATTTCTGCCTCCATTTCAAATTAAAATCCCTCGAGCATTTCTGAAACAATTATAGAAAGGTTGTTATAAATAATAATAATAATAATCTGTTGTTTTATTATTTTTTTCTGCCTTATCTTTTATTTCTCTGGTCTTTACTTTGTTTCTGGTTCACCACAGGTTTTGTAAAACCACTCCCCCTCAACTCTGCCTCCCCCAATTGTGGTTTTTACTTGGAAGATGTTTTTAAAAGTGGCTTTAAACCCTCAGACAGAAACCATGATGTTAATATGTTGTAATTCGCCACTTCAATATCTTCCTGCTGCAGTCTGGTCTGTGATGTTTGGCCTCTGATATATTTTATTACATTTATTTTAATCGCTGTGCACCCATCAACAACAGTAATATTAACACTAGGTTTGCTTTAAATAAATAACAAATCCCAATCATTAAGTTATTATTAATCAATATATAAAAGAAACAAACAACCGCAACCATTTCACATTTATCCAGCAAACTGAGTTTCAGATTGATCTTATAAATATGTTTAGTTATTGTTGGGAAAATGTTTTTCTTCCAGTTGTCGCAGCTTTTCCAGACAATAAACGCCTAATAAAGTAGGTCCGCGGTGTGATATCGTGCTGCGGGTGATGTGCGGCTCCGGTCTAGAGCAGAAAGTTGAAGATTTACCTGTTCTGCGGTCGGAATGTCCATATCCTGCATCAAGGTAGCGACGGGTTGTGACGCTGTGTCCGCAGGGGCGCGTCTGCGCACGCGGCGGCCGCCGCGCTGTTCGCCCCCGCTCTATTCAACGCGCGCAGCGCCGCGCCGCGTCCACTCTTGACGGAGCGGCGTCCAAGCACAGGAAAATCCATAAAGCATCCGGTCAATTTTCAAAATAAAACAACACGCGTACACGTCCACTGATTTAACCATGGTAGAAGCAGAAAAATAAACGGTGGAAGTACTCAGATACTTACGTAAAAGTAGAATTACTGTCGTGAAAAAGACACCCAATGACATGATCTGTAAGGTAAACTGCTATCTCCACTTTTCTGTCATATTTAAAATTTAAATATCTAATGTAATTTAAGCAAGCACTAATATTACAAGACATTAAATGTCTTGTAATGTTAGTGTGTGTTTTGGTGGCTTAGTTAACGTTACCAGGGAAACAGGTGATTTATGGCTGTTCTGGCTGTTGTTAATTAATTTGGAATTATGCTAACTGTGCTAAACTGGCTGTGATTATTTTGTTATTTGTTGTGGTTTATGGCGTGTTCTACCGCCTTTTTTCTTTGTTTAGATGCTCTTTTTGCTGTTTTTTAAACCGTTAAAGTACAGAAAACCACCCGTAATTAACAACTGTTTATGAACACGGCACTTGTTGTATTGGCTTTTTTAGTTTTTTCTTTGTTTAGTTTAGTTATTTCAACCGTTTTCCAAACCAATAAAGGGCAACAAACCACCATTATTAAACCGTTGTTTATGAAAACGGCAGTTTAGTTGGTGTTATACTGGCATTTGAGGTTTTTGACGTTCATTTAATCCGTTAAAGTGCAACAAAACCTAGCAGTAAACAATTTAAAATGGTGGTTTGTGCTAGCTTGCGTGTGCATGGCAAGCAGAGCAGTAGTGCATGTAGGCTATGTTCTTACATAAACATGTTTAATCAGTGGTGGAATAAGTACTCTGAGTAAAAGTAGACATACTGTTTTCTCGAAATACTCAATAATAAGTAAAAATCCTTCATTAAGTATTCATTAGACTGTTAGACCATTATCATCTATTATACTACTTGTTTTTCTAGTGTGTGTAGAAGTGTTGTCCACATGATTGGAAGATAATTTTCACCTTTTTATTAACTTTTACCATCTAACTACACTATACATGTATATTAGCAGCAAAATAGCTCCTTCTGAGGTCCAAAAAATGAATTATTTTAGTCATGGTTTTACTTGCTGAGATATAAGTTAGATCACTAGTAACACTAGTAGTAGTAGTAGGAATAATCATAGTAGGAAAAACTAGTAACTTTAGTAGTAGTAGCAGTAGTAACTTTAGTAGTAGTAACCATAATCACAGTAGGAATAACTAATAAATTTAGCTGTGAAAGTAGTAACACTAGCAGTAGGAATAACTAGTAACTTTAGTAGTAGTAGTAGTCATAGTAGGAATACATATATATTATATATTGAGTTGTAGCCATAATAATAGGAATAGTAATGAGTATTATTATTGTAACCTTTATCATTTAAGTACATTATACATGTATATTAGCAGCAAAAATAGCTCCTTCTGAGGTCCAAAAAATGAACCTGAATTATTTTAGTCATGGTTTTACTTGCTGAATTTGCAATGTATAGTTACTTGATGTATGATGTATGTGTCTTTTGTGTCAGGTTAGTGCAGGTCTTTTTTTTATCTTTGTGGTTGGTAAGATAACATCCTGTATCGCCCCCTTTTCAGGTTTGTATCTCGGCCTGTTTAGCTCACAGAACCACATTTAACTGAAATTAAAATAGACTTAATAAAGTTCCTATTGTAGGAGCAAAACTAAAGAATTAACATCACAAACAACTACAACAACTCCTTCTGTGTATACCCTTATTTGATTGTTTATACGTTTTTATTTTAAATGTAGACATTATGATAAACTCTATATGAATATTCAATAGAATTCAATTCAATATTCTTTTCTAAGAGGTTGATTATGTAACTACAGTGTAATATTGAGAGAGAATCCTTTGTTCTGATTGTAGAGTTTGACCTCACATTCTAACCACATTTCAGCAGTTGAAGACAACCTCAACCTGCAAAAGCATTTCTACCCACTTTAATTTTAGTCCATTACATGTTTCTCAACCTTCAACCATGTTACTGTGCACTCTGAAGATAATTTAACCCACACAATGCTACACAAGTCACTGTCTGTTTTTAGAAGTTAAAAGTTCAGACAGTATTAAAATATAACTGCAGCACCAGCATTTGTTTTGGTATTGTAGTGAGTTCCTGTCTGTAGAACTCAAGGAAAGAGGAACCAGGGAAAGGTTAAAGAGCAGAAAAATAACTATATCTGGGGTGTGAAATTCACCAAAACTGATTTAAGTAATTTGTTTTATCATACGCATTTAAGAGACATCTTGTTGTGGAGATCTGGTCTTTGCATACACATTGCAACACCTATTTGGAAATGTGTGATTTAAAATAAACCAGAAAGACAAACGTTTGTGTCAATAATTTATTCCCAGAAAAGGTTACTCTACAGGAAATGTTTAAGAAGAGATGTCATGGAGGTAGGAAGAGTCATAAAGAGCCAATATAATGACAACTCTTCAATAACAAAATATTTCTGTCCAACCTGCACATTTAAACCACTAAGTCAAAAAACAGGAAACAAACTCCTTCACATAATGGAAGTGGTTTTCAGCTAAATGTAGGGACTGAACAAACACAGCAGAGATGACAACACAACAGCACAATGAACATTTTGGTAGTTTGATGGTTGTGAGAGAAGCAGCAACTTAAAATAGGAAAATAAACACACAAAACTATCATTACAAATGGATGTACAAGTGGAGTATAGTGCTGTGATTAAGAAAGCTTAAAAGAAAAATTCAAAAAAAGTCATCGATAAAGTTTTCCAGTTCAAACATGGAGTAAGAACTGAAGAAAAGAACAAATATACAAAGATTCATCAAAAGGTTTTCATAGTAAAAGAAAAAAAATCTTGTCAAAATAAATGTGAAGATAATTTCTTAGTATATCAGAAATGAAGAAACATGGAAAAAGAAAAAAAGACCATTGTTTTAAATCACAGCTAAACTAGATGATATGCGAGTAATGAAGAACACAAATATCAGGTTTTAAGGAAAAAAATTTAAATAAAGACGCTTTTTTTTTTCATAAATTAAAACAATAACATTCTTATCAACGGTGTGTGACCATGAGGTGCCGGACACACCTGGGTTGTAGAAATAGAACAGAGAACATGTAAAATACTTCAGTAATTACTTCAGGTAACTTCCAGGTGTTTGTATAACGTCCAGGTGTTTATATAACGTCCAGGTCTTTATATAACGTCCAGGTGTTCATATAATGTCCAGGTGTTCATATAACGTCCAGGTAAAGTCCAGGTGTTCCCTTTAACGTCCAGGTGTTCATATAACATCCAGGTAACGTCCAGGTGTTCATATAATGTCCAGGTAACGTCCAGGTGTTCAGGATCGGTTGTGTTGAGGCAATGTGGATGAAGGAAGCTGAGCCTTGTAGTAAATACATTCTGTTGTAGTAGCAGGTAGAGGTAATCTGGGCCCAATCTCCTCATACTGAAATACACAGAATCCAGTATGTCACAGTACTGTAGTAGTACTGATAATACTATTACAGCAATTATAGCTATAGCAGCCGGAGCAGTGGTAGTAGGTGGAATCAAAAACTGCAGTAGTTGTTGTGGCAAGTAACTTCTAGTAGCAGTAAACTAGTAGTGTAGTACCATTAGCTTTTGTAACTTTAGCAGCTGTAGTAGTAGAAGAAGGAATAGTAAGTAGGTTTAGCTGTCACAGTAGTAACTTCAGCAGTAATCGTAATAGTCATAGTAGAAGTAACTAGTAACTTTAGTAGTAGTCATAGTAGAAGTAACTAGTAACTTTAGTAGTAGTCATAGTAGGAATAACTAGTAACTTTAGTAGTAGTCATAGTAGGAATAACTAGTAACTTTAGTAGTGGTCATAGTAGGAATAAACAGTAACTTTAGTAGTAGTCATAGTGGGAATAACTAGTAACTTTAGTAGTAGTCATAGTAGGAATAAACAGTAACTTTAGTAGTAGTCATAGTAGGAATAACTAGTAACTTTAGTAGTAGTCATAGTAGGAATAAACAGTAACTTTAGTAGTAGTCATAGTAGGAATAACTAGTAACTTTAGTAGTAGTTATAGTGGGAATAAACAGTAACTTTAGTAGTAGTCATAGTAGGAATAACTAGTAACTTTAGTAGTAGTCATAGTAGGAATAACTAGTAACTTTAGTAGTAGTCATAGTAGGAATAACTAGTAACTTTAGTAGTAGTTATAGTGGGAATAAACAGTAACTTTAGTAGTAGTCATAGTAGGAATAACTAGTAACTTAAGTAGTAGTCATAGTAGGAATAACTAGTAACTTAAGTAGTAGTCATAGTAGGAATAACTAGTAACTTTAGTAGTAGTCATAGTAGGAATAAACAGTAACTTCAGTAGTAGTCATAGTAGGAATAACTAGTAACTTTAGTAGTAGTCATAGTGGGAATAACTAGTAACTTTAGTAGTAGTCATAGTAGGAATAACTAGTAACTTTAGTAGTAGTCATAGTAGGAATAACTAGTAACTTTAGTAGTAGTCATAGTAGGAATAAACAGTAACTTTAGTAGTAGTCATAGTAGGAATAACTAGTAACTTTAGTAGTAGTCATAGTGGGAATAACTAGTAACTTTAGTAGTAGTCATAGTGGGAATAACTAGTAACTTTAGTAGTAGTCATAGTGTGAATAAACAGTAACTTTAGTAGTAGTCATAGTAGGAATAAACAGTAACTTTAGTAGTAGTCATAGTAGGAATAACTAGTAACTTTAGTAGTAGTCATAGTGTGAATAAACAGTAACTTTAGTAGTAGTCATAGTAGGAATAAACAGTAACTTTAGTAGTAGTCATAGTAGGAATAACTAGTAACTTTAGTAGTAGTCATAGTGGGAATAACTAGTAACTTTAGTAGTAGTCATAGTAGGAATAACTAGTAACTTTAGTAGTAGTCATAGTAGGAATAACTAGTAACTTTAGTAGTAGTCATAGTGGGAATAACTAGTAACTTTAGTAGTAGTCATAGTAGGAATAACTAGTAACTTTAGTAGTAGTCATAGTGGGAATAAACTGTAACTTTAGTAGTAGTCATAGTGGGAATAAACAGTAACTTTAGTAGTAGTCATAGTGGGAATAACTAGTAACTTTAGTAGTAGTCATAGTGGGAATAACTAGTAACTTTAGTAGTAGTCATAGTAGGAATAACTAGTAACTTAAGTAGTAGTCATAGTAGGAATAAACAGTAACTTTAGTAGTAGTCATAGTAGGAATAACTAGTAACTTTAGTAGTAGTCATAGTGGGAATAACTAGTAACTTTAGTAGTAGTCATAGTGGGAATAACTAGTAACTTTAGTAGTAGTCATAGTAGGAATAACTAGTAACTTTAGTAGTAGTCATAGTAGGAATAAACAGTAACTTTAGTAGTAGTCATAGTAGGAATAACTAGTAACTTTAGTAGTAGTCATAGTGGGAATAACTAGTAACTTTAGTAGTAGTCATAGTGGGAATAACTAGTAACTTTAGTAGTAGTCATAGTAGGAATAACTAGTAACTTTAGTAGTAGTCATAGTAGGAATAAACAGTAACTTTAGTAGTAGTCATAGTAGGAATAACTAGTAACTTTAGTAGTAGTCATAGTAGGAATAACTAGTAACTTTAGTAGTAGTCATAGTAGGAATAAACAGTAACTTTAGTAGTAGTCATAGTAGGAATAACTAGTAACTTTAGTAGTAGTCATAGTAGGAATAAACAGTAACTTTAGTAGTAGTCATAGTAGGAATAAACAGTAACTTTAGTAGTAGTCATAGTGGGAATAACTAGTAACTTTAGTAGTAGTCATAGTGGGAATAACTAGTAACTTTAGTAGTAGTCATAGTAGGAATAACTAGTAACTTTAGTAGTAGTCATAGTGTGAATAAACAGTAACTTTAGTAGTAGTCATAGTAGGAATAAACAGTAACTTTAGTAGTAGTCATAGTGGGAATAAACAGTAACTTTAGTAGTAGTCATAGTAGGAATAACTAGTAACTTTAGTAGTAGTCATAGTAGGAATAAACAGTAACTTTAGTAGTAGTCATAGTGGGAATAACTAGTAACTTTAGTAGTAGTCATAGTGGGAATAACTAGTAACTTTAGTAGTAGTCATAGTAGGAATAACTAGTAACTTTAGTAGTAGTCATAGTGTGAATAAACAGTAACTTTAGTAGTAGTCATAGTAGGAATAACTAGTAACTTTAGTAGTAGTCATAGTAGGAATAAACAGTAACTTTAGTAGTAGTCATAGTGGGAATAACTAGTAACTTTAGTAGTAGTCATAGTAGGAATAACTAGTAACTTAAGTAGTAGTCATAGTAGGAATAAACAGTAACTTTAGTAGTAGTCATAGTAGGAATAACTAGTAACTTTAGTAGTAGTCATAGTGGGAATAACTAGTAACTTTAGTAGTAGTCATAGTAGGAATAACTAGTAACTTTAGTAGTAGTCATAGTAGGAATAAACAGTAACTTTAGTAGTAGTCATAGTGGGAATAACTAGTAACTTTAGTAGTAGTCATAGTGGGAATAACTAGTAACTTTAGTAGTAGTCATAGTGTGAATAAACAGTAACTTTAGTAGTAGTCATAGTAGGAATAAACAGTAACTTTAGTAGTAGTCATAGTAGGAATAAACAGTAACTTTAGTAGTAGTCATAGTAGGAATAAACAGTAACTTTAGTAGTAGTCATAGTGGGAATAACTAGTAACTTTAGTAGTAGTCATAGTGGGAATAACTAGTAACTTTAGTAGTAGTCATAGTAGGAATAACTAGTAACTTTAGTAGTAGTCATAGTGTGAATAAACAGTAACTTTAGTAGTAGTCATAGTAGGAATAAACAGTAACTTTAGTAGTAGTCATAGTGGGAATAAACAGTAACTTTAGTAGTAGTCATAGTAGGAATAACTAGTAACTTTAGTAGTAGTCATAGTAGGAATAAACAGTAACTTTAGTAGTAGTCATAGTGGGAATAACTAGTAACTTTAGTAGTAGTCATAGTGGGAATAACTAGTAACTTTAGTAGTAGTCATAGTAGGAATAACTAGTAACTTTAGTAGTAGTCATAGTGTGAATAAACAGTAACTTTAGTAGTAGTCATAGTAGGAATAACTAGTAACTTAAGTAGTAGTCATAGTAGGAATAAACAGTAACTTTAGTAGTAGTCATAGTAGGAATAACTAGTAACTTTAGTAGTAGTCATAGTGGGAATAACTAGTAACTTTAGTAGTAGTCATAGTAGGAATAACTAGTAACTTTAGTAGTAGTCATAGTAGGAATAAACAGTAACTTTAGTAGTAGTCATAGTGGGAATAACTAGTAACTTTAGTAGTAGTCATAGTGGGAATAACTAGTAACTTTAGTAGTAGTCATAGTGTGAATAAACAGTAACTTTAGTAGTAGTCATAGTAGGAATAAACAGTAACTTTAGTAGTAGTCATAGTGGGAATAAACAGTAACTTTAGTAGTAGTCATAGTAGGAATAACTAGTAACTTTAGTAGTAGTCATAGTGGGAATAACTAGTAACTTTAGTAGTAGTCATAGTGGGAATAACTAGTAACTTTAGTAGTAGTCATAGTGGGAATAAACAGTAACTTTAGTAGTAGTCATAGTAGGAATAACTAGTAACTTTAGTAGTAGTCATAGTGGGAATAACTAGTAACTTTAGTAGTAGTCATAGTGGGAATAACTAGTAACTTTAGTAGTAGTCATAGTGGGAATAACTAGTAACTTTAGTAGTAGTCATAGTAGGAATAAACAGTAACTTTAGTAGTAGTCATAGTAGGAATAACTAGTAACTTTAGTAGTAGTCATAGTAGGAATAACTAGTAACTTTAGTAGTAGTCATAGTGGGAATAACTAGTAACTTTAGTAGTAGTCATAGTAGGAATAACTAGTAACTTTAGTAGTAGTCATAGTAGGAATAAACAGTAACTTTAGTAGTAGTCATAGTGGGAATAACTAGTAACTTTAGTAGTAGTCATAGTGGGAATAACTAGTAACTTTAGTAGTAGTCATAGTGTGAATAAACAGTAACTTTAGTAGTAGTCATAGTAGGAATAAACAGTAACTTTAGTAGTAGTCATAGTGGGAATAAACAGTAACTTTAGTAGTAGTCATAGTAGGAATAACTAGTAACTTTAGTAGTAGTCATAGTGGGAATAACTAGTAACTTTAGTAGTAGTCATAGTGGGAATAACTAGTAACTTTAGTAGTAGTCATAGTGGGAATAACTAGTAACTTTAGTAGTAGTCATAGTGGGAATAACTAGTAACTTTAGTAGTAGTCATAGTAGGAATAAACAGTAACTTTAGTAGTAGTCATAGTAGGAATAACTAGTAACTTTAGTAGTAGTCATAGTGGGAATAAACAGTAACTTTAGTAGTAGTCATAGTAGGAATAACTAGTAACTTTAGTAGTAGTCATAGTAGGAATAAACAGTAACTTTAGTAGTAGTCATAGTAGGAATAACTAGTAACTTTAGTAGTAGTCATAGTAGGAATAACTAGTAACTTTAGTAGTAGTCATAGTAGGAATAACTAGTAACTTTAGTAGTAGTCATAGTAGGAATAAACAGTAGCTTCAACAGTAGTAACTTCATTACTAGTAGGAATAACTAGCAATTTAGAAGTAGTCAGATGAAAAACTAGTAGCTTTAGATGTAGCAGCAGTAGTAACTTTAGTAGTAGTAACCGTTGTCATAGTTGCTGTTAGCTGTGAAACTAGTAACACTAGTAGTAGTAGTAGGAATAATCATAGTAGGAAAAACTAGTAACTTTAGTAGTAGCAGTAGTAACTTTAGTAGTAGTAGTCATATTATTATTGTAAATAGCAACATTAATCAGTAATGTGTGTGTGTGTGTGTGTGTGTGTGTGTGTGTGTGTGTGTGTGTGTGTGTGTGTGTGTGTGTGTGTGTGTGTGTGTGTGTGTGTGTGTGTGTGTGTGTGTGTGTGTGTTGTGCGTGTGTGTGTTACCTGTGGTATCTCCACTATCTCCAGGCTCTCAGAGGTCAAAGGTGACGGCTCATTCACTGGGATTCTGGCGGTCTTTCTCTTCAGATACAGAACTGTAAACAACAAACCTGCCAACACAGCGTCAGGTGAGTCGCAAACTATTTATTCAACATCTGCTGGATTTAATAATTTTTCAAGTGAATTGTTGTTTATTGATATAGAAACTCTCAGAATGCGGCGCTCATGCAGCAGCTTTTAGAATAAATAGCAGAACATATCACAACATCTTCTGTGGTGAATCCACTAATAGACTCACCTGTTATGATTAACATGAGGAGGACGTTCAGGCTGACTGAGCTGAATATGATCGGCTCCTTCTGCCATATTTTCTGGTTGTTTGGTGCATTTGTGGCAGTGATGGAGGCGTCTGGAAAAAGAAAAAAGACAAAGATGAACAAGGAAACTGAAGAGAGACACTGACAAATTAAAGTTTTATCAAATAGATGCACTGCAAAAAAATAGTCCAATATTAAGTCAAATTATTTAACATTATCTTATTTCATTGGCAGATAGTTTTGCTTATTTCAAGTGTTTCTTCCTGATTTTGGTCAAATATAAATGAGATGAAGTCAAATATTTTAATCAAGTTTTCTAAAACCAAGATTAAATCAACCAATAAACAACCAAGAAACAAACTTAAAATCAGCTGAATCATTGACTAATGGAATAAGAATATTCATGATAATTATATTCAATATCAAATCAACTGTACTGCCAGATTATTGATTCAATAAATTACAATAAATTGTACAAATGTTGTACATAGCAGCATGTTTTGTTGCAGTGGAAATATAAAGGAAGGAGCTACAGCTGCTGTTTATCTAAGACTTTAGTTATTAAAAAACTCAAATTAGGAGCATGAAATATGTCCTTGTGAAGAGTTTATTCTATTATGAAGCTGCCGATGTTTCTGTTAGCTCTATAATTAATAGAAAAAATCAGATGATGAATCCTTTCTAACCCCAAAACATGCAGGTTACTGTTTTAAAATCTCCTCCTCTAAAATCCTGAAAAATAAATTACATAGTAGTTTTGTCCAACTGTGTCCCATCGCAAAACTAAAACCATTCCTCTATTTCAATAACCATGCATTCATTGTGTTTTTAACCCTCCTTTTTGATATTATCGTTGTGAATAATTGCTGCCTCTTTTTATAGGTTTTATTTGAATTTAAATCAGTTTAATTCCAATGAATACCTTCTATATTTATATTTACTGTATATATGGCAGGAGAGAGTGTATTAATACTGTCCCATGTTTAAAACACACTCAATCCACAGAGAAACAGACACAGCCTGTATTCAGAAACTGTGCCTTAAAACAAGCAGTCATGACTTCCGTGAAGTTGTGATGTCACTACTATACAGTCACCACCAACAGCCATGTAAAGAGGAGGAGGAGAGGCTTAGAAAGAAGCTGGAGAAAAGAAGTGGAAAACTATACTGAGATGATCTTTGCTGCTTCAAATCTTGTTGTTGATGTCAAAATTCACAATAAAAAACAGGAAAGTTGGAGAATATGAGACATTTAAAATAATCAGTTAACTACCCAACGACCCAAAAAAGACAGAGATCAATTTACAGGAATCCAGTAATAGTTAACAACTTAGACATCCAGCTTTCCTGCAGTAATGGACTTAAATAAACAAGTTTCTCTGGTTAATTAACCCCCGTCTGTATATCAGCATGGATGAAGCCTGATGTCTGGGTCTTTTCTAGGACTAGAGCTCTAGAGCTAAGCAGAACCCCATGATCTAGACCTAGTTAGTCAGGAGTTCATCCTACAGCAACATCATCCACATCAGACCTCTGGGCTGTCACATCATCATCCTAAACTATGACAATTTATAGAAAAACTGAAAAATCAAGTTGTTCTAAAACTGTTGACCAGTGGTATAACTGTCCACAAGATACTGAAGGTGTGTATTAGTGTTGTCAGTGAAGGTCTGAGCTCATCAGGTTAAGAAAGTGTAAATGTTAAAGTGTAAATCTTACCTGATTCAAGGCGGATCGTCCCCTCATAGTGAATAGTGCCATTTACCTTCCTGGCCCAGAAATAAAGCCTGCAGTCCTCTGCAGTGACGTTTGTTATCACCAGTCTGTTTTCCAAGACTGAATATTTGGTTTTTAATTCAGGAGAGCCATATAAGGGATTATTGTCAGTTTTACCAAAAGTGCGGAGAATTTTCACTTTAAACTGATTGTGGATCTCCATGAACCAGTAGATGTCTGAACTGTCCTCAGAACAGTTTAAGGTGACATTCTGACCCAGTTTCACCTCAACCTCAGTCAGGACCTCAGCCTCAACACCGACCAGAACCAGCAGCAGGATCCTCCACAGAAGCTCCATGATCACCAGCTTGAAACGCAGCCTCAAACAGCAGCGAGAAAAGAGACGTTCACTTCCGATTTCACAAGGTTATTTGTTGTTTGAAAGATCTCTCGGACTGAACCGCAGTGCTGTCAAATGACAGTTTCAGCAGAGTCTTGACAACAGGAAGTGAAACTCATCCTCAGTTAGTTGTCTGAAGCAGGAAGCTGTGGCATCTGAGTACGAGATGCAAGGTTTTCAGGTGATAGTCACAGTTAGAGATCGAAGATTTAAAATCTGAAAACACTGAAGAAACGGATTTATCCACAGCAGTAGAAATCCAGTAAAAATGGCTACTACAACACTAATATAACAAGAGTAACAGTCGTACTAGTACTAGTAATACTTAATGATAGTTGTACTACTAATAACAGTATTAGTAGTTAGTTAGAATTAGAATTAATTGAGGTGTAACTTTAACATCAATAGTAAAAGCTTTGTTAATCACGGTACCAGGAGGAATAACAGTACATGTACTTAGTACTTCTGATTTTTAATTTATAAGCTATAATATGGACCATTGTTGCTGCAATGAAATCTGAGGTTATTTCTAAAGTTTATGATGTTATTACACTACTAGTACAACATAGTTACAGTACTGATAGCAGTTGTTGTAGTAGTAGCGTAGTAATAGAAGTAACACCATTAAAGTATTAGTGGAAGAGAAAAGTACTAGTAACAGTATTTAAAGGAGTAGAAGTACTTGAACAGTTAGTTATAATCATATTAGAATCAATACTGCTGGTAAAATAATGTTATAGTAATAATATTTGTAGAAATATTGATAGTATAATAGTTCCAGGATGTAGTATTGTAGTATCAGTAGTAGTAAAAACAACATGACAGTAGTAGTAACAGTAATAAATGCAGTAAATGTACTGGTTTCATGTTGAAGTGGCTCCATCTAGTGTCAGGAAGTCGTTACTGTTCAAAGTCGCCAACAAACAAACACTCAGCTGCAGATTCAGATTTTATTTACCTCGCTTTTAACCTTGAATGCAAATCAGAAAATATTTATTTAAGGTGCAAGTTCTCTTCACTTCAAAATTAGTGCAGCATTTGTCATGAAATGGATAAAAGGAGTTGGATCAAGTTGTTTTCAGAAGTATTTCAGACGTTTTTCTGTGTAACATAAAGCACTTTGTCCTCAGGTCAGTAAAACCTGCAGAATAAACCTTTAACAAGGAAGGAAAATGGTGAAATTGACATCTCTGCAAGATATGTTCAATGCACTTAATACACAGTCACAATACAGAAAAACAGCATGAATAACTTCCATTATCAGAGCTCCAAAATCCTAAAAGATATTTTTTAAACAATCCTCGTCACTTTTAACAAAGCACTTCAACTTTAAACTTCAAAATATAAAAACAAGCTGAAGCTATATTTAACATATATATATAATAATACAACTACATATATAATGAGGAATGATAAACAGTTGAGGTGAATAAAGGTGGAATTTAAAATCATGTTTCAGCCCAAGTGAATGATGTCACAACTGCAGATTCAATTATACTAATTAAACTGTAAATACCACAATAAATACACACTCAACCAGCTCAATACATAATAACAGACACAATAACAAAGTTTCTTTTTGCAATTATAACAGAAAAAGATCACAGATCAATAAATTATAAAATGCAAAGGTTAACAATATTTGTTGTTTTTTATTTTAATTTCCATGTTGAAAATATGTTTTAACAATTTAAAGTGTTTTTTTTGTCCGTTGAGGAGGAAAAACTCCCTAAAAACCCTTTAACGGGAAAAAAGACAGAAAAAACCTCATGATTTCTCTCCCAGCTGAGACAGATGTGCAACAGATGTTCTGTAACACACTGTTGTCAATTGGTTTTGTACTGTTTTTGATAAAAAATACAATTGGAGTATTAAAATAAAATATAAGTTCTTTGTAAGTCCTTCACTTCTAAAGACCATAACAATAAATAAATAATTTCAAGTAGAAAATGGTGGAGAATGCAACAGGATGCTGTGTCGTTAATATGGTTAGTATATGTTAGTTTCAGCAAAGATCTGTGACCTTTAGTTAAAGGCTGATCATTAGATATTTGTCTTATTTGTTATTAAAGCCTAATATCACTGTGCAGCCTGAGGGGATTCTTACTCTTAATTATTTCTGTTGAGATGCTTCTTGGAACTGTTGTTGTGTCCTGTTGCAGCTTCAGAAAAGAAAACTTCTATATTTGACCTTTTAGCTGATAGTTTAGTTTAACCTGACCAGAACAAGCAGCGGCAGCAGCAGCAGCAACTGGACCGAGGCTGATGTTCCTGCAGAGTTGTCAGGATGTGAAGGAGGCGTCGCCTCTACTACAGCACGTTTACCTGCAACAACAAGGATTTAAAACATGGAGGTTAGGTTTTAACGAGGAGAAGACAGACAGAATTTATTTGAGAACATTTTTCAGACAAAAACACCAAATATTTTCTGGTACCGGCTCCTCAAATGTGATGATTTCCAGGCTTCTCCAGAGGTTAACCCAAGTTAAAGAGTATGAATTTACCTCAACATAATGATTAAATTATTCTTCCGCCCCATATTTATTAGCCTTTATTTATGAATAAGAACCAAAAATTAATTGCAAAAAAGTGAAATAATGCAGCCTTGTTTATTCACCGTGTCACAATGTTTCCTGATGGTAGGAAGAATACTCCATTACTCATAAATACAAATCCAAAAACAGATTAAAATATGTATAAATATATTGTTTTTGGTATCAAGTTGAATTATCTTGAATTATCTGATTGCATTGACAGATCATTTTGCTTATTTCAAGTTCTGACCCATATTTTTGTCTTTTTATCTTATATTTTTTGCCCGTCTGGAAGCACGGATATTCTCCCTTCAGCTTGGATTTATTCTCTAAAAAGTGTTAAACTTCTACATCAGTGCAGTTTGTTCTGTGGGTTAATTTACTTACTGCCTCTAAAACAACTGCTGCAGCTTCACAATGCACCGATGACTCTGACCAGCAGGCGGCAGTGTTTTATTTATATTAGTCCCACATCTGGGACCCACAAACAGGAACACATGGTGTTTGTCAGTATATATTTATCTGTTGCTCTTAAATTGTTTTTCTTGCCATGTTTCCTGCCTTTTTTTAACTAAATGGCCTCAATCCTTCTCAGGAACATGAAACAGACTCCTAAAGGCTTCTACCTCCTGACCTGCAGCAGCAGTCCCTGATTTCACAGAGATCCTGGTAGGATTATTCATCTAAAACCCACAAATTAAATGCAGCAAAACGGCACCAAACAAATCCAACTGAAGCTGAACATTACACTACTCACAATAAGTTAGGGATATTCCTATTTACATGAATACTTTTCCCATTTGGTCTGAATTTTAATGAAATAAGTAAAATGATCTTTCAATTTGTAGTGATACCACAAAGCAAAACTTTGCAGTGGTCTCATATTTTTTTCAGAGGAACCAGGAGTGGAATAAAGTCACCCAAGAACAATAGTAAAGACTGTGGAGATCATATCAAGATGCATGAAAGCTGCGATTAAAAATAATGGTTAATGCACCAAATCTTGATTTCTGAACTCTTCTGAAGTGAAAACATTACTATTATGTTGTTTTAAAATGGTTGCCAATAGTTTATAGACTCCAACTAGAATGCTCCTTTTGCCCAAACATATATCAATGAGTAGTAAAATCAGAAAAAGCTATAAAACAGCAACTGCTGCTGTTAATGTGCATTGATTTAAACTCCTGCCGTTCCTGCGTGAGGTTCTGTCACAGTTGACACTTTGCACCTTTCAACAATCTTCTGATAACAAGAAATTCCTTCTGATTAGTCGTTTTAATTCGAGTTGCTCTCAGATGATTACGAAACACTTGCATTTGATTAGATTCTACTGTCCCCGGAGGGAAATTCCTTTTTGACAACATCAACATAACAAGTGGTTACGAAATCACAAGTAGATCAGAGTTCCTACAGCTTCCTTCAAGTCTTTACAAGACCATTTATATAGAATACCTTTTACACAGACCTAAAAATATACTTGTGTCTGTACAGTAAATAATGAAAATCAACAATAATAAATAAGTTTTTGTGAATATGTTCAGGTATTAAACGTGTACTACGTCCATATAAAATATTTTTTCACTAAAACCTCAGCTGTAGTAGTTAGTTCATTGGGAATATGATGAACTGTTTTCTGGTTAAATGTTGATGGAAAGGTGACGGTAACATTCTAGTTTATCAGAGTTTGATGATGTTATTCTACACTCTTTATTATCTTTTTTATGATTATAAAGATCATATATATGTATCGACATATTATTATTATTATATATGTTATTATATTAGATAATTGCCTCTCCACTCATAATAGTGCTGGTGACAATTTGCTAAGATTTTTAAACAGAATTTAAAAATCTGCTGATGCAGAAATGTTCTATTGTTGTTAGCGTCTAATTATTAAAATCATCACAGATGCTAACCACTATTAACTATTTGATTTATTTAATCGATTTTTCAAAGATTGGAATCTATGGTTTTATGTTGTTATGCTAAATATTAAAGAATAGAAAGTAGAAGAAATGACAGATGTATTCAACAAAGGAAAATGAGGAAAAATGGAAACTTTCCTGTTTTTAAACAACCTTCATGGCCGATTGAGAAAAAGATTTTGGAGTTAATGAAGTCGTACAAAGACAACATTACAGCAGAAATCAATGCATTACAGTAATCTGTAGTTAAGTATGACCATCTGCGTTAGTACTTCAGTAACTCAATTACCGCAGACGCTAGCACGCAGCAGGACTAGTGGGAACTAGTTTGTGATGTGAAGAGTTTGAACAAACCAGTGACAGTGAGCTGGATCCTATGCAGGGATCCGTCGGCGACCCGGATGTGACAATCGTAGCTGCCGGCGTCAGCCTGCTGGACGTTCTGCAGGTAGATGGAGAAGTTCCCCTTGGCGAACAGCTCAGGGTAACTATCCACGCGGCCTTTGAATTTGGAACTCTGGCTGTGATAGTTGGGGATGCTGTTTTCGATGTCCAGGACGATGCTGTCGTCCTTGTCCCTCCACCTGATGGTGACTTTGGGAGGCAGAAGGCTGCTGTAGATGCAGGGAAGCAGCACGTTGTCTCCCACGTAAACCTGGACTTCAGACTGGCAGCTCACTGGGAGAAAGACAGAACAACTTCCTGAAACTACCGCTGCCTGGACCTGGGCTCACTTTGAGACTTCCTTTTCAAAATAAAGCACGAGTAAGACATGTCATGTCAAGTTCAAGACATGGCAGTTTAATATATCCTTTGAAAAATAAAACAGAATAACAGATATATGACATGTCAGTTTGACATTTGGTTTTCAAAGTAAAACTAGGATATATGACATGTCAGTTTGATATTTCCTTTTCAAAATAAAACAGAATAATGGATATATGACATGTCAGTTTAATGTATCCTTTTCAAAATAAAATTAAATAACATACACAACATGTCAGTTAGATATTTTGTTTTCAAAATCAGAATACCTGAAATCCTCCAATTTTTTTTTATTTTAAAACGAAATAACAGAAAAACTAAATTGAAAAAAGGTCAGATTTTCCTTTCTGCAACTTCCCTTTCTCGTCTTCCCTTTCTTATTGTTATAAACATGACAACAACGGACTGGAAGTGGAAGTGGAACAACTTCAAAATAAAACTCACTCTCTTTCTACGCTCCATCTTTCACATTTATTCTACTAGAGTGAAAGTATAACAGCAGATATTTATAATCAGACTGACCCATGTAGAAACAGTGAACAATGATGATCCACAGAGGAATGTGTCCAAAACTGTGGAGGAAAAAAAAGATAATAAATTACTGAAAACATGACATCATCAAACACAGTAGTTATTATAAAGTCAATAATAATAATGTAATTTTCCATTTAATCGATTAGTGTACAAAATAATAACCTGCAACCCAAAACTCATATACACTTCAAACCTACACAAAAATTAAATTAATTAAAATAATTAGTAGCCGTACATTTAGAAACCCAAATATACAAGTAAACCTTCTTTAGGGACGGCCTACAAGAGACGTTTTTTTTATTTAATTAAAAAAGGTCTTTGCACAATAATGAGGCAAATAGTGTTTAACGTGTTTATTCTTGAACAACTGATTTGTTCACATAGTCTTTCTTTTCTTTATAGGAGATAAAGAAAAGAAAGACACACAAGAAGTTTAATAAACTTCTCTGTCTCTCAAATACATATCGAAACTTCTTCAAAGACTTGTTGCAGGTATCACAGTAACCTGCAAACATCCTGCAGCCTGCAAGCAAGTTATTCTGCTGATTCAACATCTTCTGTCTGACGATTTACAGTCAACATTTACCTGCTGTGGGGTTGAAGTTCAGTTTATTTATGTTACCTACTGTGCACTTTATGTGTAATCTACCCTACTCGTTGTAGTGTATGGTACATATATCCTATATTATATTGTATTTGTTATGTATATATAGTATGTGTGCAATATTTTCCTTTCTTGCATGTCACTTGTCTACTGCTGTTGCTAATGCAGTTTCCCCACCGTGGGACAAATAAAGGGTTATCTTATCTTATCTTATTTACCTGCTGCAGATTTAAAGTTCGGTTTATTTAAGTCAACTTGTTGATCCGTTGTTGAGCATTACAGCATTTAATAGTAACACAAACCGGAAAAAACACGCACTTTTGACGCCTACTAATGCATAGGCCTTCTAAGGTCGCTAAATGTGGCTGTCAATCCTTAAGTTGACCTAAAGAAACGCTAGAGACCACAAAAGTTAATATTGTCTTAAAAGTTAAGATTTTCTTAACTTTTGACACAACACATTCGTTAGCTTCGTGTTATTAGCCTCGCCCAGCTAGGCCACACTGTAGCACTAGCTAACTAGCGTTAGCATGACGCTTAATTGACATCCACACACCTTGTTACAGCGGCCATGGTGATCATCTGTCCGCTAAAGGTTTGTTTTAGAGCACAAAATAAGTATAAGTATTTACACGATTTATTTTTACTGTTTTTAGGTTCACGTTCTTCTTCTTTCACTAATACCAATGCGTCGGCCTCGTACGTAACACGTCACACTACGTAATTTGCGTGAGTTTACCCTGTGAGGTCAGTTTCTCAGTTTTATTTACTTTTGACAATTTATAACCATCATTTATTAATCTAAAAATGTGTAAATGTTCCTTACTATACAGTTTTTTTGTTGTTTGAACTGTCTCATAATGGGAAAAGGTGGAAATCACATTAATTAACGCCTAAATTACAAGTACTGCATTTATAATCCTACTGAATTTATAGTTCAGTTTATTGAAGTAAACATTTTCCTGCTTTGGGTTTATAAGTCAATTTTATTTACCTACAACAGGTTCAAAGTTCAGTTTATTTAATTAAACTTTATTTACCTACAACAGGTTCGTAGTTCAGTTTATTTAATTAAACTGTATTTACCTACAACAGGTTCGTAGTTCAGTTTATGTAATTAAACTGTATTTACCTACAACAGGCTCATAGTTCAGTTTATTTAATTAAACTGTATTTACCTACAACAGGTTCGTAGTTCAGTTTATTTAATTAAACTGTATTTACCTACAACAGGTTCATAGTTCAGTGTATTTAAGTCAACATTTACTGCTGCATGGTTCAGTTTACTGCATTTATAATCCGGCTGAATTTAAAGAATAGAAGTATTACCAACTATCTATGCTTAAGCTAGTTTAAACTGCTTCATAGGGTCAGCTGATATATTTGAGGGTTATGAGACTGTATAGATAAAAATAAGTTCTGATACATACAATTCAATTAACTTTTAGATTTTTTTTTAATCTTAACATATTCATTAGGAAATAAAGAGTTGTGTCTTATTTGGGCCTCAAACTGTTGAGTGAGTATTTAGGGAAGTGAATCTTTGCTGGAACAACTCTGAAATCTGAAGATTAAACTCAGTGTTATGTTATCATATGTAAAGGTTTAATTGGAAAAGTATGAAGCTGAAGCATTGTGTTTGCTGTCACCAGGATTTAAAAAACACTGAGATCACAACAACTGACTCGGATATGAAGGCATGTGAAACTAGTGTTTCAAACATGGCAGGGAACACCTTGTCCCACATGGAATGAGGATATTCAGGTTTTTATTTATTAGACAGACATCTGTGTGCATTATCCAAACATGGTAACCAAGGGGTCAGATTTCAGACGTATGATAAGCATGTGCAAAGAATGTAGAGATTTCTTTCCAAGACAAAAAGGCAGGAGAGAAAAAGACCATATTCAGACTTGTTTCAACACAAATAAAATACTCTGCTGTGGATGTATAGCAAGTTTTCTACACACAAAGCAGGTAATTATCTGAAGTACATTAAAACTGCATCAGCTCATGATAGTGAAATACTTTACTGCGGTAGGAGTCAGGGCTGTACACACTGAATCAGTGTCTGTTGACAGACAGGAACTGAAAGAATGGAAAACAGTTTCATTTCTTTTTCTGGAAAATTCTGCTGCTGTTGCATCATTTTGAGATTCATCAGAAACAGTTTTCATCAAACACAAAACAGCAAACCTGTACCTTTCTTATATTTTACACATTTTATGTTGTAAACATTCTATTTTATATTATTAAATATAAATGTAATACTTGACTTTTATGGTGCTGCTTGTATTTTATGTTAAATTGTGCCATAACATGTACATGCAATCCTACTACTTCTGATTAATGGAGTATTCATATTGAATTTTATTTAAATTGTATTTAATTTGTTTTTATTGTTGTTGCCTGAGTATTTCAGGGAGTTCATTTATTTATTTTTATTACCATTTTAATAACTGAACATAAACAAAATTTGATTACTCAAAAAGATAATTTGCTCCAACTATTTTTATATAAATGATTTTTTAAAGACTTTGTGACTTTAAAACATAATTCATAAGACACAATGACTTTAATTTAATTTTAAATGAATTAACAGAGATATTTCAGTGTAAATGACTAAGTTGATTAACACGGCACATCAAAAGCTTATAAGAAGTGTTCAAATCAATGAGTTAGTAGAACCCCTGTAACGCTGTTGGGTTTAATATTTATTTATACAAGTGTGATGTGTGAAGCCTCCACTGAGCAGCACAATAACTGAGAATAAACTTCATCATTCTCTAAATTCTGATTACTAGATTTTTAGTAACAGGAGCCCATATACTTGTACTTTTATATCCTGTAATTAAGTACATTTAATATCAGAAAATTATTTTTCACCCAGTTGTGTTTCAGTCTTATAGATAATAATAATACTAACTGGAGGATAAAAAAGTAGGATTTGGAAATAATACTTATTTTGGCTAAATATAAAAACCCTCAATATTTGCTGCATATTTAAATTGAATAATACTGTATACAAATATGTAAAATGTTGTAATATTCAAAAAGTCCAGTATTTTATGTAGTTTAATACCTGGCTGATTTTGTGTTATTTCTTTTCTAGTTACTATTGCGCTTATCTCGCTCATTTTTTGTGAATTTTTATATTTCTTGAATACAGTTTTCGGTGCAGTGGCAATTAAATAAATGCATCACCAAATGTTTCAGCGTTTTCTGGTTGAAAGGCGCCATCTTGTGGCTCCAGTGGGAATAACCAAGGGCGCGGCTCAGGCGACGCGTCGACGTCCCTCAGCGGCGGCCATATTGGTACGGTCCATCCCCAGCTGGAATCTGAATCTCCAACTGCAACAAGTGAGAGGTCTGCACACACAAAAATACTCATAATAATAATTAGAGGCTAACAACAATTTAACATTATTTATGCATCAGCATATTTTTAAATTCTCTTTTAAAAACTTAGCAAATTGTCACTATCACGACTGTGAGTGGAGAGGCAATTATCTGAAATTGAACTTGAGTTTGACACTCTTTTTCTAGGAGGAGAAATGAGCCAAACTTTTTACAGAAGGAGATATAATATATGACAGAGATGGCTACACCAGACCCTACTAATTATTAATTCATAATCATCTAATTTCATTAATTCATTGTTAACATTTAATAATAATAATTATTAACAAGAAGAAAAATTAACAATAATTACTTTTAACATTTTAATTTAATTCCTAATGATTTTATTTAATCCATTTAATTATTAACATTTTAATAATATTAATACTACTACTAATAATAAATACATTTAACATTTAATTTAATTTAATTCCATGTAATTAGTAGTTATTAAGGATTAACTTGTTTCATGTTGTGTGTCGTATATGTTCTATTATAAATAAGATAAATACACGTTTATTTATTTATAATAGAATATATAGGTTAAATGACCGACATTTAACCTCTGTCATTTTAACAGTTAAAACCGTTAAAGAAGAAAAAACACTTCTCCCATGATGCACCAAGTCCGTGGAAGCGTTATGGCGCTCTTTCCTTATATACTGATATTTATGGCTCTCTAATAATAATAATAATAATAATAATAATAATAATAATAAATGTGGCCCGGGATGAAACTGAGTTTGACGCCCCTCGTCTAAGTGAGCGAGCAGCCCGACACAAGATGGCGGCCGTGTGCGGACGCAGATTCATTGGGAGGAAACTTTAGAGGAGTTATCGAGTGTTCTATGTACATCTATGGAAATAACAGGATTCTACACAGGATGTGGTCGTCATAAAAAGTGAAAGTAAGAAGTTCTAGCTGCTGTGAGCGGAGCTGTGTCCCAACACAGAGATAAAGTCAGAAACCACCAGTGAGTGATGGGGATCTCAGGTGAGTTAAATATCAGGAAAAGAGGAGAATGGGAAACTTATAGGGTACAGGAGACTTTCTGTCGGTCAAACTGCTTTTTTTCTTCGCTTTAAACGTGATACAGCAGCTAGTTAGCTACGGTCGTATTTTCAGGAAACTAATTTAAGAAAAATGCGTCATAGCCGTTTCCACGGACTTGGTGCATAATAGGACATGTGTTTTTTCTTCTTTAACGGTTTTAAGGTTAAATCCTTAACCCTTTAAAGTTTTAATCCTTCTTGTTACGCCGACTAGCAATCACCAATGTTCATGTAACACACCAAAATGTCGACAAGAAACTCAGCTACAAGTGTATATCAACCATTATTAGCTTAACAAAACATAATTGCAACGCTAAACAATAATATGAGCACATAGCGAAAACATGAATCGGTGACTTTATGTATTTCCGTGACCATATTTCTCCAACACTGTATTCTCCGTCAGTAAACAGGGCGCCGCTAGAAAGCTCACACTCTGATCGACACAGAGGTACCAAGCTTGTTTCTATAAGATGAACACTCACTCCTCAGTCTTTCCATGAACCGCGAAAAAAACTATTTCTTTTTACTGATACGATAAATTATGTCTTATCTCTGCTATTTTTCAATAAAAACTTGTTTCGGAGCTCATAAAACGCTGCAATCTGCTGCTTCTAAACCTTCTTCATCATTTCGAAGTTATTTTTATTCAATCCACGCTGTTTCTGAAGTCAGAGACCAGAAGTCAGAGACCAGATTATTTAGTGTGAAGTCGCTCTGTATCACGTATCTTTGTAAAACACGCCCTGACGTGTCCCTCTGGTGCGTGATACGTCAGATTAGATCACATGACTCGATTCTATTGGCTGTGACGCTTCCATAGAGGTGTAAATCACCCAAATAGGATCCAATAGGGTCTCAGATATCACCCTGTCTGTCCCTCCTCCCGTCCAGCTTTACGCACTCAGCCCAGCTCAACGCATACACTCACCGGCCACTTTATTAGGTACACCTGTCCAACTGCTCGTTGACGCTTAATTTCTAATCAGCCAATCACATGGCGGCAACTCAGTGCATTTAGGCATGTAGACATGGTCAAGACAATCTCCTGCAGTTCAAACCCAGCATCAGTTTGGGGAAGAAAGGTGATTTGAGTGACTTTGAACGTGGCATGGTTGTTGGTGCCAGAAGGGCTGGTCTGAGTATTTCAGAAACTGCTGATCTACTGGGATTTTCACACACAACCATCTCTAGGGTTTACAGAGAATGATCCGAAAAAGAACAAATATCCAGTGAGCGGCAGTTCTGTGGGCGGAAATGCCTTGTTGATGCCAGAGGTCAGAGGAGAATGGCCAGACTGGTTTGAGCTGATAGAAAGGCAAGAGTGACTCAAATAACCACCCGTTACAACCAAGGTAGGCAGAAGAGCATCTCTGAACGCACAGTACGTCCAACTTTGAGGCAGATGAGCTACAGCAGCAGAAGACCACGCCGGGTGCCACTCCTTTCAGCTAAGAACAGGAAACTGAGGCTACAATTTGCACAAGCTCATCGAAATTGGACAATAGAAGATTGGAAAAACGTTGCCTGGTCTGATGAGTCTCGATTTCTGCTGCGACATTCAGATGGTAGGGTCAGAATTTGGCGTCAACAACATGAAAGCATGGATCCATCCTGCCTTGTATCAACGGTTCAGGCTGGTGGTGGTGGTGTAATGGTGTGGGGAATATTTTCTTGGCACTCTTTGGGCCGCTTGGTACCAATTGAGCATCGTTGCAACGCCACAGCCTACCTGAGTATTGTTGCTGACCATGTCTATCCCTTTATGACCACAATGTACCCAACTTCTGATGGCTACTTTCAGCAGGATAATGCGCCATGTCATAAAGCTGGAATCATCTCAGACTGGTTTCTTGAACATGACAATGAGTTCACTGTACTCAAATGGCCTCCACAGTCACCAGATCTCAATCCAATAGAACA
Organism: Lepturacanthus savala; assembly: GCA_030544235.1. Lineage (NCBI taxonomy): Eukaryota > Metazoa > Chordata > Actinopteri > Scombriformes > Trichiuridae > Lepturacanthus > Lepturacanthus savala. Next base: position 6,295,136 of record CM060475.1, read on the forward strand.
TCTTTGGGATGTGGTGGAACGGGAGATTCGCATCATGGATGTGCAGCTGACAAATCGGCACCAACTGTGTGATGCCATCATGTCAATATGGACCAAACTCTCTGAGGAATGCTTCCAGCACCTTGTTGAATCTATGCCACGAAGAATTGAGGCAGTTCTGAAGGCAAAAGGGGTCCAACCCATTACTAGCATGGTGTACCTAATAAAGTGGCCGGTGAGTGTATATGCCCATGAATAGATAGATAATTATTATTATATTGCATTATTATATAATGTATCATGGTACTTATATATATATATATATATATATATATATATATATATAATTATTATATAGCTTATTATATGGTATATTATGGTATATATATTATATTATTATTGTAATTTTTGAGAATGTGCCAAATGTGCCAAAATCAGATCCGCCTGGACACACCTGAACTAAAACATCTCTAAAATCAGTCTGGTTCATCTTATGAGGCTGAACATTTGTGCAATTACTTATAACACTTTATTTTACTGATCCATGGGTGAATTCAGCTACTAACACATGATTTTCAGGTGATTTTCAACCCAAATAGATGTTTTTTTTGGGGGGGCGGAGCAAATTTTTTCACTTTTTTACTTCATTCTACCTGGATGTACTTTAACACTGTACATTTTAAATTGACTTCTACAACTATCCCACAGGTGTTGGCTTTATTTTAAACCCAAGATCATTCAGAAAACGCCTGTAGTTGTGGAGATATACTACATTAAGTCTGGGCATGTAATTTTCGAGAGGTAGACTGATAAATAGGCCTAGAGTAGAAGAGGTTAAATAACATGTGATATAATAAACGTGTATTTATCGTATTCGTGTCAGAAAAAGTATTGTAAACGACACGAAACAATTTTATCCTTAATAATCATAATTATTATTGTAATTTCAGGAAGAGCAATATTATAAATGCCGAAGCTGACGTTAGCTCAGGGATGACGTCACTGACGGAAAGCAGTAACGTAACTGAAAACTAAACAGTTGAACTGAAACTCTGAGTTCACAGTGTTAATTAAGACTGAATATGTTGTGTTTTCTCTTCTAGATTCTCTTATAACTTTATTTTCCTCTTTTATAGGTAAGATTTCTACCCAGCTATAACTACGATTTAACTACGAACGGATTTAAGGACATTTTGATTGATCATTATCAGTTAATGTGTTTCAGTGTAGATATTTTAAATATTAAATGACCTGTCATATGACTAGAAAACCTTGTTTTAATTAAGCTGCTATTTCATTCTCCAGGTCATTGAATTTGGATTAGTGCGCAGAGCAGAGAGAAGAAAGGACCCATGGCCTCTACAGCACAGTCGACCTCGGCCTTAGAGTACGTCAAGAATGCCAGAACGCACCTTGAGAGAGAATTGAAGAATCACTCTGTGATTGTGAAGAACTTGTATCAGGAAGGAGTTCTCCATTCTGAAGAGGTCAATATGATAGAAAAAGAGACTCTTAGCAATGATAAAACCAGAAAGATACTGGACTCCGTCATCAGCAAAGGAGAAGATGCCTGCTATGCATTACTCAGGATTATTAACCTGAATGTGGAGCAGACCTTACAGGGGCCAATGAGTGGTGGTTCTACCTTTGACCTGCACCACTGGATCAGCTGCTTTTCCTTTAAAGAAGACAAATTTACGGATATTATCTACAAGCCCCAAACAACAAGAACTGAGGAGAGCGCGGGTAAGAGTAGGATTCACTGCAGACCACTATATACTGTATATATGTGTGTATATATATATATATATATATATATATACAATCACCGGCCACTTTATTAGGTACACCATGCTAGTAATGGGTTGGACCCCTTTTGCCTTCAGAACTGCCTCAATTCTTCGTGGCATAGATTCAACAAGGTGCTGGAAGCATTCCTCAGAGAGTTTGGTCCATATTGACATGATGGCATCACACAGTTGGTGCCGATTTGTCAGCTGCACATCCATGATGCGAATCTCCCGTTCCACCACATCCCAAAGATGCTCTATTGGATTGAGATCTGGTGACTGTGGAGGCCATTTGAGTACAGTGAACTCATTGTCATGTTCAAGAAACCAGTCTGAGATGATTCCAGCTTTATGACATGGTGCATTATCCTGCTGAAAGTAGCCATCAGAAGTTGGGTACATTGTGGTCATAAAGGGATGGACATGGTCAGCAACAATACTCAGGTAGGCTGTGGCGTTGCAACCATGCTCAATTGGTACCAAGGGGCCCAAAGAGTGCCAAGAAAATATTCCCCACACCATTACACCACCACCACCAGCCTGAACCGTTGATACAAGGCAGGATGGATCCATGCTTTCATGTTGTTGACGCCAAATTCTGACCCTACCATCCGAATGTCGCAGCAGAAATCGAGACTCATCAGACCAGGCAACGTTTTTCCAATCTTCTATTGTCCAATTTCGATGAGCTTGTGCAAATTGTAGCCTCAGTTTCCTGTTCTTAGCTGAAAGGAGTGGCACCCGGCGTGGTCTTCTGCTGCTGTAGCCCATCTGCCTCAAAGTTCAACGTACTGTGCGTTCAGAGATGCTCTTCTGCCTACCTTGGTTGTAACGGGTGGTTATTTGAGTCACTCTTGCCTTTCTATCAGCTCCAACCAGTCTGGCCATTCTCCTCTGACCTCTGGCATCAACAAGGCATTTCCACCCACAGAACTGCCGCTCACTGGATATTTGTTCTTTTTGGGACCATTCTCTGTAAACCCTAGAGATGGTTGTGCATGAAAATCCCAGTAGATCAGCAGTTTCTAAAATACTCAGACCAGCCCTTCTGGCACCAACAACCATGCCACGTTCAAAGTCACTCAAATCACCTTTCTTCCCCAAACTGATGCTGGTTTGAACTGCAGGAGATTGTCTTGACCATGTCTACATGCCTAAATGCACTGAGTTGCCGCCATGTGATTGGCTGATTAGAAATTAAGCGTCAACGAGCAGTTGGACAGGTGTACCTAATAAAGTGGCCGGTGAGTGTATATATATAGTTTATTGTTCAAACAAATGCAAGTAAAAATTCAGTATCATTTTTATTTATTTTGCAATAAATATAAAAAGTGTTGAATACATACCATTACTTCATAATGTGTTTTGCATCATACACTTGGAAATGGAAAATAATTAAATATGCACAGACTTTTACATAGGCATGGCCTACCACTTACTGGCTATGCAGTGCATACACAGAAACTTACTGACACTACCGTCTCACAGGCACCTAATGGTAAGCTGTGACTCTGCACACATGGATATAAGCAGCTTACAAGGCATTTTAAAGGAGTACCCTTTAATGAATCACAAATATCTTGATTTTATATAATGCACATGAATGTGTCATAGTGTAGTCCACGGGCCAGACCATTATTTGGTACATCTCAGGGTGGAAAAACTTAAACATAACTTTTTAAAAGATACATGTCTGTCGATGATATTTTTGGCATGATAGCCCTTTAGTGGTAGCTGATTCATAGTTATCAGCTCATGAAGTTTTCAACCCCTTAAGACAAATTCTTTTTTGACACTTGTGTATATCTCGTTGAGACTCATGGGACGGATATTTATCAAAATTTTACAATACAATGTTTGGTATCCTGTAATTGGAACCCTCTTGGCTTTCATTTACGCCCAGTTTGGATGTATATGATCAACAAAGAAATCACTAGAGTTCTTTATATAACCAATATTAATCTTTATTTTTCACAATTTTTGGCAAAACAATCTAGCTCTTTTTAGCCATGTGTCATCCATGGACATCAGAGATACAAGAACTACAATACCCTCAGGACTCTAAGATTCAGGAAATGTAAAATATACCCACACTATCTCTTTTCAGAGTTAACAATTAACAGATAACCCAAAACAACATTGTTGTTGTTTTTGCCAGTTTTCCAGTCGCCTAAAGTCTGGTCCATAGACCTGTCAGAGAGAAAGGCCTCCATCCTGCTGGAAGGAATGAAACTTCAATCAGAGAAGATACAAGTGGAGCTAATACGCTGCTCAGATGAAGAGAGTGAAGTGAGGAGTTTCCTACAGTGTCTGCCTTATATCTCACAGCTCAGGTAAGTCACATAAATACTGCAGACCATGTAGTGAATGTTCAATGAATAAGGCCATGCATCATACAGATGTATTTTATGGTGATTCATTGCTGCACCTTTTCTTAGACACTGTGAAAAAAACAATGAACCAAAATATTCATGTACACAAGGCAACAGCACACATCAAAAGCACATATAAAGAAGGAACCTTAACACATAACATGCACAGATAAGACCCAACTAAATATTAATTTAGGCCTCTACAGCCACATTTGGCTCTCTTCTTGCAGCCATACATGTATAGCGTCTCTCTGCCATCTCATGTTTGTGACCCACAATGCTTCAGGTTTGCACTTCACTGAACTACAGACACCCGACACCTGACCCACAACACTGAACATCAAGCAAAAAAGTTGCGTTCAATGCTATCAGAGCTTTCAACCAAAAAACACTTTTCCATTTTTTTATTCCATTTTTTTTATCTGTTTTAACACATTTCAAGGATTTCAATGGCTGGAAAACAGTAAATAGGCATGGCTTAAATGGATATATTTGATTGGACCCACAGATTCCATGAAATCAATGATTTTTATTTCTGAGCGTTACGGTTAAAATGTTATAGGCCAAATCATTAAGTTTGTTGTTCATCACCGGGATAAATTACACTAAATTCAACACTTTCACACAAGGTTAATTGGGTCCCCAACAATACAACCAGCTAGTGTGCAGTTGTTTGGGTGAACAGTTTCCAGACAAGTGAAGAACAGACAGAGATTACCGGAATTATAGAGAGATGGTAATCACAGCAGCTTAGAAGGGACATTGTTCAAAAATAAAAACAATAGTGTGTGTTTGTAGTTATGTACCTGAGAACAAATCCTCACTGAATATTTCCTTCTTATTGTTCCAGTTTGGAGCCTCACTACTCAGATGACGGAATCAAGTTCTTGGTGAATCTGTTCTGTGCAGCAGCAGAGAGAGAAGAGCAGACAGGAGAGAAGATACTGGAGCTGTTATTATCATTGTGCAGTTATCAAACCTTCCCTGTCATGAATTATGATGTGGACAATCAGTGTGATCTCCTACTGGATCTCTACTCCCAGGTGAAGGACTGTGAAACTAAAACAGGCAGGAGAATCCTTCCAGCATTACAGTCAGTTTTCCAGTCTCCTCCAGTCTGGACTGTAGACCTGTCAAAGAGAAAAGCCTCCATCCTGCTGGAAGTGCTGAAACTCCAACCAGAGAAGAAACATGTGAAACTGAGAGGCTTCTCAGATGAAGAGAGTGAAGTGACGAGTTTCCTACAGTGTCTGCCTTATATCTCACAGCTCAGGTAAGTCACACAAACACTGCAGACCACTGTAGTGAACATAGTGTTCACAGAGAACATGGGTTGGAAATGTATGAAATATGTTGTCAGATAAGTTAGTTTTCTATTTGTTGGGAACCATAGAGACTCAGATATTAAAAAGATTTATCACACAAAAGAGTCAAAACAACTAACCTCAAATATTTTTATTGATATTTACACATAATGAACATAGAGGAATATAAATATGTAATGAATTGTTAAATATGGGACATTAACAGGATAACCACTTCTATCAACTAAGGGTGTCATTACTTATTATTAATTATTTATAATTAGTGCAGTGACTGTTTGGAACGGGCTGATTGTTCAGCTCCAGGTTTGGCTGCTTGCAACATTCTTGTGAACTGCTCATCTGATCGACTTCACGCTCAACTCTGTTCTGTCTTGAGTCCTCATCAAACAGCCACCAAGTCTGAAACTGATTGGATGAACGGTCCTGGAGATATGTGAAGGACAGTCATACTTCTACATGCAGACAGATAGAGATCCCTTCCTTTATAGATAGATGATGGAGCTACAGCCCTACCTATTGGTTATATGACACTGAATTGGTCATGGTCACTCAGAGATATGTGAGTAGATATGTCCACATGTCCACCAAATGAGGTTGTTGTTTTTGTTCATCATCTGGCTAACTTACACTAAAATCAACACTAAGGTTAATCGGTTCCCCAACAATACACCTAGCTAGTGTGCAGTTGTTTGGGTGAACAGTTTCCAGACAAATGGAGAACAGACAAAAGAACAGACAGAGATTTATGGGATTATATTAAAGATGGTAATGGAAGCAGCTTAGAAAGGACATTGTTCAAAAATAAAAACAAATGTTCATAAATTAACAAAAACTGCACTGTTACTTTTGCACAGCTGAAAAACTATGATGTTATTTTAAATGTTGCAAATGATGTGGATGCTATACTTAGTTGTTTGTGTCTTGGGAAACAGTAATAATTCAAAATGATAGATATATTTTTTTGGTCATTCAAGTGTTTTGAATTTGATTTAATTATATTAAGGACAGAAATGTACAAGACAAAGTCCATCAGTAGTGTGTGTTTGTAGTTATGTACCTGAGAACAAATCCTCACTGAATATTTCCTTCTTATTGTTCCAGGTTGGAGCATCACCACTCAGATAAAAACATCAAGTTCTTGGTGAATCTGTTCTGTGCAGCAGCAGAGAGAGAAGAGCAGACAGGAGAGAAGATACTGGAGCTGTTATCATCAGTGTACAGTTATCAAACCTTCCCTAACATGAATTATTATGTGGACAATCAGTGTGATCTCCTACTGGATCTCTACTCCCAGGTGAAGGACTGTGAAACTAAAACAGGCAGGAGAATCCTTCCAGCATTACAGTCAGTTTTCCAGTCTCCTCCAGTCTGGACTGTAGACCTGTCAAAGAGAAAAGCCTCCATCCTGCTGGAAGTGCTGAAACTCCAACCAGAGAAGAAACATGTGAAACTGAGAGGCTTCTCAGATGAAGAGAGTGAAGTGACGAGTTTCCTACAGTGTCTGCCTTATATCTCACAGCTCAGGTAAGTCACACAAACATTGCAGACCACTGTAGTGAACATAGTGTTCACAGAGAACATGGGTTGGAAATGTATGAAATATTGTTGTCAGATAAGTTAGTTTTCTATTTGTTGGGAACCATAGAGACTCAGATATTAAAAAGATTTATCACACAAAAGAGTCAAAACAACTAACCTCAAATATTTTTTTGATATTTACACATAATGAACATAGAGGAATATAAATATGTAATGAATTGTTAAATATGGGACATTAACAGGATAACCACTTCTATCAACTAAGGGTGTCATTACTTATTATTAATTATTTATAATTAGTGCAGTGACTGTTTGGAACGGGCTGATTGTTCAGCTCCAGGTTTGGCTGCTTGCAACATTCTTGTGAACTGCTCATCTGATCGACTTCACGCTCAACTCTGTTCTGTCTTGAGTCCTCATCAAACAGCCACCAAGTCTGAAACTGATTGGATGAACGGTCCTGGAGATATGTGAAGGACAGTCATACTTCTACATGCAGACAGATAGAGATCCCTTCCTTTATAGATAGATGATGGAGCTACAGCCCTACCTATTGGTTATATGACACTGAATTGGTCATGGTCACTCAGAGATATGTGAGTAGATATGTCCACATGTCCACCAAATGAGGTTGTTGTTTTTGTTCATCATCTGGCTAACTTACACTAAAATCAACACTAAGGTTAATCGGTTCCCCAACAATACACCTAGCTAGTGTGCAGTTGTTTGGGTGAACAGTTTCCAGACAAATGGAGAACAGACAAAAGAACAGACATAGATTTCTTGGATTATATTAAAGATGGTAATGGAAGCAGCTTAGAAAGGACATTGTTCAAAAATAAAAACAAATGTTCATAAATTAACAAAAACTGCACTGTTACTTTTGCACAGCTGAAAAACTATGATGTTATTTTAAATGTTGCAAATGATGTGGATGCTATACTTAGTTGTTTGTGTCTTGGGAAACAGTAATAATTCAAAATGATAGATATATTTTTTTGGTCATTCAAGTGTTTTGAATTTGATTTAATTATATTCAGGACAGAAATGTACAAGACAAAGTCCATCAGTAGTGTGTGTTTGTAGTTATGTACCTGAGAACAAATCCTCACTGAATATTTCCTTCTTATTGTTCCAGGTTGGAGCCTCACTACTCAGATAAAGACATCAAATTGTTGGGGAATCTGTTCTGTGCAGCAGCAGAGAGAGAAGAGCAGACAGGAGAGAAGATACTGGAGCTGTTATCATCAGTGTACAGTTATCAAACCTTCCCTGTCATGAATTATTATGTGGACAATCAGTGTGATCTCCTACTGGATCTCTACTCCCAGGTGAAGGACTATGAAACTAAAACAGGCAGGAGAATCCTTCCAGCATTACAGTCAGTTTTCCAGTCTCCTCCAGTCTGGACTGTAGACCTGTCAAAGAGAAAAGCCTCCATCCTGCTGGAAGTGCTGAAACTCCAACCAGAGAAGAAACCTGTGATCCTGGGAGGCTTCTCAGATGAAGAGAGTGAAGTGAGGAGTTTCCTACAGTGTCTGCCTTATATCTCACAGCTCAGGTAAGTCACACAAACATGCAGACGATGGTGGCCACCAGATTAAAACGCTCCAAAGGTTTGGCTTCACTTTATGAAAAAAAGATGGCAACAAGGTGACAACATGACAAATATGCATGAACATTTGCACACACAACATGGAATAACATTAAAGGAGTGTCATTTTTTGATGCGGTTTTGATGTGTATTTTCATATTTTTATGTTTTCATGTGTATTTTACTATATTTTCAGATAGTATTTTCAGATTGCACTATGCACTGTTCCGTTGTATTTGACAGCATTTATCTTTCTTTATAATTATTTTTGAGTGCGTAGTCAGCTCATATATCCTTTTAAAAAGGAGATTTTTTTTATTTCTACAAGGAAAATGTGTTGGTAAAATGTTCCACATTCTTGTGGATTTTCACAGTTACATATTGCTACAGTTAACACAGTATCTAGGTTTTGGGCCTCTTTTGACCTCGCTGTTGATTACACATCAGAAACAGTGGGGAGGGGATTCAGAGCCCCGAGTACAACATAATGCTACATGGTCTGTGGGAAACACTGTACATAGTTTGTTTTAATATATAAAGATATATCATGACATAATATATAATAAGATATAATATATAAAGATGTCTGGAGTCTTTAATCAATAACGGAACATCTTTTTGATTAGAACTTTTTAATATAATACTTATAATAATATAAACTTATAATAATATAATACTTTTTAATAGTAATATATTTTTTTCAGAGTAATTTCTTCATGTTTTATATTTCTCTCTTCTACTTGCAGTGTTTACAGGAATCTGTTGCTGAGGTTCATCCACTGTTGTGCTGCCTCTGAGGACCAGCAGGGGGCAGCGTCAGACCTGCTCAGGACTCTACAGCACAGGCTCAATCTGTCCTGCTCCTCCCGGATGGATCGCCTAAAGATGATTCAGTCTGAGATACTGAGTCTGACCACCGATGACTGCAGGGCCATCTTAACCATCCTGAGACACAGCACCACCAACACAAAGCTGGACCTGAGAGACTGTGAGGTTGGAGACAGTGGACTGGACCTGCTGTTTCCTGTCTTTGACAGAGTCCGTCTACGGTGGGAAAATCTAACCTAAACCAGAGAGGAAAGTTGTTGACATTCATGTGTCTGCATGGTAACAATCTGCTCATTTCTCCATCCTGTTCAGAACCAGTAAAGCTGTCCTCCTCCAGCTGGTGTCTCTGGTTCCTGTGAGCAGTGAGGGGGACTCAGTGATACGAGGAATGTGTCTTCTGAGGGCCCTGGGTGATGAACTTGACCTCCGTCACACCACACTGGATCAGAAATCCTGTAGAGGTTTGGACCTGATACTGGACTTCACTGATGGGCTGAGAAAGCTGGACCTGAGTCACTGTCGACTCACGGACGAGCTGCTGCTCACACTCATCACACATCTGCACAAAGTCCAAGTCCTGGAGTGAGTGTAAGCCTGTAGAGATTCATGTGATCATGCGACATATGTCATGCATACAGTGTCTCACAAAAGTGACTACACCCCCCAAATCTTTGTAAATATTTCATTATATCTGTTAATTTTTTAAGAAAAACTTTCAACTGTTAAACAAGCTGTACACGGCAGTGTCAGTTTTATTGGCTGTTTTTCAATTTAGCTTTAGTCTTAGTCTTGTGTCAAATGGTCTCATTACTTTTAGTTATATTTAGTCAACTTGTATTTTTTTTTGTTTAGTCGACAAAAAGTCCTGTCATTTTAGTCTAGTTTTAGTCAAAGAAAATCCAGTACAAGTACTTTGGTCTAATTTTAGTCATTAGTCTTTCTTTAGTCTTTGACAGCAAGTTGAGGAGTAGTTGATGAGTTGAGTAATGTTCACATTCACTATAGGCAGGTAGGCAAATGAATCTCGGCAGGTATCTCTAGGAATAGGAACAATAGGAATTATTGTTAGGAACCTTTGTTTAGTTCAGTTTGACACATGGACATGTTTTGAAGAGACGCCAGCAGAGTGACTGGACCGAGCTGAATGTTCCCTATGCGCTAAAAGTTTAATAAAATGTGTAACCAGCAGGTTAAAACAGTAGCAGAGACGAGCTTCTGGTGATGAAGGAACAGACATCGCTGCATTTAGTGCCGACAGCACTGATGGATGATACACTCACACACACTCACACACCCTTTTTTTAAATTCATATTTAATAAAGTTGAGTTTGTCTTGTCTTTTTAGGCAACAAAAAACGTGTGTTAATTTCGTCACAGTCAGTGGTTGAGGACATTGATTTAGTCTCATTTTTGTCATATCAAAAACATTGCTGAAGAATATATTTCATCTAGTCTCATCTGATGGGTTTAACACTAGTACACGGACTACTTTATGTTGTAGCAAGGTGTCATATATTCGGTGTTGTACCATGAAAAGAGTAAAATATTTACAATAATGTGAGGGGTGTCCTCGCTTTTGTAAGATACTGTATATAATGCTGTCTCAGTGGCAGAGGAAGTCATTCACAAACGTGTATTGCTCACTTGAGGAAATTAAGACGGAAATGTTTCTTCTTAAGGAGAAAAGAAGAAACTGTAGCCCTGCTAACCGCTTCATTACAGAGTTAGATCACACAGTAATACTAGAAAGCCTCAGTAATTAATGAAGATACACAGTCAAAGTTACTGACGGATACTCTGCACATACCTGCTACTGTATGAAGAGCATTTTCACTGACTGAAGAACAGACATAATCAGGCTGATTTTAGTTTGAGTGGCAGGTGTTTTTGTGTTGGTCTGAGCAGACAAATGCATCATAATCCATTAACGAAGACAAGTTTTGTGCTTCTATAGTGACGCTCTGACATTAACCTACACTGCTGGCTCCATATTATATGGTAATCCACCTTCTGTCCTGACTTTTTCTGTGTTGTTTGTGTGCATGTTCCAGTCTGAGTAACAATGAGATCACAGATGCTATGACCAGTGAGCTACTCAAGCTGGTCTCCATCAGCCCCTCCATTGAAATTGTGCGGTGAGCAGACATTAATTATTGCACTTGTAGTTTTACAGAGAGTAATTCATAATCATCAAGTGTTCATATTATCGTTGGCTGTATGAGTGATGTTTGCTATCTGCTTGTATGTTTTTCTAGACTCTTCAACAATAACATTATGGACACAACTCACTTTATGGGAGATAAGCGATTTCAAATGCGGTTTGTACAAAATAAACCTTGCTGTGAAAAGCAAGAATATTTTTAAACTTTCTTTAAAGTGACAAAGTTTAAGTTTCAGAGAAAAATTGAAGAGATGTGTTCAGTTTCTTTGTGTGAGAGGGAGAGAATTTGAAATTATATATAAATTATATTATATAAATTATATAAATTGAAATAATTTATTTGCAGTACCTTACATCATTAAAGGAATCCCAGAATGGAGATAGACCTCCCATTGAAACTAATTGGTATAAGTGTAGAAAATGGCATGACAGGATCAGTATGTGGTTTGAATTGAGTCAATATGACCCAAATGTGTACGAGGTTACGCAAATTAATTTTTACACAGTAAATTAAAGAGCTAATACAGAGTTAAACCTTAAACAGAGCTGTGTCATCATTTGCTATAAATGGTAATTTCTCTGGCGTATCATGGACTGAAATATTGTTGTGTTTATAGGTCCAGTTCCCTGTCTAAAAGGAAAAGGAGATATCGTTGGATGAAACAGAAGGATTCAGAGTTTACAGAACAAACCCATGAGTTCCAACTTTATCCTTCATACTTCAGTGATAAAGCTGGACCCTCAAACATAACGTAAGGCAATTTTAGTTACGAGCAGAAACATTTAAGAGACGTGTTCATTTTCTTTGTGTGTGATTGATCATATTTTCTTTGCTGTTCAAATCAAGTTGGCAGGGTAGGCAGCAACTGCCAGGCAGCACTAACATTAGAGCAGGGTTGGGTAATCCTGGACCAGAAGGGCCTGTGTGGGTGCAGGTTTTTGTTCCATCGAAGCAGTAACACACCTGTTTCTAGTAATCAACTACTAAGGACTTTCATTAGTAGAATAGTAGAAGAGGTAGGTGAGGAGGTGTACACACCCGGCTGAGAAAGCGTCCCTTCAGACTAAGGCTGTGCAATTAATTGAATTTTGAGAGGGCAAAGTGTTTGGTCCAGAAAAGTTCTCTAATATGGGAACACTTTAGATTCTTAGATTCCAAGAATCAGACGAGGAGCAGAAGCAACATAACATGAAAGATTTGCTATAAGTTGAAAGCCACGTGGGAAAACAACAAATCTGTTTAACCATCTCAAACAAAAGTACAACGTCATTCATGCTGAAGAAATACATTTTGTAAATAAAAAATAATAGTTTGACTAATCGTGATTCCAACATTGACAAAAATAAGAGCTGAGTGAGAGAGGAAACAAATCTTTTTGTATGACCTCCTTCTGTAGAAAAACCTGATTGGCCGCCTGAATCCCTGAACATCTGTGAACCCTACCTGTCTGCCTACTGTACCTGTCTGCCTACCGTATCTGTCTGCCGCCCCTACCTGTCTGCCTACCGTATCTGTCTGCCGCCCCTACCTGTCTGCCTACTCTACCTGTCTGCCGCCCCTACCTGTCTGCCGCCCCTACCTGTCTGCCTACCGTATCTGTCTGTTGCCCCTACCTGTCTACCTACCCTACCTGTCTGCCGACCCTACCTGTCTACCTACCGTATCTGTCTGTTGCCCCTAGCTGTCTACCTACCCTTCCTGTCTGCCGACCCTACCTGTCTACCTACCCTACCTGTCTGCCGACCCTTCCTATCTACCTACCCTACCTGTCTGCCGGCCCTTCCTATCTACCTACCCTACCTGTCTGCCGACCCTACCTGTCTACCTACCGTATCTGTCTGCTGCCCCTACCTGTCTACCTACCCTACCTGTCTGCCGACCCTTCCTATCTACCTACCCTACCTGTCTGCCGACCCTACCTGTCTGCCGACCCTACCTGTCTACCTACCGTATCTGTCTGCTACCCCTACCTGTCTACCTACCCTACCTGTCTGCCGACCCTTCCTATCTACCTACCCTACCTGTCTGCCGACCCTACCTGTCTACCTACCCTACCTGTCTGCCGACCCTACCTGTCTACCTACCCTACCTGTCTGCCGACCCTTCCTATCTACCTACCCTACCTGTCTGCCGACCCTACCTGTCTACCTACCCTACCTGTCTGCCGACCCTTCCTATCTACCTACCCTACCTGTCTGCCGACCCTTCCTATCTACCTACCCTACCTGTCTGCCGACCCTACCTGTCTACCTACCCTACCTGTCTGCCGACCCTACCTGTCTACCTACCCTACCTGTCTGCCGACCCTTCCTGTCTACCTACCCTACCTGTCTGCCGACCCTTCCTATCTACCTACCCTACCTGTCTACCTATCCTACCTGTCTGCCGACCCTACCTGTCTACCTACCCTACCTGTCTGCCGAGAATTTCAATTGAAATAATTTATTTAGCTAATATGCAGTACCATACATAATTAAAGGAATCCCAGAATTGAGATAGACCTCCCATTGAAACTAATTGGTATAAGTGGGGAAAATGGCATGACAGGATCAGTATGTAGTTTGAATGGACGTCAATATGACCCAAATGTGTACGAGGCTACACACTTTTTGTATGACCTCCTTCTGTAGAAAAACCTGATTGGCCGCCTGAATCCCTGAACATCTGTGAACCCTACCTGTCTGCCTACCGTATCTGTCTGCCGCCCCTACCTGTCTGCCTACCGTATCTGTCTGCCGCCCCTACCTGTCTGCCTACTCTACCTGTCTGCCGCCCCTACCTGTCTGCCGCCCCTACCTGTCTGCCGCCCCTACCTGTCTGCCTACCGTATCTGTCTGTTGCCCCTACCTGTCTACCTACCCTACCTGTCTGCCGACCCTACCTGTCTACCTACCGTATCTGTCTGTTGCCCCTAGCTGTCTACCTACCCTTCCTGTCTGCCGACCCTACCTGTCTACCTACCCTACCTGTCTACCTACCCTACCTGTCTGCCGGCCCTTCCTATCTACCTACCCTACCTGTCTGCCGACCCTACCTGTCTACCTACCGTATCTGTCTGCTGCCCCTACCTGTCTACCTACCCTACCTGTCTGCCGACCCTTCCTATCTACCTACCCTACCTGTCTGCCGGCCCTTCCTATCTACCTACCCTACCTGTCTGCCGACCCTACCTGTCTACCTACCGTATCTGTCTGCTGCCCCTACCTGTCTACCTACCCTACCTGTCTGCCGACCCTTCCTATCTACCTACCCTACCTGTCTGCCGACCCTACCTGTCTGCCGACCCTACCTGTCTACCTACCGTATCTGTCTGCTGCCCCTACCTGTCTACCTACCCTACCTGTCTGCCGACCCTTCCTATCTACCTACCCTACCTGTCTGCCGACCCTTCCTATCTACCTACCCTACCTGTCTGCCGACCCTACCTGTCTACCTACCCTACCTGTCTGCCGACCCTACCTGTCTACCTACCCTACCTGTCTGCCGACCCTTCCTATCTACCTACCCTACCTGTCTGCCGACCCTACCTGTCTACCTACCCTACCTGTCTGCCGACCCTTCCTATCTACCTACCCTACCTGTCTGCCGACCCTTCCTATCTACCTACCCTACCTGTCTGCCGACCCTACCTGTCTACCTACCCTACCTGTCTGCCGACCCTACCTGTCTACCTACCCTACCTGTCTGCCGACCCTTCCTGTCTACCTACCCTACCTGTCTGCCGACCCTTCCTATCTACCTACCCTACCTGTCTACCTATCCTACCTGTCTGCCGACCCTACCTGTCTACCTACCCTACCTGTCTGCCGAGAATTTCAATTGAAATAATTTATTTAGCTAATATGCAGTACCATACATAATTAAAGGAATCCCAGAATTGAGATAGACCTCCCATTGAAACTAATTGGTATACGTGGAGAAAATGGCATGACAGGATCAGTATGTAGTTTGAATGGACGTCAATATGACCCAAATGTGTACGAGGCTACACAACATATTTTTATACACAGTCAGTTAAAGGGTTAATACAGAGTTAAGACGTCCAAAAACCCAAACTTTTACCATGGTTAAATATGCAAACACTCAAAAGGCAAATACATAAACATGTTGGAGAATAAACCATAGAATATACAGGTTTTCACCAGGAGTGTTTTTGTGCAACATTTGTAACTTTTGGGGCATTTTTAGTGGACAAAAATTCTATAATTATTAGAGAAGAAGAAAGAAGAATTCTTACAGATGCCTTTGGGCTTCACCTGCTGTCAGCTAATAACAGTGTTTGGTGACAAGTCACTTGTTAAATGAAAAAAAGTCTACATTGACCTAAAAGTAGCTGCTGAATTAAACATTGGCATCTTACTTTATTTTTAAAATAAATCTCATTGAGGCACAAACACAGTCTTCATAGTTCTGTCTGTTCGAAAGCATTAACATGTCCAATGATTAATAAGCCTACTGAGTCTCCCTCAGACAGCAAGAACTGTGTCATCATTTGCTATAAATGATCATTTCTCTGGCGTATCATGGACTGAAATATTCTTGTTATAGGTCCACTTTCCATGATTCTGAAGATGATGATCCTGGTGAATTCATATCATTTAGAAGCACGATTGGACAATATAGGATGGAAAAGAAGGATTCAGACTTTCCAAAACCAGCCAGTGTGTTCATTCTACATCCTTCATACATCAGTGATGAAGCTGGACCCTCAAACATAAAGTAAGGCAATTTCAGTTATGAGCAGAAACATTTGTGTCTCTTAATCATAAATTTCACTAAAATGGAACTTGATTTTCCCTTTGAGGACATTTTCTGGGTTGATGTATTTTTGGCCAAAGCTTGGTGTAAATATGAATATTGCTGGTCTATGTTCGTTGGTATACATCATAAGTCCAGATGATGTAAATAAATGATTATGATCTGATTGTTTGAACCCTCTTCATGAGATAGTCCAGATAACTGCTGTGTTTGTGTTTATTCCTGCAGAACGGAGAAGAAACAAATCCCTGCTACACCTGATACACATGAAAGATGTGAGTGTTGGGACTGTATGCACTGAATGCTTGTGGCATTACTTAGTGAAGATATAAGTTATATTTGTGTTACGTTATTTATCGCTCACAAAGAGATTTGAACTGTTGAACAATAGTAACTTGTCCATCCATGGATCACAGACAGAGCAACGGTTATAGAATGTTTGGGGAAGATTCAGAGATGGTTTGGAAAATATCTTTGGTTCACGTAACCACCTTCTCACCAGTTGTCAACCACCCACATGCAAACAATGCACAGCAGCGCCCTCTGTGGTCACAGATCGTGATTGGTCATAGATGTTGGTGTAACAGTGGAATCCTTAGTAAAAATAATTTAAATGACACTTTGATGATCCAGTTTAACTTTGGTTTTGAGTAAGAGAAAGTCTTTGTCCTGCCTGAACATGTGACTTTGTGTTGCAGATTTCTACACACAGTTTATCATCTGCTGTGTCTTCTGCTCTAATCTCTCAGCAGATCCATCCACATCCAGTACAATGGATGTGTCTGAGGACAACAGAGAGGATCAGCTGTGCCCTGATGATCCAGACAGGACTCATGTTCCTTCAGAGGTTAATATTCCTTGGGCTGTAGTTTGAAGCGATAAAAATATTCTTTTACTATGATTTCCAATAGTGACTGTCAATTTCATGTCCAGGACCCATATTGTGTAAATAGCAAATGCAGCTGCAGCTGTTTAGAGGGCCAAACATGTCATCTGTATTATCTTCAAACTGTCTTTTCCTTCCCTCTCACTTTCTGCTCTTTCCTCTTCCATCAGAAACTCCTAATTCATTTCTACCTCTTCATTTGTGAAACCACCAGCTGCTATACAACGTAGTCCTGCAGGACCATTTCACTGAAGAGTTTAAAGTTAAAGAGCAGCTACATCATGTAGTCACGGTGATCATGAAATGACAAGAAAGAAATGTACAAATAGCAGGTGAAGTTTGAAAGTAAAAGAGTAAGGATCCTGTCAGCTGTACGAATGTGAGAGCGAGCTGCTCACTTTCTCTAACTGATGTTGTCATTTTCTGCATTTTAGGCCATCACACCTGAACTGCTGACTGAGCAGGGAAACACTTCATACAGGTAACCATATTTCAATATTTCAACCTAATCAGCTCCACTTGGCACTGACACTTGAACCTCCTGAACAGGAGTTTAACTCATTTTGTTTTTATTTATTCAGACCAGCTGGAGGGGTTTGTGTTGTATGATCAGCTCCTCTGTGTCCTACAGGTTCAGTTGTCCTGGTCCAGGTATGTTCCGCTGTACTTTGACTGGAGTGGTGTTTGTTGTGACTCATAAGGCAGAGCTACAGTACAAGACTGTTCTGTGGGATGAGAGACTTCTCCAAACAGCTGGCAAGATGGCCGCAGGGCCGCTGTTCAACATCCAGTGTCATAACGGAGCTGTCAGTCAGCTCCACCTGCCGCACTGTGAGATCATGGACGGTAAGCTTATTTTCTCTTGTTTAATTCAAGCCAGGCTGCCCTTTGAATTTTGATGATTGTTGTTATAAGTGGGATTTTGTCCAAAGAGGAACATTCAGGAGGGCTCAGGTCTTCAGGATGTATCGTCAGAGGATCATGACAATACTAAAAACCTTTATTTTCTTTCATGATTCCTTCCTCTTCAACTTGGAGTAGCCAGTTTAAAAAATAATCTCCTCCTACTCCTCATAAAAGCCCTGCCAAACCAAAAGGAGTCACAATTCACTGGTGTCCCACACACCAACACTGGGTACTCTTGGAAACTAGACTACAGTAGATTATATTTATATTATTTTCCACCTTAGAACAAATTAGTCAAAGCCCAACAACCAATGCACAACACCACACATAGTACAATAAATCTGCAAAAACATACAACTTATACATATGATAATTCAAATGAGCACAAATGTGTAAAAAAAACATTCGTCACTGACCAGATGTGAGTCATAAAAATCAAATGAGCAGTATCCTTATAATGAGGTTGTTAGTAAAATAAATCTTTGTTTTCACAGCTCCTCTCCCTGAAGGTCTGCTGTCTGTTGCCCACATCACCCCTGATGGAATGAGCATCCTGGAGCCGCTGAAGATAACGGATGATTATGTAGTTGTGAACATCCCCCACCTCTCTGACTTTGGTCTGGTTTGGGATTACATTAAAAGGTTGCTGAGAATCTCAAAACCAATTAGTGGCCATGTTCTGCTGTTCCTCCGACCACCAAACGTAAAAAAACAGAGACAGACCCTTGACTTGCTTCTCCTGCCAAAGAACATTGAACTGAATGAGGTGAAACTTTATGTTATGTTCCAGCTTCACTTTCCAACAAATGTGTCTGATCATTCTTAAAGCTGCTAGTAGGAAGTGTATAATTAAAATGTAATTGTAAATGTTTACGTTGTTATCACAGTTCATACCAGTTTAGTCCAGTGGTAATTTGTGATCTTTCAAACAGGGGAAGCTCATATTTGCCGTACATCATAAAAACGTGGCAGTTTATTTACAGACATCCAAAGTTCCAAAAAGTCATTTCAGGTAGATGTTTATCGTTTATAAATATATGTATACAAAGTCTTTTCCAGTGCAAGACATTGGCAGTGGGTGACACTGAAAATAGAGCTCTGGTGCATCCTTCTCCACTATTCCACAGTTGATTGGATATGATTTGGAAAGAAATAGTGTGATGCCTAACTCAGTTTAATTCATGGGCCACATTCAGTGCTATTTAATCTCAAGTCGGCTAGACTAGTAAAAATTAACAACAGGCTGCCACAAAGCTGTGTGTCTGCCTCCAAAGAAAGCCACTTGAAGTGATTTCAATGGTGTGGGTCTATCCTAAATGGCAGCTGCTTCAGGCATGAAATGCCTGAAGCAGCGGGGAACCCACTGATTTCAGGACAAACAAGCACAAGGGAAACAAAGAGAGTTAGTGGAGGAGTCCAGGCTGTCGGTCGGCAGCCATGACACTCAGAAATGTTCTGTTCTCTTCAGGTGATAAAACAACAGGACGATGCTAAGAAAATCAAGGCCCCTTCAAATTGTGAACTCATCTGTGATGGAAGTTACAACGTTGTCTGTCCTGAAGCCTCTATAATACAGCCGAAAGTGAGTACTTTTTTAAATTAGTGTAATACCTGATAAAAGTCTTCATAACATGATTCATAAAACTGATGTTTTTTACCTTTAGTTCACTTTGGACTTTTCTGCTTTTCAGAGAGGAAAATTTGTCGTGGACTTTGGAAAAGTTTTCTCCCCAACGTTTGCGGTCCGCCTTCCCACAAACATAGAGGAAGTAACTGTAAAGGTTCAGGCCCAAAGTAACCAAGTTGTCTGGGAGCAAAAAGTGGATCTGACTGGTAAAGTCTTCATCCTCCTGCTGAAACACTGATCTGATTGGAGAGTAGAGCAGTCATAGATTGATCCATGGTGCTTTTATTCTTCTTCTGTCTGACATTATTATTTAGTTCTTAATATGTCCAAACAAGAAGGGAATAGATACACACACTTTCTCCAGATGCAAGACCCCTCGATGAGGAGAACATTGGTTCTTTGGTGTCCAGACTGAATTGTAGAACAAAGTAAATTCACTGAAGGATGGGTAAACCGAGGCTTGAGATTTTGTTAAATGTTTCTCTCTGGTTTATCCTGACAGATCTGAGAAGTGAAGATCCACAAGGGAATCTCCAAGCAGGGGGCATCATCCCAGCAGAAGAAAGGCTGCGCTTGGTTCAGGAAGAGTTTGTTCGAAGAGTGTCTGAACCTGTCCTGGACCAGCTTCTGGATATTCTTTTCGGGCAAGGTGTTATAAATAAAGTTGAGATGGAGGCAGCCAGAAGTTCAACTCCAAGAGCAAACAAAGCTCGAGAGGTGATTTCCATGGTGCAAGGAAAGGGAACTGAAGCCAGTTTAGTTCTAATCACAGCTATCCTTAAGAACGATAAACACCTTTTCAAAGTGCTCGGCTTGAGCTGAGTGTGATGATGAAGTTTGAAAGTTTGAAGTTTTGATGTCAAAATCTCAGGCCTTGGGGAAAAAGGCAACAAAACACATTTTAACAGAAGTACCATGTCCTCAATCATGTTTCCACAAATATAACAGGGTTCCCACAAGGTCTTAAGAAGTCTTAAACGCAAAAAAAAATGATGAATTTGGAAATAATACCTTAAAAAGACTTGTAAAAAGTCTTGAATTTTAATATCTGGGTCTTTAAAATTTGTGCAGTACATAACTACTCGGTATCACATTCTCCTCAAAAGTTTAATTTGTCACCCACTATAATTTTTTTAAATAATGTAGCTGAAATAAAAAGTAGGATGGATGGAAGGAAGGAAGGAAAAAGAATTTGGAAATAACTATTTTTGGCCAAATATTTTTTTTACATGTCATTTTCTAAAATTCACTCCAATACTATTTTAATGAAATGATACTATTGTATTTTTACTATGAAATTGTACTGTATACAAATATATAATATTCAAAAAGCCATGTATTTTTTATTTATGTACTTTAGTACCTGACTAACCACAAGTTCTTTGTTTTGTTTTGTATTTTTTGTTTTGCTCGTTTTATTTCTTTTTTCACTCAGTTTTTGTGAACGTTTGTCTTTTTAAATACAGACAAGACAAGAGTTTTGTTTCTGCAATGATTATCAAATAATAAGGGGATTAAAATAAGATGAGGTTTGACCCAACATTCCAAATAGAAGAAATGTTGTAAAATGCACAAATGTAAATATTGTCAATTCTTTTGTTGAAGTGTTTAAAGGAAGTTAAACAAAACCATACATCATTGTTTAAATTTATTTTTTTTTACATGAGAGAACTCAGGTTTCCTTGTGTTTGATGCTGAAAAATTAGCCTAGTTTTGACGGTTTATGATTTATTGGCATCTAGTAGATTTATGGTTCTCACTTTTCACATCAACGACCCCTAAACTTAAGAAAACTAGACCACGGACCCCATCTCAGAAGACTTTTGCTTTTAAATGTTTTATATCAGAAAATGTAGGAAACCTGAGGCTAAAATTATAGACTCAAACTGCCATGATCAAAAATAAATGAATAAATGACTCTGCACATCAATGAATATGTCAGTAAATGCCTGTATTTGTTTAATTTTACATTCAATTAATTCACAAATGTATTTATTGTGAATTATTGGTTTTCCATTTTATTTATGTATTTATTCATATTTAAATGTATATGTATCCGCCTATATAAAATGGAAAGTCAAATTTTATTTTTACTATTAATTTAATTCGCAAACAGAAAAGAATACAAAAATAATAAATACATGCCTTATAAACGTACAAGGATAAATATAAATGCTTTTATAACATAGTAAAGTAGCAGTCCAGTTATTTATAGCTGACCAAGAGTGATTGTACTTTAAGTAATATATTTATATATTTTTTCTGGGGACCCCCTGGCAACCCCCCTGGTATATATATATATATATATATATATATATATATATATATATATAGGCAGTTTTTACTCTTGTTGTGATTGATGGCTCCGCCCCATTTACTCACCTGTTGCTGGTTCCCGATCAGCTTTATTTTGAAACTCTGCCTTTCCCTCAGGTTCTTTCTGCAGAATCTGAACCCAGGACGGAGACGTCACATGTGGCAAACGCTGGAAAATGTTCAAGGACGATGTCGGTCCTCCCAAATTCAATTAATATGAGAAAAAGATATCTTTATGGCAGATAATGTGACTTTGTTTCACGTTTTTCTTAAATTTTTATCTTAGAATTTTGACCTTTCATATCAAAATTTGGGCTTTTTATCAATATTATTTAATATTGTCTTCTCAAAATAATGTTGATTACTTAATCTGTTGACCTAAGTTCAATTAAACTCATTGTTTCCTACTAAAAGAACAGTATCCAGGGTCATACTGAGCCTGAATGGGATGAATAGCTATGAGTTGATTGGTCTGTAGAGGTCAGTCTTCCTCTATAACTCACCTCAGTGCTGCAGACTGAAGTCTATGAATTTATTATATAGATTAGATGCATTCATTCTGAAACATGCTGGGATTTACATTGTTTTTTACACACTGTCTTGTATTTCAATCACTGTGTTCTCCTGAAAACCTGAAATTAAACTGAATTTAAAACTTAATTATTAACATGAAGGAGTATATATTTATGCTTTCAAACCATTTTTGAATTGATTTTAAACTTAACTTTACTTGCATAGCGCTTTAGAAAGCAGCTGCAACAAAATGCTGTATATAACAGCCAAATAATTAAAAACAATAGAATAAAAAAGCCCAGAAATAATAATAGTAATAATATTAATAGAACAATAAAAAAAGGAAATCAATAAAAGAAAAAAAAAAATTATTTTGATTGAACTGTTGTGATCTGGTGGTGATGATTTTAAGTTCATTTCATTGATCTTTAAATTTAACAAGCAGATGAAGCAATAACATGTACGCTTACATTCATGTTTATAGCCTCTGCCGGTACGTACTACGCAGGCAGCGTCATTACGTCAACGACGTGAGGCTGCGTGAGTAGAGGTTCAGGTTCCCGCCTTTCAGCGAACAATGGCGAGTCCAAAGAAGGTCAGTGGCGAAAAAGACACTATTTAGAAATGTAAAGCGTTGAAACAGCAAAATGAAAACGTTTTTCATTACACGATGCTGAAACAGGCGAGTTAAGGCGATTTCCTGGAGAAAAAAAGACAACTTTACTCGCAAACTACCCACGTTCAGACCGCCGACTGTCACGTTTTTCACCTTCAACATTTCATAATTCTAATAACTCAGAGAAAAACAACCAACTCACAAATATCAGCAGTTCAATTGTTTATGGGTACCTTTTCTGTAATAAAAAGTTTTGAGGAGACCTAGCGAGATAACCGGTGAATTATCGTCTCCGTTGCCATGGTAACGGAGACTCAGAGCAGCAAGCTAATTATAAATCATATATATTTTAACATAATGCATACTTAGCTGCCGATGGAAAATGTCAGTATGCACTAGAATAAATTACTTTACAAATAAATAATGAAATAAAAATACTAATACAATACAATACAAGCTATATATGCATTTTCAACTGTGTGTGTGTGTAGTGCAAATCAGTAAAATTTGTAAATTGTATGGGTGCAGTGTATTAATGGGTAGAACAAGTTGTAAAAACATTATATGATGAAATGTTGTTCTAATGTGATAACTTAAATTTTGTGTTTCATCCTCAGCAGCAGGAAGCAGCTTCAGGCCCAGTTAGTCCAGGCTGGACAGGTAGGATTTATCATTAACTGAAGAATTAATATCAGTGATGAAGTAAGATGATTCAGCAGCATGGCATTCATGAAACTGACCTGTAAAAAGGAGACATTTGTGCTGATATTTCTTTTTTAAATGTGATTTAGTGCCAGAAGCAGAGCCAGGTGTGTGTAATGAAGAGGATATGAGGACAGGTGAGTAACAGTGAATGAATAAACAAGCCTTAATTCCCAATTAGTGGTTGTATTAGAAATTCCAAGATAACCAAGGTTATAATTACATCACTTTACTATAATATGGTAATTCAATACCACAAAATGACCAGTGTCTGCTCTATATATACAACTCATGACAAATTGGTGAAGAAAACAACTTACTGATTAATGGAAAATTTGTCAAGTTGAGAAGTTGATTCACTATTGGTCAATTAAGGAATATATTTTTTCTATTTTACAGAGTTTTAACAATCTATATATTTTTTACAATATTTTTTAAGTTTATACAATGTTCAAACATGAATATTGTTACTGATTTAAAAACTGCATTTTAAAGAGGTTAAAAATTACAACTAAAACTATTCTCTCTACCAAGAAAACATGAAATATTACTATATATACTGCTTCTTTAACTGCTACGACTTCTAAAATAAACATACATATGTCACTATTAAAACTATGTACTGTAATGTATTTTAAAATACTTATGGCAGCTAAATAAAGAAAAATGTAAACTGAAGCCTGCAGTGTGTGACCAGAGATAAAGAGATGGAAAGAAAGTGATAAAAAGAGGAGGAGATAGAAAAGGAGAGCTGGGATGGAAATAAAAGGACGGTGGGCTGAGTGATGGAGAGGAAGAGGAGAGCACCCATGGGAGAAGAGGAAGGTCAGTGAGAGAAGGAGTGTATGAACGGAGAGAGTTGGAGGAGAAAAAGTGTGTGTGTGTGTGTGTGTGTGTGTGTGTTTGTGAATGAGCGGCAGAGAGAGAGAGTGATTTGTTTTCAGTGAAAGGTGAGGCCACTTAGCTGAGGCGTAGAGCTACAGCGGAATCTATTACCATGTGTCAAAGGAAACACGAGAAGGGCACGACCTGTGTGTGTGTGTGTGTGTGTGTGTGTGTGTGTGTGTGTGTGTGTGTGTGTGTGTGCGCAGAGGCGTAGATTTCAGGGTTGATGCCTCCCTCAATATTGAGAACACAAGCATTTGTCCCCCACCCCCTTCCAATTAAACACACGTAACACGCTTTTATTTTGAAAAAACACGATAATGCATAGATGCAACAAAGCTTCAGAGTGACGAATCATCATCCTTAACATCTCTTTCTTTTCTTTTCTGCTCTCAAAATATGAATTTTGAGCTCATACAACCACTGAATATTTACGTGTAATTTCAGCAGGTGTGGGACAGGAAGTTGATAATCATGGCCGCTGGTCGAGATGGGAAAAGGAGGCCAAGACTTTTATTTTCTTTTTTTAAAAAAGACTCGAGTCATGTTTGTCAAATTTACTTTTAGAAGTGTTGTTTGCCAGTTTGCAAACTAATCTTTTGTGAGTGTAGTTTTTTAGATGCTTGGGTATTTCTCCAATGAACTGGCATCATAAGACCAAAGAACTCAAATGTCATGATTTCCTGCAGACTTCAAAATAAAAACATTTTGTGTTGCAACTGGAAATTAGGTATTTTCAATATATTTTAAGGACAAACACTAAAATAAACTGCAAATTAACCTAAAAGATCTTTAAGATTTCTTCCTTCCTTGGTGAATGAGCAGGTTTAATCACATAAATGATTCTGATTGGCTGAGGAAGAATCATTATTAACCAATCAGAGGTGGAGCTGGGCAGGTGTAGTTTATCCAGGACCAACATTAAACATTAAAATAAAGATTTTTTACTGTTTCTGTTAATAATTTATCATATTAAGTGTATTATAATATTCAGACTTATCATGAATAATTGAACATGTATTTTAAATTCTATTAAAGAGGGTGGAGGTGGGAACAACTTTACTTACATAAAACTTTAGTTACTTTCCAAAGTGACTAGTTACCTTCATCATTCAGTAACTACTTAGGAGAAGTAACTAGTAACTAACATCTTACTTGGACTGAAAGTGTTTTCCTGAGGTGATAAATCATAAATAAATGATAAATTCCCCATTAAAGAATGGAGAGAGAATGCAGCTTAAATCACTTTTCAGGCTCTAAAATGTAATGAGAGGCTATTAAGTGATTTTTTGACATTTGTCTTTATAAATATAAATTGAGTTAACGTGACTCGACAGGCCAGTATGATGGAAACCTTGTGTTGTGTCTGTGTATGTGTGTGAGAGCATCTGCAGCTTAATGTGACTGATGTTATGGCTCTGGTGCATTTTGTTAGAAAAAAAAGCAGTTGGATTGATGGAAGTGTGTGTGTGTGTGTGTGTGGTGGTGGAGAGGATTTGTTCATGATCTTATTATTTAAAGGACAAGTTCACCATTTTCATTTCATGATGATGCACTTACAATATAAATGAGTCCTTTATTTAAATATATATATTTTGTGTGCTTATCTGAAGTATCTGAAGTAAGCATAATATATGATGTTGGGTAAAAAATGAACATAAGTCAAATATTTTGCAGAGTTGTGTATATTCACTATCCCAAACTAAGCTCTTTTTTCCCACAATTTTTCCATGAAACTGTTTCATTCATTTTATTTTTTTATTTTTAATCTTTTAATCAGTGGTTTTGTTATAAATGATAATTTCTAAATTGTTTTTGATTGAGAGATCATGAGAAGCAGTAAATTATGTATTGTGCATACTACAGGTGTGTGTGTGTGTGTGTGTGTGTGTGTGTGTGTGTGTGTGTGTGTGTGTGTGTGTGTGTGTGTGTGTGTGTGTGTGTGTGTGTGTGTGTGTGTGTGTGTGTGTGTGTGTGTGTGTGTGTGTGTGTGTGTGTGTGTGTGTGTGTGTGTGTGTGTGTGTGTGTGTGTGTGTGTGTGTGTGTGTGTGTGAGAGAGAGAGAGATGTTGTCACTCTATACTTCATGGATTCTGTGGCTCACCAGAGGCAAGTGTGGTTCACTTGGGGCCGAAACACTCTAACCACACTGTGTGTGTGTTTGTGTGTGTGTGTGTGTGTGTGTGTGCCAAAGCCGCAGGCCACTGTTTATAACAATATTTCTTTGCTGAATGGATCTGGAGAAGTGAACCTTGTTCCAGATGCATTAAACAGTGGGTAGAAGTTTTTTTGTGTGTGTATATTTACACAATATTCCTTAGTTTTTATACTGTTCACTTGCAAACTTCAAAATAAAATTACATGTCCACCTCAGGATCAAAAACTGTATTTTCCATCAGAATGTGACTGTTCATTACCAAATTATGCATTTTAACCCATTTAAACATGAATTATACTTAAATTATCATTAGCAGTCTTTAATCTTTTATTACAAATTATCATTACTCAGATGGGTAATTGTCAAACTTGCCTTGTCATTAGACAAGGCAAGTTCATTTGTCTAACACATTTCCACCATTTAAAACTTTACATGAAACATTAAAAGCACCAAGATTCAATTTAAAAACAGTTGGTTGAAAAATTCAAAAATTGTCAAAAATTTTAATTAAAAACAAAAAACAAGCTGATATAAATATTCATTTATTGGCTCTTACAACACGTAGATGTGTGTGTGTATATATATATATATATATATATATATATATATATATATATATATATATATGTAAAATAAATATGCTTGATTTACACATTGGGTTTTGGAGCCACCTGGTGGATTAGTTGTGCTACTGCATAGAAAAAAATCCACTTTTCAGGAAATGGGAAATAAACTCATGTTTTTCAAAGCAGGTGTTTCTGTAGGTGAGGAAGGGGTTAACAGGGCTTTTCACAGTGAGTGTGTGAGAAGGCGACTGTATTGCTGCTACAGCCCCAACAAGCTGCTTTTGGGCCTTAAATTCATGCACATTTTCATTATTAGACCATGGAAATGTAAATATTAAACTGGGGAAATGGCAAAACAGGGTGAGGTTGCATGAATTTGATGATGAGATGAAATTTTAAAGCAATTAACAAACCTCAAATAAATTACAATTATTCTGCACTGTAAAAGTTTGCTGTGAAATCTGCAGTTAACGATTATTACAGTAGATTGATGTATATTTTACAATAAATCACTGTATTATAATACAGTTAATCACCAAATACTGTAAATACAACTAAAATCACAGTATTAATTGATTTTTATTGTACAGTTAATCACCTTATACTGTAAATACAACTGAAATCACAGTATTAATATTTATAAATATATAAAGATAGACGCATATATTTAGATGTGTTTTAGTGATTTCATCCAGGATAAAAGAAAGTGTTTCTGATCATATCTTTGAGTGTGTGGAGAAGCTGTGTCAGCATTAGATTTAGAAGAGGAGGAGGAGGATAGATAGAGGAGGAGGAGGAGGAGCATAGATGGAGGAGGAGGAGGAGGATAGATGGAGGAGGAGGATAGATGGAGGAGGAGGAGGAGGATAGATGGAGGAGGAGGATAGATGGAGGAGGAGGATAGATGGATGTGAAAACGAGTGAGCGGACTGACAGGGCGGCCATTGATCCTCCTCTCCTCTCCCTCCATCGCGTCTCTCCATCGGCAGAAGACAGATAGTGTTGAGGTGGCCTGTATTGGATTTATGAGTTAATGGCCTTGCCAGAATGAGACAGATGGACAAATAAGGAAGAGGAGAAAGGACAACGGGAGGAAGATGTAGGAGAAGAGGAGCGAGGGCTGATCTGTGGGGAGGAAGATGTAAAACACCGGGGAGGGAGAGAAAAGTTCTGCATTTGGTATTTTTAGTGTCACAGCTTTCATTAACCCCAGATATAAGTTTTAATGCAAATAATTATATCAGTTTAGTCACTAACAATCATGTTATGGATGTATTTTTTTCCATTTTGTACCATTTTCTTTGCAGAAAATAGCATTTTATTAGCTATTATAGTCGCTGCTTGTATAAACCTAAAACCTAACAGAGACACGCTGGTCACGTTGTCTTTGTACGACTTCATTAACTCCAAAATCTTTTTATCAATCGGCCACAAAGGTTGTTTAAAAACAGGAAAGATTCCGTTTTTACTTATTTTCCTTTGGTGAAGTACATCTGTCATTACTTTCTGGTACTTTCTATTCTTTAATATTTAGCATAGCAACACAAAACCATAGATTCCAATTCCAATATATAGATATATAGATAAGGGTAAAAGACAATAGCTTAGAAAAACTCGCCTAAAAAAGTTTCTGCAAAAATTCAGCCAAAATGCCATCAAATCAGGTTATTTAGGGTCATTTAGTAGGTGTTATTGGTGTGTGTTACACTTATGTTTGAATATTATTTTTGTCGTTTATACTGACATGTAAGACGTTAAAAAACAAACAGGGAGAAGCAAATTAAGTCGTCTACAAAATAAAAAAAAAATGGCAGAGCGCTTAATGACGTTTGTCCAAGGTCACGACTCTTACTCTGCAGGGAGTGATGAGTGTTGTAATCTATATCACTTACTGTGTGTGTGTGTGTGTGTGTGTGTGTGTGTGTGTGTGTGTGTGTGTGTGTGTGTGTGTGTGTGTGTGTGTGTGTGTGCGCGCACTGGAGGACTGTAATGATAATACATATGATTATTAATAGTATTAAAGTGAAGTATGTTGCTGCCCTGGAGAGATGATGTAGTTCAGCTCCTGATGCTTCACTGTATGATCTGCAATGTCAGCTCATTTCTCCAGAGATTCCATTAATATCAACATATATATGTAGACTACTATATATATATATATATATCAACATGATATGATATATATATATATATATATATATTATATCATGTGATGATATATATGTTGATATATATATATCAACATATATATCATCAATTCAATTTTATATAGGTCAATCATATCCTTATAATTTTGGCATAGGTATCAGTTTATATATATATATATTTATTTATAATTTATAATAATATTTATAAATTTATAATGATTGAGAAGAAAGAAAGATTTATTACCCAAAAAATGACTGAAATCTTTTTGTGAGTAGTGTGTGTGTGTGTGTATATATATATATATATATATATATATATATATATACACATCCCTCATCCTGTGCACATGTCCTCATCCTGTGCACATGTCTTTTTTTGTCATCTGTGGAGGAAAATTAAAAATGTAGATCTAATCGGAGGGGGAGTTGTAATGTGATCAGGATGACAGGGGATCAATGGAGACTGACACACACACACACACACACACACATACACATACTATAAGCACTGATGCATCTCGTAAAGGGAGGATGAATGGTCGGAGTGGAGGACAGGAGAGGTCCACTCTTTCTTTCCTTCGGGCTTTTTCTTTCAGCTCTGTTTTTATCAGAATTCAGAACGTGACCTTCACTTCTCAGTGTTTTTATGTCAGATATCAATTAAATTACTTAAAACATAAAGATTTTAAATAGTGTTTAAAGTTTTCTGAGAATGAAAAATGAAGCTGTAGATTTAACATGACATGGACATTGAGATTCTGTTTGCTTTTTTAAGATATAAAGGTCTCGGTATAACACCTAGCCTGGAGATGTGATGTCACAACTATACACAGTCACTGCTCATTCAAATCAGCCAATTAGAGGACAGGCTCATTAATATGAATGAGACAGATACAGGACAACCCTTATACAACCTCAGAGGGGAAATGTTAGATTATATTAAGGTGAGATTCATGATTTAAAACCACAAATATTTCTCAGAACTTTAAATATAACCCAGTGTCAAATATTTAATGAAGTCAACTCCAGATGCATAAAACTGTGGAAACTCGGTCACAAACAGTGAGAATTAACATTATATTAAGATTTTTTATTTAAATGTAATTACTTACATAGTGAATATTTCATCCCATTCAGTCAGACGATAAATCCTTCAAAGTAAAAGTTTTTGCTAATTTTAGAAAAAAAGAAAAATCAAATCCATTTTACATTCAGTATTTTGCTTTTTTCACCAAAACCTGTGGTGGGATCACAAATCCTTGCATTTAAAGGGTTAAAAATGTTAGATTAATTGAATATTTGGAAGTTATGAACATGGATGTTTGTACATTTTCCCTTTTAAAAATGACTCAAATTGATTTTTAAAATTTAAAAGTTGGTGATTAATGCAATCGTTTTTACTACACAAACTACACTTATAGTTTATTATTTCAGCAGCAGGTGAAGTTATCTCCTGCCTTATAAACCATTAATAAATCAAAATTGCAAATATTTGATCTTTTAAGCCCTTAAAGATTCTCACTGACTTTACACTTCTATGAAGAAACAGGAACCGGAACATTTTTTATTACGTTTTTGCACAGTCCGGTACAGTGGACCGGATTGGACTGTTTCGCAGGCCAGTTGTGGTCCCCAGGCCGCATGTTTGACACCCAAAGAAACAATAAGAGGAGTATTAATAATCAGCAAAAATATGCTGTGCAAAAGATTTATGGTGCAGATAAATAAGACCTTCAAACTTTGAACTTCAACCTGCAAACACATGCACGGTGTTCCTGATCCAAATCTAATCACATTGTACTCATTAACTTTCCCTATATCACTCACACACACACACACATACACACACACACACTTTGAGACATGCTGCACCTGCACATGTCACATTCCCTCACAAACACGGTGATTGTGCAGCTGAAGCACAGATGAAATATTGACCCTGAGGATTCATGCATACTCAACACTTTATGTGAGCGATGTATGAATTAGATGCTGTCAATAGGAGATATGATGATGATGATGATGATATAGAGGAAGGCGATGAAGTAGTTTCATCTTCAAATCCCCACCGGCCCGTCAAGGTTTGATGTGTAAAAAGCTTCAAAAACAGGCGCCAAGGTTACAAAAACATGTAGGATTCAAACCAAAAGTTTACACGATCACTAAAAGCCATGAAATGGGGAAAAAAATAATCAGATTCTGGGTTCAGGCTCATCTCTGGATCTGCTAATCCACAAGTCATCACTGAGCCGGTGTCCACGCAAGGCGGCCATGTTTGGAGGGTCCACTCGCTACCTTAGAGCAGTGGTTCTCAATCTTTTTCATGTTAAAGACCCCTAAACTCACACAAACTAGACCACAGACCCTGGTCAGATTTTTGTTTCTAGATATTAAAATGTATGAAACCCCCAAAAATTGCATTGTGTTACTTATAGATGGAGTTTTAATTACATAAATTATTCCTCTTTTTTGTGGAGGAACCACCACCTGTTGGTCCCTGGACCTCACTTTGAGAACCACTGCCATAGAACATTAAATCTATGGGAGATAAACTATTAAAATAACCATTTTAACCAATTTTCAAACAGTTTTTTAAACATCATTAATGCACATGACAGTAGATACTAATGATTGCAAATAATCATGGACTTTCATATAAAAGTAATAAAAAGTACATAGTTAATGTAATAGTTATACACACACAGTGTTTGACATATGATTAAATAGAAGAACCTTTACATCAGCAAAAGCAGAAATATCATGAAATGAAAAACCTTAAAAACAACCGCAGTCACCACAGAGTGCTGCACAAGAAACAATTAAAAACAATAGAATCAAAAATCAATTAAAAATGGAATAATGGACAAATGAACCATGAAAACACTAAAAACCAGAGCAGAGTCTTATGTGGGGATAAAAGTAAAGGAATAAAAATGGGTTTTGACAGTGATGTGCAGCTGAATCACATTGCAATGGAAATTAAATGAAAAGCTGTGGTTTCCAAATATTAAAGCATCCTGTGTCATAGCTGCATTAATAACATGTGGAACAAACCAAACTGTTTGGAAATCTGACAAAATGTCACTGAGTTATGATTGTTGTTCTGTGTGCAGATCTCTCCCTTTTCAGATCCCAGTCGGAGCTGGACCTTCCCAATATGGCCGCCACGGGGGGACCTCAGTTCCTCCCTCAGTTCGTAGCATCAACCACACTCAACAACAACATTGGTTCAACCTAAACAAATATAAATGGTATATTTTTTAAACAGAATTACATTAGTTCAGATCAATATTTTAAGTTTGAATTAGCTTTTTGAACCAGAATAAATAGAATGGGCTTAAATCACTGAGTTGCTCAGTAATATTTAGTAGCTGTAATTCCACAATAAAACTAAGAAGCATAAACTTACTGTTTTTAAATATTTAAGCTGATCAAACATGATTTAAATATGGAGCAAAATATAACAACTTTTTGTCTCAAACCCAAACATTTAACAGATGTTAAAACATTTTTATTTCTATTGGAATCTTTAAACCCAACATAGTTTTATAATTTACTTGTTACTCTGCTGGGACTCCAACGATGACCTGGACTGATGTGTGTGTGTGTGTCTGTGTGTGTGTGTTGGATTGTTGTGGGTTGTATAAATCGTCCACTGACTGACCACTGTGGTCAGAAGCAGCGGTCAGCTTAAGTGCCCCTCCCCTCCACACCTCACACACACAACTACACACACACAACCTCACACACATCTTCATTAACAAAGAAACATTTCTATTGATCTGGTCTACAGCTGCGCCTTATGTTACAACAAAGAAATATGTATGGGGAGCTCTAAATGGGTTACACACACACACACTCACAGTGGACAGACAGGTCGTTAGACTCACACACACACACACACAGACTCACACTTTGTCACATACACATTCTCCACTTACACTGAAAAGCGAATACATGCACAATCTTTCCTCTTCCTAACACACTCTCTGGCCCTCAATATCTGACACACACACGCACAGAGTGGTCAGTGCTAAGCAGGTTATTGTGAGTGAATTAGTATTGACCAGCTCCTTACAGCATTATATGTGGCTACAGCTTGCCACTGGTGTCAGAACTGTTAAAGTGTGTGTGTGTGTGTGTGTGTGTGTGTGTGTGTGTGTGTGTGTGTGTGTGTGTGTGTGTGTGTGTGTGTGTGTGTGTGTGTGTGTGTGTGTGTGTGTGTGTTAGATTGTCTGTCCGTCCATGTGTGGAAAATAGCTGATTTTCTTAACCCACCCCAAACCCAAATTTAACATTTTTCTACACCATAATTTCACTTCTGTGTCTAAAGTGACACTTGTTGGATTTTTGTGTGCGTGCGTGCGTGCATGCATGCATGTGTGTGTCTGTGTCTGTGTTAATAAGCCTCTGTTTTAATTGGCTGATTTGAATGACTTTGATATAAGAACCATAAAAACTCCACTTTCCTTTATGGTCCCTTACATGAAAGAAAGAGAATCCTGCCTGTGGTAACAACTGTAAAAAAAAAAAAAAAACTTTATTGATACATTTCCTGAAAGCTGAGGCAATCAAGTGATTTTCAATGTTTTCCTGAGTAAACGTGTAAAAACTTTCCAACATATTTGGAAACTGGAACAAAACCTCAAACCAAAGGCACAAATAAGTGAGTTAGTTAAAAAAAAGTTTCTACTGAAACAAAAGAAATAGGAAAGGATGTGACCAAGGATGGGCCAAAGTAACAACAGCCACTTCATTCCCATAACTGATTTACCATAAGTAAGGTTACGGTTTGGGCTTTTATTTTGAAAATTATTAATTTTATTTTCCAAGAGATTTCTACTTAAATACATGAGGATGGAATTATTTCTATTCTTATTCCAGAAAATGAACCAAACCACATATTTCACTTTTAAAAAATGTAACATATCCAAATTATATTCAACATATCTTTTCTAAATACTAACAGTAGCCAACAGGAGCTAACAGCAGCTAACACTGGCTAACTGCAGCTAACCAAATTAAATATACTTCTTATTTTGGGTGCTAAAATGAATATTGTAGATTCAGCAAATATTTAAGTTAAATCCAATCAAATTAAAACTTTTAGCTGTTTTATTTGTCTAACCTTCAAGTAAATTTAACATTCAGACAATGAACCAAACCAAAAAAACATGATTCAAAAACACATTAAAATGTATTCAATAAACCAGATAAAAACATGTAACCTTTACAAGGGGTCGGGATGAGCTTTCTTTTCAGTATCTGTGTGGTGTTCTTGAAATGTCTGAACTGTAGAAAACGCAGCTGATTTTATTAAGCTTCATGTCTGGAATGTAAAACGTAACATAAGCCGTGACGTTTCTGAATGACGGATCGCCGGCGCTGGACGTCCGCAGGCATCAGTCAGGGCTTGGCGCTGCTTCAAAACCTCAAACCGTGACACATGTCAACCACAATCACACACTCCATCCACCCTACCACACACACACACACACGCACACACACACACACAGTCCAAGCGTCCATAGCAATAATACATCAGATCCACCTTCATTGAAGCAGAGCTAAAATCAAACCGGCCTCCATCGCCCAGCCTCACCCCGTCAGCCCCGGCCAAATCCAATCACAGCTCAATACTCGCCGTGATTGATTGGCTTCAAATCCAATTGAATCTCTCTCAGATGGAGGAGGGAGGGAGGGAGGGAGGGGGGGGGGGGGGGGGGGGATAAAAATGGGGTGACAGATGAGAGAAAAGAGAGATGGCAGGAGCAGAGAAGTAATAGAGAGAGATGGAGGGTCAGGAGACTTGGAGAGATGGTTGCCAGCGAGTGTGTGTGTGTGTGTTTTAATTGCCTCGTTTAGGAGTTGACTGTAACTGTAACCTGTGAAATCGCTCTGAGACACACCAGGGTGGGTGGATAAAATAAAATAAAATACGTCGTCCGGCTGCGTTGAATCTGATTACAGATCCGTTCCAAAGCTGATCAATACGACATCAGTTTGGGCTGTAGAAGCTACTTAACCAGGACATTTTCCCATAAGATTCCACACAGCTGAACAACTAATTTACTAATAGCAGGAGCAGTTGTTGCCAGTGTAACTTTCCCATTAGCATATATATATATATATATATATATATATATATATATATATATATATATATATATATATATATATATATAATGGGTGTGTGTGTGTGTGCGGTGATTTCTACTGATCTGCAACTTTTTACTTCTACTTTTCTATATTTTCATGCAATTATCTGTAGTTTCTACTCTTCACATTTTTAAAATATACTTGTTGCTCCTGTTTTGTTTCAGGAGTTTTTGTCCAAATGACAAATGGTGAGTCTTTACCAATCCAGCCATTTTTTTTTTACAGTTAAATACTTTTAAAAGGACAATATAACACAAAAATATGTCAAAAAGTGATTACAGCTCATATATTAGGTCCGGTCACTGTTTTACAAGTGAACTCTGCTGCTCATCCCATAATTGCATGATCTTTACAAAACACTGTAAAGGGAAATTAACAAGTGATATAAGAGACTAAATAACAACACAGCGACAACAACAGATATATAATAATTGTGTGGTTTATGTAGGAATTACAATACACAGATAAACATTTCACTATAGATACTCACTTTTCCATGGAGGCTAGACAGGAAGTTTGACACTGGAAAAGGCAACTTTTCAAAATAAAACACGATGAAGAAGATTCCCGCTCGTTTTACTTGGACGTTCTGTCATGAAGTTGAAAATCGCCCCAATCACCAAACATCCTTTCAAGGAAAAATGAAGGTTGGACTGAGGAGGACAAGTAAAAAAAAAGTAAGTTATTTCTGTCAATAAATGCTATTAGTATAACATTATTGTAAAATATACAGCAATCTACTGTAATAAATACTGTAAATTACTATTTAAACCTCATGTTGTGTTCCTGGTCAGTTTTTGTCTCTGAAAAACATTAATTTGATCAGATTCACCTTAGATTCCATGGATTTCAGCACACAAAAGAAATTATAATAATTGACATAAAATGTGTTTTTTATTCAACTTTTCAACACTCTTAGTGTAGAAATGAATGGTGGAGACCAGAATTAATGTAAGAAGTTGAAATCGGTACATCTACATTTAGATACATACAGATGGACACACCCCACGTTTCAAATGGTTTCAAAATAAAAGACCTTGTTAACTTTGACCCAAAGTATTCTGTGAAAATAGTTCAGACGATAGTTCAGATCAATGACACATCCAACAAAA
Organism: Lepturacanthus savala; assembly: GCA_030544235.1. Taxonomy (NCBI): domain Eukaryota; kingdom Metazoa; phylum Chordata; class Actinopteri; order Scombriformes; family Trichiuridae; genus Lepturacanthus; species Lepturacanthus savala. The sequence continues at coordinate 6,332,075 of CM060475.1, forward strand.
CCCAACATGAGGTGATAATAAATGTATTATTACAGTGTTTAATGAAGCAGGAACACAACATTAGGGTTAACAGTGTATGTTGTCGTCTTTTTAATACTTTTTTTCATTTATTCTTTCCGTTAGTGATCTTACTGCTGCTGTTTGTCTCTTTTAATGAACCATTCTTGTTTTTGTTACCTACGACAAACCAGCGTTTTTCTTTGTTTTTTAAATTTAAACAAGGTTTTCTAGCATAGGTCACTGTGACAAATGAGAGGAATAAACCGTCAGTGTTAGTGTTATACACTGTAAAAACTTATACCTTAATAAAAGTGACGTAAGAGATTACGATTGACCTTTTGAGTTGCAGCAACTTTAAGGTTATTTTAAGTAGAATGAACATTATCATATTACTCATAAAAATCAAGTTGAGTTCAACTAATACTACTAATAAAGCCTTGTTGGAACAAGCCTTTTTAGTAGTCACAGTTAACTCACATTTATTATCTTTCATGTACTCAGCAATCACATACCCAATTATACTGTGTTCATAGTAATTGAATTAAAAAAAAAAAATTATGACAAAACAAAGATAATCACAAGCATTTAAAATATGTGAAATCTACATGATGGATGTAACACTTTTAACAGTGTATGGTGTGTGTGTGTGTGTTGTGAGGAGCTTTATGTTGATAATGAGGCAGATTTGATGTGGTGTTTATTCCTCTGCTTCTTCCTCCCACAATTCCCCCTGACCACAACTCCCCGTGTCCTGACAAACCCAGAGATGGAGACAGAGAGGAACGAGGTGAAGAAAGAGGGAGCAACCCACAGACCACAGAACGGCTGTGGCATCAGTTATATGCTGCAGAAAGGAGGAGGAGGGAGGCTTCAGATCAACCTCAGAGCAGCCAAACACACTCAGCACGACGATACCTTCACATTTCATGGGTTTAGAAGCAGCTCTGCAGCAGAGGAGCAAGGTAAACGATAAGGAACACTCAGCACCGATACTGGCTTCAGATATTCTAATGGTTCGGCTCTGTGTGAAGCTGTTTAACCTGGTTAAACCTTTATTTAACCAGGTGATAAACCCATTGATGTCTTTTACAAGGGTGACCTGTCCAAGAGGTCAGCAGCGTACATCACAACACATGATAAAATAAACAACTACATTCATTTAAATACCTAATTAAAGCTAAAGTGCAGCAGTAAAACATGCAATATGTGTTAACATTTAAAACACAAGTGCGTTAGTAACAAAAATATGATATTAAAATGCAAGGGTGCAGTTATTTAGTGGGCCGGTTCTGGCCCCCGGGCCACATGTTTGACCTCCCTGTCTCATCAGTCTCTTCAGTATCTTCATCAGTAAAACATCACATCATCAGCATAGAAGCATCTTCAGAACCATACAGAATTTTTTGAGTACATAGGGCAATATATAATAATTAAGACATAAAATATGGTAACGATAAAAATATGATGTCTGAGAAGCAAGGTACAATAAAATGTTAAAATATATTAAGAGTTATATCGAGTGTCAAGATTGAAATCCAAAAAAACCTTTTTTAATAAAATGCAAATCCAAAATTTTTATTAAAAGAAAATCTTATTTTAATTTGTTTTATTTTTTTAACTATAAAATAAAGACACAAAACTAAACTGGATGAAGCAGCAAATAAAACCTTTTGATTTTGCATTTTAATCACATTTTTGGATTGTCTGGTTTCAGTGTTGTTCTTATTTTGTCTTTTTGTGAATTTACAAACAAAGATTTGCAGAGAAACAGAAAAGACCAACTTTTTGAGACCAAAAATAGTTGTTCTAAAGTAATAAAGACATAAAACTAAACTGGATGAAGCAGGAAATAAAACTTTTGCTTTCAGCGGTAATACTTTTTCTCTTCTCTTCTGTTTGATGCATAATATACAACCAAATTGCCTCCATGTAAAGTGGATTGTCTGTAATATTCAATATTCAGAAGATACTAAATCTTATCTCAGGATAATAAAACATCTTTTTACGTTACAGCCGTGTGATGATAAATCAGTTGAGTGTCACTCGCCTCTTACAACATCTTATATCTGTCTCTCCATAAAGATTACACACTTTCCTTCAAAGTGCACAGGTGGGTCTGAAGTCCAGAGGTCACCTGTTCACCTGGTTACAAGACTCACCTGAGACAGCAGCCGCCACTTCTCCACACACACACACACACACACACACACACACCGGCAGCAGCAGCAGTCGTCCAACACCTGACACACTCCGACACGTTAAGGTGAGTGAGCTTCATTTCAATCTCTAATGCAAATTAATTAGTATTAGTAGGTTATTTAACAATATTAATGTGAAAAAAATAAATAAGATGTGAATTTTACATTAATATTAATGTAAAATTCACATCTTAAACATCATTAATTTATATTAATTAAGTTATATTTTAATTAACATACCACTGCTGGCAGGTGAAAACCTTTTATCTCCAATGTAAATTAACAAAACAAAATATATAAAAATCAATGCATCAGATCATTTTCCATTCAGGAGTTTTTCCTGAAAATTATTTTAACATCAAGTGCTTTTGGGCCATAAAAACATGCAATTTTTTATCAATAAAGCACAAAAGTTTAAATATTCAACTTGGAAAATGGCATGAAAGAGGATATTTTTTAATATATTGGAAAATAGAAGAAAAATAATGAATGCAAATGCAATATTCACCTATTCATGAATTTTAATTAACATACTGTTGCTGGTGGGTTAAAACCATTTTTTTCCCCATTTTTTTAATAAGGAATGCATCAGATCAGTCTCCATGTTGTTATTTTAAGGATTTTTTTTCCTGAAAAATGTTGTTTTTCGGGCATTTTAATTGGAATATAAAACCATGCTATTTCTTTATGAATAAAGCACGAAAATTTAAATATTAAACATGGAAAATTACATGAATGAGGTTATTTTTTTCTCTTTTATTTTATTTAAATAATTCAGTACATAAGATCATCATATTCTCTATGTTGTGTGTAGTTTTCAGGATATTTTTTTTTTCCTGAAAAATTGTGGTTTTTTTTTTTGAGTTTCAAGGTTTTCACAACACTTTAACTTTAAGACGGTCATTTAAATTCCAACATATCTTCAAACATCAAACAGTTGAGTTAATTTTCCCCGTTTTAAAGCGTGTGTTTAGTTGAAATCTCCGTTACATCAGAACCAGGAGTTATTGATTGAAGCTTTGAATGTACTGATAGAGTCGTGTGTTGTGCAGCACAGAGATGTTACCAGGTGTTAATGCACTCAACATGATCTCAATCCAATAGCGTGTAGATGCTGCTAAAAGGCCTTGATGTCGGCACACACACACACACTCACACACACACATTGTCGTCGTCTCCGTGCAATTAACCAGCAGTGTGTGAGATACCCGATACACACTGAAGAGGAAAGAAGCTCAGAGAGGAACGCTGTTTCTTTCTGGCTTCTCCTCGACTTTCTTTTTTATTTTTGCTTTTCTCCTCCATATTTTAACCCTCTAGGCGCCACTGTCGACTTCAGCCGACAAGAGGTTTTATTCAGATGCACTGAATAAAACCGTAGACATGGTAAAAGATGTTTTTGGATGTTTCTATTACTTAAAATGGCCTAAATAATAGATACTTTTAGGAAATATAAGAAATAGTCCTAAACATTGTCTCAGGATAGTTTCATGCTATGTAAGTCAATGACTCCATTAGGTTGTATACACTAGGAATTTATCATATTTGCATATTTTTGCTATATGGCAATAAATCTATTTTAGCAAAACTTTAAAAACAAAATAACTTCAAGTTAATTTTTTTTATTTGGTAAAAATGTTCCAAAATTCAGAATAAAAGACAAACTTTGGTTGTGAGACATGTCAAATGTCCATGAGCAATAGGGATACCCTGGTCATGTGACCTAATAAATTGTATGTCCTTCAAAATAAAAGCCCCCTTTTCAAACCTAACTGTTAAAACATAGATTTTATATCATAGATTTTTGGAAAAAATGAAGATAGATATGCAATAGAGGTTTAAAATATGTGACGTTTCATGAATATTCTTTAATCCAAGTTGTCTCCTGTCATAATATGCTAATTGGATGGAGAAATTTAATCTCTACATAAACTTTGGGTCAATCTTAATATTTCTCTAATTTACAGAAAGTCTCTATCTCTTAACACTTTTAAACTATGGCCTTTTGATTCAATACGTCAAAATCAAACGTTTTAGAACAAAACCTCTGGCGCCTAAAGGGTTAAATTCATCACTTCACTCTTCTCTCCTTCATCTGTTCGACCCATCTCCTCCATCACATCTTCTTCTATTATAGTTTATTCTTTACTTTTTTTTCCCTTTCTCACGACTTCAATTCCATTTGTGTCAAAGCAATTTGATCCCAACTAAAAGTTCTGTGAAGAAACAGGAACTGGATCATTTCTTACCTCACACGTTATACAGTACATTTAGTGGACTGGATTGGACCCTTTAGCAGGCTGGTTCTGGCCCCCAGGCCACATGTTTGACCTCCCTGTCTCACAAGTCTCTTCTGCTCTTCAGTATCTTCATCAGTAAAACATCATCAGCATAGAGGCGAAATTTAATCTCAAGTGGGTCAGACCAGTAAAAATAATCATATATATAACATCTGAAAGTTTCTCATCATTAATAATATTAATACTATGCATTTCAATTCACTGAATAATATTTAAAGTCATCTCCTGCTTCACAAACCATTTACTCATCAAAACTGTAAATATCTTATATCTTAAGCTTTCACTTCACATTTTTTGAAGAAACAACATTTTGTTTGTTATGTTTGACACCCGTGTCTTACACTCTTGGTTCTTTCTGTTTTTTTTCTTCATCGTTATCTTTTCCCACTTCGACTTTGACCCTCTGTCCATCTTTACCTTCCTCCTCCTCTTTCAATCTTCAGGTGTTATCTGCCTTTTTTAAAGCGTGGGGCAATTAGGCCGTCGGTCTCATTAATAATACATTGTTAGGCTCGTTAATTATTAACCTTAATTGCTGATTTAAGTTTCCGTTCTCTTGACACAAACAGCCACCAGGGGACGGACACACACACACACACACACACACACACACACACACAAAGAGGTCACTCACTCTCAAAGGTGATGGATGGATTGAGTTTCTCTCGCTCTCCTTCTGATTCTTTTCTTTTCTCTTGTCTCTTGATTTGTGTGTGTGTGTGTGTGTGTGTGTGTGTGTCAACGATTCCGTCGTCGTCGCTGGTAAATCACTGATCTCAGATCAATACAGTTGATTGAGCGTAAATGAAAAGAGTGTAGCAGCGGCTGAAATGAAGTTTGTGAGCCTTGTTTCCTGATGCAGACAACAGCAGCAATACAGATGTTTTATTACAATTTTACATAATAAAGAGGCCGTATTATATGAAAAAAATACACTTTTTAGAGATTTTGCGGAAATATTTAGGTCTTTGTTGTTCCCACAAATGCAAAACTGTGTTCTGATATAATCTATTATAATCAGTTAATTCAATTACACTGTTTAAGTGAGAATATATATTTTAGTTAGGTTCAAATTCAGATGCTAAATACTTATTATATTACTACTTATACTTATTTTCACTTATTCTTATTTTCACAGTTACACAGTTAACATCGCTGCTTTAACGTGTGAATTTTTACATATTAAAGAGGCCCTATTATGACAAAAAACGGACTCTTTGTGGAAATATTTTTGGTCTACAAAACTGAACTAAACCAGCCTCTTATTCTGTATCTGTGCTGAACACAAGCTGTTTGGAAACAGCTCCTGTTGTGATGTCACAACAAGAGCAGAAGTTATTAGGAACCGGATCCATGGCATAAAAACATGCTGTTTTTTATAAATAGAGCATGAAAGTTTATCAGTATAGAACATTTCAGCAACAAGGTAATTCAAAGTGCTTTACATAATAATTACAGTTCAATAAAACTGGAATAATCACAACGAATTAAAATCTTAAACATAAATTAGATTAAAAATCCACACAAACATTTGATTAAAACAAGAACAAAGTCGCAGTGCAGTGAAAAATAATTAAGACGGTTATTTTTCAATATATAAGAAATAATTAAACTGTTTAATTGGAAATATATTTCATCAAAATAATAGATAAATGCAACTTTCACCTGTTTCAGCCTGCACTAACTTCTACTTGTAAATAATTTGTCTTTAGATGCTAAATATTCCACCAAACATGACAAAGATTAAAAATATGATGTTGAACATCCTACAAATAATCTGAAGTTGATAACACTGATCTGTTTACTCTTTTTTTATCAGTGTTGAACTCCGTTATCTTGACTCAACTTTGGACTCCACCTTGACTTTTAAACTATTTATTAGTCATAAATTCAATTTCCTCATCGCTGTACATGTCTCTGTGTATTCTGCTGCTCTTTTTTCTTTATTTTTACTCCCTTTCTCAGCTGTTTTGATGCTTCTGTATATATTTACAGCCGATTAATTCTCCTCCCTGTTGTTTTTTGTGCAGGTGGCAGCGATTCGGTGGGATTTGAATCGTTGGGATGGTGAAGTTTCGCCGTCAGTAACAAGGATTCATCCTGTTGTGATGCTGCAGCCGACAGGAAATCACTGTTACTGGGAGCGAGCCTCACACACATCCTTCTATTCTACATTATCTACTCTACATCTGAAAGAATGAGGCTGTTTAACAACTCTATGAAGACTTTCAGATGAATAAAATACATTATCAACGTGTGTGTGTGTGTGTGTGTGTGTTTTGTCCCGCAAACATGATGAGAACATTTCTAATAATATTACAAACACATTACAATATCAGAAAAGATTCAATTTAAATAAAAAAGCATCAATACTGACATTAAAAAAACATAAAAAATGGTATAAAGTAAAGTTTTGTGCCTTTTTTAGGTTTTAAAGTCATTTTTTTTTGCTTTTTATTACAAGTCAAACTAGAAACTTAGACCAATACTGACTTTAAAATATTAAAACAAAATGTATGAAATTAATACATTTTTTATGTTTTTTAGGTCCTTGACTATTTTTATTTTGCATGAAACTGGAAAAAAAGGGATACATTTTGACTTTGAAACAAATAAAAATAAAAAAATAATTGATGAAACAAATACCTTTTTATGAAACACTAAAAATGGTGTAAAACTAAGTTTCATACCATTTTTGTTTTAAAGTTGTTTTTTATTTAGAGTGAAAGTGAAAAAAAATCGATTCTGTCTTTAAAACATAAAAAGGTATGAAAAGTATGGAGTTTATACCTTTTTAATGTTCTAAAATCAGCATTAATGCTTTTTATGTAGTGAAACTGAACAAAAAGCATCAATACTCAATAAAATATTTTTTTTAAAAAGGTATGAAATTAGGTTTCACATCACTTTAAAACATTAAAAATTGATATGAAATCTAGTTTTGTATCTTTTTTAATGACATTGAACCAAACAGTTGCTATAAAAGGGCATAAAAGTTCTACTATCTCAGTAAATACAGCTGTGTGGGTCACTGTCCATGGTGCTGGAGAGATGGAATTAGTCTCATTATAAAAAATAAATAAATAAATACAAAAACACTATTGGCATTAATTACATGAATGATCCTTTGAAACAAATGGAATAAAATGAGGATTCATACCTTTTTATGACTTTAAAACATTAAAAACATATATAACATGTTTTTGAGTTTATAGCTTTTAATGTTCTAAAATCAGCATTGATGTTTTTTATTTAGTGGAACTGAACAAAAAGCATCAATACTAACTAAAACATTTAAAAAATGGTATTAAATTAAGTTTCATATCATTTTTATGACATTGAAACAAACAAAAATGGTATAAATTAAATAAGATTTTATTTTGAAAATCCAACGGATGCTCTTTGCTGTTTCTCGCGCTTGACTTCCGGTCTGGTGCGATCTGTTGACGAATTAAACGCTGTTTGAAACCAGAATTAAACACCTGTCGCTGAGTAAGTTAATTTAAATAAAACGATATAAAGTTAATAAATCAGCACATTAACAGCTTATTTGTGTTTTTAGCTGCTAGATTTGTGTGATAAAGTTTCCCCTGTCGACAGAAACCTGCTGAAACATGGAAGAAAGTCCCGAGTTGGTGAGAAAATTAAGTAAATAAATGCTGCGCTGTTATGCTAAGCTAATAGTCCAAATGAACGTGAGTGGGGCTCTTAGCATTAGCTAAGGTGCTATTAGTGGCTATAGCTCAAATAGCTATAAAAATAATTCCATTAATCACTGTTTTGATAATCGATTAATCAATATAAGGCGTTTTTAATAAGGGAACTAATCTACCAACTAGAGCTACGATTAGTCAATAAATCCTTTAGTTGTACCTATTTTGATAATTAATTGATTTCATCCACATTTTACACCATTTTATGAACAATTAATAGATTAATCGTTAAATCCCTGGCTGTTTGATTCAATAATTGATCCATTATCAATGGAAATATATATCATTTTTTTTACACGAGCTAACATTGAACTACTTTCTTATTGTATTGATGATGTGGATATTGATAATATATGTATAGATTTTGTTTTATTGATCCGCTTTTAGTAAAGTTTATCTCGTCCCTGAGACGCATCTTCAGGGTTTAAAGTAAAACCTGGTGCTCTGCCTTTAGTGTTAGAGAAATAAACCAGGTTCTGAACTAGTTTTGATAAAAAAGTGAATCTACCAACACACACACACACCCTCCTTTCTGTTTCCCGTACTGGTTTGGTTTCACTCGGCTAGTTCGTAGACAGGCCGGTGTGTGTGTGTATTTATTTACCTGCCACACACACTTTTTATTTCACTCTGACCCTGGGGAACCTGTGCTCCAACACACACACACACACACTCGCAGGCAGGCATACATGCATGTGCACACAAAATTAAATACTGACAAAACTTATACCGCCACACACACACTTTCTCTTTCTCTCTCTCTTTAAAGATATACATTCACACACACACACAGTTAAATGACACAATAAAACCTCTCACACACACACACACATACACTCTCTCAGACCCCGCGAGGCCTCCCGTTAGCTCCCGGTTAGACGTTTGGTCGTGACACGCCGGAGGAAAGGCGGCCCAGCGGAACCGACTGCAGCAAAACACAAACAAATAACAGCAGCCAGATGCCAAAACAGCAGCAGGAGAAGCTGCTGCCGCTTCTTCTGCTGCACAAAGATCCACCGAACTGATGCTGGGAGACACTTCACGGCACATTCTACAACCCCCAACACTTTATTTGGCTTAAATATAGCGTCGGTGCTGCTGCTGGGTCGATAAAACGGAAAAATTCAGATAAAATCAAAAACTACAGCTTGGTAGAAATTAGTTTTATTGTGTTTTAAGTAGGAAACAAGTAAGTTCTGTTGAAGGTACTTAATATTGTTTTGTATTGTATATTTGATTGTAGTTCAGATTTTATTCTTACTTTTTAATCTCTTATTTTTCAATATTTGATCAGAATCAAGAAAAAAATGATAAATCAATTATTTTGATTATGGATTTGAGTAATTTTTAATAAGAAAATGTCCAAATTCTCTGGTTCCAGCTTCTCTTCTCTGATTATTTCCTGGTTTATAATTTATCTTCTATAATAATAAACGATAATAAATGATGATCTTTGGACAAAAATAGACATTTTAGGTTGAACCTTAGACATTGGGAAACGGATTGATGTCAGAAATTCTGTCATATTTTGGGCTTTTTATAGATTTTTTTTTTTTTAATTTGAATCAAATGTAAACAAAGTTTGGCTTTTTATCATTGTTTTTTATTCATGTGACCAAAATCAAGGGGAAAAAGCTGATTATTTGATTATTTACCAGCTATTACATTGATCACCAACTATTGTAATAATGGATTTGAGGAAATCTTAAGAAGAAAATGTCCAAATTCTCTGGTTCCAGCTTCTCTTCTCTGATTATTTCCTGGATTATTCTTCTTTAATAGTAAACTGATGATCTTTGGACGAAAATAGACATTTTAGGTTGAATCTTCAGCTTTGGGAATCACTCATTTTACACCATTTTATGAATGAATCGTTTCAATAATCTATAGGTTAGTGGATTATTAAAATATTTTAGCTGCAGCTCTACTTAAAAAAACTGACCAAAATCAAAAGAATAAACTTGAAATAATCAAATATAATCTGTTAACCAGAGCGACAATGATTGTAAGATTTAGCAACATTTAATGGCATCTATGTTGCTATGGTATATAAATCAATTAAAATAACATAATAATGAGGATTGTTGTGTTTTCATCACTTTAGATTGAGCTGTGCTGCACCACCATGTTTCTACAGGAGCCCAGAAAGGACAAACAGAAACAGCCTTTCACAAGTAAGATTTACAGTTTTTATTAGTAAATAGTTTGTAAAGAAGAAAGAAGATGAGATATTATATTATTGAAATTACTCAAATTGAGTCATTGCTCCTGTTTTGTTGAAGCTTAATTAATTGTCTAAATATTGATAAAAATACATAAAAAGAGAAATTTGTGGGTGTTATTTATTAGAGTTGCAATGGAAAAAACACTAAAAAAACAAAAATACGAGATTAGAACATTTAAAAAAGGGAGGAAAGCAAATAAATATGATGGTGTTTTTTTTCTTGGTTCATATTCAGGTCAGAGTGAAGGAACTTCACTGATGAATTTGTTATTTCTGGAACAGAAACTGGTAGAAATAAGTTTACTTTGTACTGGAGTTGTCAACTATAACATTAATCACCAACTATTAATGTATGATGAACCAAACTAATCGATTAATCATATCGATAAACGATAGATTATCATAATATAATCTAAAATAATCTGACAACTAGGGCTGCAACAATTAATCAATTAATCATCAACTATTTTGATAATCGATTTGAGTCATTTTTTAATTAGAAAATGTCCAAATTCTCTGGTTCCAGCTTCTCTTCTCTGATTATTTCCTGGTTTCTTTAGTCACTATAATAATAAACTGATAACTCAAACTTCACAGGATCTAGAACGCAACCTTGAGGAACCCCACATTTGATTATCAATCTATTTTGATAATCGATTAATGGATTTGAGTAATTTTTAATCAGAAAATGTCTAAATTCTCTGGTTCCAGCTTCTCTTTTCTTATTATTTCCTGGTTTCTTTAGTCTCTATAATAGTAAACTTATGATCTTTGGGCTGATTCACATTTTACACCATTTTATGAACCAAACGAATCGATTAGTCGTTTGAAAATACAAGTGACACCAAGTAAAGACACGATTTTACTGCTCAAATTGTGGCTCATGAACTAAATTGAGTTTGACTCTGCTGATTTAAGCGAAGAAAAAACATTTATTCAAGACGTAAGAGCAGGTGTGTGTGTGTTTGTGCTTCGGCCACGAACACACACACACACACGATTAATTAAATGTTGTAAATATCAGAATCCACACACACACACAGGGGTTGGCTAGTCCTACTCAGCGGGGACCGGCTGGATGCAGCAGAGCCTGGTGTGATCTATGTGGACCCGCTCTGTCTCTTAAAGATTTGTGCTCATGTTTCCCCCCCAGCAGAAACCGATATGATCGTACAGCAGTCGGTTCCTCTGCTCCCCGCGGAGCCTTTTCCCTTAAACAACCCCTGATAACTGTAAAGTTACAGGTTACAACAAACCTGCACCTGCCGTTTCCCAAAAAACAGCTCAACAGCACAGCCAATCAATGACTTAAATTAGAAATTACCATTATGTTTGTGTTGTGGTTCATATTCAGGTCAGAGTGAAGGAACTTCACTGATGAATTTGTTATTTCTGGAGCAGAAACTGGTAGAAATAAGTTTAGTTTGTACTGGAGTTGTCAACTATAACATTAATCACCAACTATTAATGTATGATGAACCAAACTAATCGATTAATCATATCGATAAACAATAGATTATATTAATATAATCTAAAATAATCTGACAACTAGAGATGCAACAATCAATTAATCATCAACTATTTTGATAATCGATAATCGATTTGAGTCATTTTTTAATTAGAAAATGTCCAAATTCTCTGGTTCCAGCTTCTCTGATTATTTTCTGGTTTCTTTAGTCTCTATAATAATAAACTGATAACTCAAACTTCACAGGATCTAGAACGCAACCTTGAGGAACACCACATTTGATTATCAATCTATTTTGATAATCGATTAATGGATTTGAGTAATTTTTAATTAGAAAATGTCCAAATTCTCTGGTTCCAGCTTCTCTTCTCTGATTATTTCCTGGTTTCTTTAGTCTCTATAATAGTAAACTGATGATCTTTGGGTTAATGATCGACATTTTACACCATTTTATGAACCAAACAACTAACTGATTAATCGTTTCATTAATCAATAAATTAATCAAGTATCAAAATAGTTGTAAGTTGCAGCTCTAGTTTACAAAATTGAATAAAATTAAGAGAATAAACTTGAAATGAGTAAAAATAATAAATAAAAAAATAATAAAAACAACTAGAGCTGCAACGATTAATCAATTTATCACCAACTATTTTGATAATCGATTAATCAATTTGAGTCATTTTTAAGAATAAAATGTTCTCATCTTCTATAATAATAAACTGATGATTTTGGATAAAAAAAGACATTTTAGGTTGAATCTTCAGCTTTAAGGAAACACTGATCATCATTTAACACCATTTAATGAACCAAATAACTCATTGATTAATCGTTTCAATAGTCTATAAGTTAATCTACTATTAAAATTGTTTTTATTTTCACTTCTAGTTCACAAAATCGACCAAAATCCAGACAATAAATTTGAAATTAGGAAATAATCCGTCCTCTAGAGCTACGATTAGTCAATCATTGAATTACAACTATTTACATAATCATTTTTAAGAAGAAAATGTCCATTTTGAACCAAACAACTAATTGATTAATCATTTTGAAATACAAGTGACACACACCAAGTAAAGGCACTTATTTGGGTTGTAATTTAAAAAGGTTTTTAATTAAAGTAGAATTTGCCTCATAATTAAATTTCGGTGCAGTCCGTGGTTGATGACGTTGATTTTGTCTTGTTTTATAACATAAATAAACGATTCCCAGACTGAATATTAATAATCTACGTATAAAACAGAAGGAGCGAGGAAGGAGTGACAGGTCGATGTTTATAGACGGAGGGAGTGGATTATTCCTCAGGAAAAACATCCGCTGGTAATTGTACAAAGAAAAGTCCAGAAATGAGATTTCCAGTATTGTTGTTGGATGGAGGCTTTACTGTAAGTTGTAATTCTATAAAAGACGTTTGGAGCCTGGAGGACTCCCTCTCTGTCCTTCACTTCCTCTGCTTCCCTTCATTCTTCCACACTGTTTCTGTGTGTGTGTGTGTGTGTGTGTGTGTGTGTGTGTGTGTGTGTGTGTGTGTGTGTGTGTGTGTGTGTGTGTGTGTGTGTGTGTGTGTGTGTGTGTGTGTGTGTGTGTGTGCGCAGCCTTGATCTCTTTACAGTGACATTAAAGCGGAGCAGCGTCTCCTCCCTCTCTGGGACTTTAAGTGCATTGTTGTCTAACAGACAGTGGGGGAGCTTTGTTTTCTGGAAATGGACTCGCAAACACAATCCATCAGTAATCACACACTGAGGAGACGCTCTGGTAACACCCTTAATGCATCGAGTCTGAGTGAATCATCATCACCAACACGTGACGCAACGCTGAGATTGATGCAACGGACACTTTAGACGTATCAGGACCAAAGCTTCAGCAGCTCACATCATTCAAGCTGTGATTAAAGAGTCCAGATGTTTTCCTGTTTGCAGAGATGCATCGTTGTTTTTTGCAGAATAACTAAAGCAAACAACCAATCAATTAATTATTTCAATAATGGATAGATTAACCATAAAATCAAATCAGAATAGTCGATTTTTTATTAAGTTTATTCCTCCTGTTTGTCAAAAAAGTAAAGTTCCTGTTTAAAATCAGTTGTGAAAAGTAACTGAGTACATTTACTCAAGTAGTTTTGAGTTACTTTTACTTTTTGAGTATTTACAAATATTTTTCCATTTCACTACATTTCAGAGGGAAATATTCTACTTTTTACGATATTATTATTTATATAAACTTCGCTACATTTAGCGATGCAGATTTTACATAAAACATTTCCTTTTTTTTTAATAAAGTTTAGTGTTGTATATAAAGTGTATTAAACACATATAATTCAATATTTTTTCCTATTAATTTACCCAAAGTATCTAAATTCAATTAAAACATTAAAATGCTGTAATTGATTATTCTATAGTTGTGATTAAAGAGTTCAGATGATTTTCTGTTTTTTATACGTTCTAAAACATTCTGGAAGATTTTGTGGTGCTTTGCTAAGAATAAATGAACCAAACAACCAATAATCAATAGATTTATCAGCTATAAAAATAGTTGTTAATGCAGATTAACATCCTAAATGTTTCCAACCATTTGGGGACGTTTTAAGACATAATTAAATTTTTTTCTCGTCAAAAAATGAGTTTTTATCCAGATTTAAGATGCACTTTAGTACATTTTGATTGTAGGATTTTAGTGTGGATTAATTTTTGGGGAAACACAGATTGTTAACATGAAGCTGCTTCATTCAGGAGAGGAGAGGAGAAAACATGGACAGATAATCCGCATTCCTTAAGAAATGTATTATTTAAGAAATGTAAATTAACTAATTTACAGTGCAGGTATATTGAAATAAAGGCCTTAAACCAACTAGAAATGACCTCAAACTAAAACTGTGAAGCTATAATATGTCGTTTTTGTATTAAATGTGGATTAAAATGATTAAAAATGACTAAAATCTTAAAATTTGGGATATTTTGAAAATATGTGATTTTTTTCATTACATGGTTGTTTGGACTAGTTCAGTTTGGATCTTAATACTTGGGAAAACACAGATTATTAATATGAAGCTGCTTAATTCAGTTTTTTGCTTAGAATAAAAGGAAACATCAACAGATAATTGCAGCAGATATATTGAAATAAAAGCCTTAAAACAATATAAGCATCACTCTAAAAGCATTATTCAACAATTAAAACAATTTGGGATATTTTAAAAATACATCATTTGAGTTTTTATCCAGTTTTACTATGTTAGAGTTTAATTTTGGATCCTAATTCTGGGAGAAACACAGATTGTTAACATGAAGCTGCTTAAGAGGAGAAAACATTGACAGATAATCCGGTTTCCATTAAAAAAAACAACATCTAAAAGTCTGAATATTGAGTTTTTAAAAACAACATGTAAGTTAATGCTGCGTCTTGATGTTATTCAAGCGACAAAATGACAAATGACACGTTGTGCTTTTTCGGATCCAGTGAATATAAAAGTAAACCTGCACTTTGATCCTCCGACTAAAATTAAACTGGAGTTGAAATCTAAGATTAATAACTAAATCAATACCAAAGGAGCCAGAATATAAATACTCTGAGTCTGGTGTTCCCCTGTCAACATAAATATGTCTCCTGACAGAAGAGCTTTTCTGTTTCTATTCTTTTTTTTTTTTTTAAATAAAAGTATCTGAAACATTCGCATTGACCAAACCGTCTTCATATTTACAGATTAAATAAAGGCTCCAGGACAGATGGATGCTGAGTGAGATGTAATTAGAACCTGTTCATCAATCTCCCTTCCTCAGGTGAAACCATGTGCCCCAGTCTAGAGTAGGGGGAGACAATACTTCCTGGATATCATATCGCCGTGGCGACCCGCTATAATTAGACCTATCAGAGGAAGCCTTGGCCAGCTCAGATCCATAACCCCAACTCTACAGATTCATCTTGTTAAAGGCAGAGTCAGCAGCCAATAAAATTAACAAAATAGTCCCCGTAGTGTCTCGTCCTATCGCTGATTTTAAATTGAACTCAACTAACGAGTCTCTGCATAAACTGATGATCCTCAAGTCTTTTATTGACCCGAACGTCACCTGATATGTGCTGAATCTATGAGATTTAAGTCTCTTCATCGGGCTTCTGCAACGAGATTTTGGAGACAAATATCATTTAAAATACTGAGTAGAATTATCTTGTTGCAGTAGCAGATAATAATAATTTATCTTATGTTGTGTAATTTACTAATTTCAGTCAGTTTGCTCTGGTTTTAAGAACGCAACACAAACTTTCTCGATTAAATTAAACAAAATCAAGAAAATTAATGGAAATAAGATGCTGATATTGGCAGGTTAATACTGTAGATATACAGATATATATTAAATATAAATTACAGGCTAAATGTCAGCTTTAGCTCAATAATAAAATAAAAAAAATAATAAAATAAATTAAATGTTACTTATACAGATTTTTTGTCTTTTCTAATGACAACTTTGACAAAAAAATAGTGTTTCCTGTCATGAGATGTCAACTTCCTGCTTTTGAACAAACCCTCCCAGAAAAAGTCATTTTATTTAGATTATTGATGATTTTCAACCCTGATATGTATGAATCTATTTAATTATTCAAGTGTCTAGAATAATCCCCCCCAAAAAAGGAATTTGTACATGACATAAATAGATTTTTATTTGTACAACAACTATAAGAGTCATTAAAATGCTGTTTTCTGCAAAAAAAACAAACAAAATGGAAAAAAATATATAATTACCTTCATTTTTACTTATTTAAATTATATCTGTCTCCCTAAAACACCCAAACAACAGACTTATCTATTTAATCATTCAAGTCTTAGAATAATCCCCCAAAAAAGACATGTACAGCAACTATATTAGTCAGTAAAATACTATTTTCTGCAAATAAAAAAGTATAAAATGGGAAAAATAAATGCATGATTGTTATTGACTCAAATGAGATATTTATATGTATGAAATAAAAAAACAAAATCTGAGGTTAAATAGTTAGATTATAGTTAAATAGTTGTGGAATTTTACTTAAGTACATTTTGAATATTATTAGTATTTTTATAAGTCTTTTATTGACCTGTCCATGCAGGTAGTGGCATAAGTAAATATTGAATATTTCCAGTATATAGGCACATATTAATTATAAGTAAAAGGCTAAATTTGAGCTTTAAATACTACCATGCTTTTAATTTAGTACATTTTAAATTCAAGACTCTGTCAACTTTTCTACTTTTAAGAAAAGGATCTAAATGAAAATCAGAGAAGAGACGCTGGAACGCTTGAAAATGAATCAAATTCTTATCAACTATTATTATTATCAATAATTATTTAATCTATTAACAAAATAGTTGGCGATCAATATAATAATCGATTAATGAACTAATCGTTGCAGCCCTGGCAGCCAGATTATTTTGTTTATTTCAAGTTAATTGTCTTGATTTTGGTCGTTTTGTAAACTGAAAGTAAAACTAACACCATTTTTAATAGTTGACAACAGCGATTATTGATAAACGATTAATCGATCAGTTGTTTGGTTCGTCAAATGGTGTAAAAACGTGGATTATGAAATCTGTCATTTTGCTTATTTCTTGTTAAATTTCTTGATTTTTATTGATTTTGTAAATCGCTACAACTGCAACTAACAGCTATTCTGACATTAGATAAATCTATTGATTATTAAAACGATTAATAATTAGCTGTTTGGTTCATAAAATGGTGTAAAATGTGGAAAAGATAGATATATAATTCAACTGTGAAGTAGAAATGAGGGATTTGGACGGATTTTTAAAAAATGCACGTGAATCTGAAAATGAGCAGGAAAATAAAACGACCAGAAGCTGAAAGAAGGAAAAAATAACAGAGAATTTCTGCAAATAAAATATAAGGATAAAGGGCAACGACTGCAGAAAACTGGACTTTAATTACAGCGAAGAAACTGGATCCACTGAGATCAGGTCTCATCACAGCGAGGAGGAAAAAACCAGAAACAGCCCAGAGGAGAGAGAGAAGTCCAAAATAAAAATGATGCATGTCACTTCACATGAATACCTTAATATCTACACTTTAGATTGTATCAGGGTTTATATCACTAATCTCTTTAACAGAGCTTTAATAGTTTTAGCAATTAGCCAATTAATTGATTAGTTGACAATTATCACATTAATCTCCAGCCATTTTGATGATTGATTAATGGATTTGAGTCATTTTTTTGGAGGAAAATGTCTCTTTTCTTTCATCTTCTATTATAATAACATTTATCAACATTGTATTTCTATCATATTTCTTTGCTTTTTCTCTTTTGTTTAATATTCTATGTCATAAATTTCATCTTTTTGGCTTTTTATGATGATTTTCTCATAATTCTAACTTTGTATCTGATATTTTTGTTGTTTAATCTGAACTTTTTGTCTAATTCTCCTTTTGGTCTTTGATTTTGGTCAATTTAAATTTCCTCTTAATGAAATTTGTTGACCTTTTATTATAATATTTACATTAAATCGTTTTATTAACCAAACAACTAATCAATTAATCCTTTCAGTAATTGATTAATAATGTTGATGCACTTAATGCATCAACATTACAAACAGTAAATCCTACATTTCCCATAATTTAATCCATTATATTTTTAATTTATTTGTAGTAAATGGCTTAATACAACTTAGTTTAGACCAGTTCCTTCTATATTACTGAAATAAATGTCTCTCACACATGTTTCCAGTCACTTCTACATCTAATAATCCAATTTAGAATCACAAGTACAAGTTTAAACGCCTGAAAACAGCGCTTCAACATCCTGGTAGATGTGTTTGACTGTGATTAGTTTCCTCCACATTTATCTTCTGTGGCTCAGTCGACAGTTCAGTAAACACAAGTTGAGTTTATCACCAAAAACATGATCTATTGAAGCATAATTCAGGATTTTCTGGCAACACGAGAGTCACAACAAGTGTAGAAGAGCAGGAATGAATGAAAAGTTGAGGCAGAGGAAAAGCTCAGTGACACGGTGATGCTGCTGATATCGACACCGTCAGAACCCGAGAGGCTGCTTTAATGCTAACCACTGCACTCTGCTGCAGCATCAATCACACACACACACACACACACACACACACACACACACACAGATACACCAAACCTGCGCTTTGAACACAAATCGTTTGCTATTTCTTTTATTATTGATCACGCATAAAAGAACAAAAAAGAAATCTCTTGATTGAAAGAAAAAGGCTGCAACTAACAATTATTTTGATAATCTATTTATATTAAAACGATTAATTGTTAGTTTTTTGGTTCATAAAATAGTGTAAAATGTTGATCAGTGTTTTCAAAGCTGAAGATTAAACCTAAAATGTCGTTTTTTGTCCAAAGATCATCAGTTTACTATTATAGAGACTAAAGAAACCAGGAAATAATCACAGAAGAGAAGCTGCAACCAGAGAATTTGGACATTTTCTAATTAAAAATGATTCAAATCGATTAATCGATTATCAAAATAGGTGGTGATTAATGTGATAGTTGGCAACTAATTGATCAATCAACTAATCATTTAATTGAGTAATTGTTGCATCTCTAGTTCAGATTATTTTGAAGTTTATCACTTGATTTTGGTCAATTTTGTACATTTTCTTCTTAAAAATGACTCAAATCAATTATCAAAATAGTTGGAAACTAATCGGCTAATCGTTGCAGCTTTGGTCTCAACATTTCGACTCGTTGGCTGCACAAAAACCATGAAAATAACGACTGCTTTCAATGAATATTCCATCTAATAACAGATAAAAACAACCTTTTTTCAGGCTGTTTTCTCTAGTTGTGATGTTGGGCAGCAGCTTTGAGCTTCTCTCTAACCTCAAACCTTCGTTCTGTATAAATGAAGCGATATGAAAACCGATCGGCCTCTTTCTGCCTCTCATCCATCTCTATCTCCCTCTCCTCCTCCTCCTCCTCCCTGTGTTTGTGTCCTTTGCCCACTGCGGTGGTCTCCAGTTTCCTTAATGGTTCCCAAGATGCATTGTGGCTTTGTGGGAGCGGCTGGGCGCGAGGGAATGTGTGTGTGTGTGTGTGTGGGCAGCGAGAGGTGATGCGGTCATTTTGACACATGAGAGGTTTTCCATCAGCAGCTAGAGGTTACTCACACACACACTCACACACACACACTCACACACACACTCACACACACACACACACACACTCACACACACACTCACACACACACACACACACACACACACTCTCAGACTGAGGAAATTCACACATTATGTACATTATAGATGGAAAGTGCTCCCATGCTTTTTCCATCTGAATCCATCCCCCTCCTTTTTTGTTTTTTTTTTCTCCTATAATTTGAACAAATGTGATGTTTTACTGTTATACTTTGCTTTAAAACTACATGTCGCTGCTTTAATGTTGTTTTGTGGTTTGGTGTTCGGACATGAAGGGAAGTTTTAACAGCACAAAAACAACATTAACATCGTAGGCTGCGTTTCACTGAGGAATCTGTTTGGAAATAATACATAATAGTACATGTAAATACACCATAATATATCAGTAGTTGTCCCTTATCACTTGTGCTGCAGCAATAAATCGATTAGTTTCCAACTATTATATTTTGATAATTGATTTGAGTCATTTTTTAAGAAGAAAATGTACAAAATTGACCAAAATCAAGTGATGAACTTCAAAATAATCTGAACTAGAGATGCAACAATTACTCAATTAAATGATTAGTTGATTAATCAATTAGTTGCCAACTATCACATTAATCACCAACTATTTTGATAATCGATTAATCGATTTGAATCATTTTTTTAAGAAGAAAATGTCCAAATTCTCTGGTTCCAGCTTCTCTTCTCTGATAATTTCCTGTTTCTTTAGTCTCTATAATAATAAACTGATGATCTTTGGGTTAATGATCGACATTTTACACTATTATAGAAACCAAACAACTAACTGATTAATCGTTTCAATAATCAATAGATTAATCAGCTACTAAAATTGTCATTAGTTGCAGAGCAGGTATGTTATATATACACAGATATACGTATATATATATATATATATATATATATATATATGTAGGTTACTCTGTTAATAAGCATGTTAATCCATCCAATAGTTGTTGAAACATAATCTCATGATGACGCTACAGAAAAAGTCAGAAGGATTCATGCCTGCCTGTGTATATTTAATTATATATATTATAGAAGAGTGAAATAAAGAATAAAGGCAGCGATGCTAAACTTAGAGCCTTTAATTAAATATTCAGCCTGAACAGCTGCTGTCGTCTCCAGTCAGCATCATGTGATTTATTTATCCGTCTAAATGCTCCTAACGGCAAAGTCTGGGGAAAAAAAAACAAAAACCTCCATCTCAGATCAACTCGTGACCTCTGGCGACCTTTTACTTTCCCAGGATGCAACACGTCAGCTCGCCATCACTTCACGAAACAGCAGTTGTCAAGTGTTTTTTATGAAAATTATACAGATTTAGCATTATTGCAATGCAGACATTTTTTGCAGATGAGTGTGTTAAGTTTGTGTGTGTGTGTGTGTGCGTGTGTGTGTGTGTGTGTGTGTGTGTGTGTGTGTGTGTGTGTGTGTGATGCAGCTCAATATGTTTGCTCAAACTAATTAAAGGCGAGTCGGCCGCGGTGGCATCGATGGATGTGTTTTTAATGATGTGAGCGGCGGTGAATATGCAAAACGCCGGCGGAGCGCTGATTTCACAGCGACAACTTGATTACCTCATTGATTTTTATCTAAAGTGGCATCAGATATGAATAAATATTCACATATTAGTATGTGAGGGGCGAAGTGGGTGATGTATAGTGTAAGTCAGAGATGATCCCTTTACAAACCTTCTTAGTGTGAAAAGTTTTAGACTTTTAAAATAAACATTATGGTTTTGGTAAATCGGGTAATACACTGTAAAAAGCTCTAAAACCTGCTGTTATTTACTGGGTTAAACACAGTAACGTTACTGTAAATGATTATTACAGCAGATTCATCTAAATTGTACAATAAATCACAATGTTTTACTGTAGAAAATTACAGTAGAGTAACTGTATTATGATACAGTTAATCACTTAATGTTGTAAATACAATTAAAATCACAGTAATTGCAATTAATCACATAATACTGTAAATAGGCTACAACAGAAATCACAGTATTTATTGATTAATTTTAATCACAGTATTTGCTTGATTTGTAATGTACAATTAATCACCTAAAACAGTAAAAACAACTGAACTTACAGTATTTATTGCAAAATCAATCACCTAATACTATGAATACAAGTGAAATCACAGTATTTATTTATTTTTCATATTTAAATACACTTTTTCGACTGTAAAACTGTAAAAAAAAAAAAGCAATTAAAAAAATTTAAAAAATTAAAGCAAATATCACAAAAAAACTTTCCAACAAACTAGAAGAGTTTGTTGTTGTATGAGTTCTTCTGTCTTTTTATCATCCATAAATAAATAAAATAAGCCTGTGGTTGTTAAACAGTGACAGAGTTAAGTGTCGACTCCTCGTCCTCCATCTTTTTTTTTCTTCAGTCTTTTTTCCGTCTTCTCTCCCCCACCTCGACTCTGGCTGGTAATCCAACTCTGAAATATGTATCTAAGGATATTTAATAAATTATGTATCTGTTATTTACTAATGGCCGTATCGACTGCAGCGTGTGATAGGGTGACGGAGGCCGGCCTGATAGCAACAGGGAGGAGAAAGAGATGATGGAGGGATAGAGGGAGACAGACAAGCCTTAAAAGGGTTTCAGTCCTCCCTGGAGGGGAGAGTCTGATGCCATCTCTCCCTCCTCTCCTCCTCTTCTCTCTCCTCCCTCCATCCTGCGTTTTGTCACATCTGGAGACGGATAGAGAAGCGTTGAGAAACGCCGCCGTCAGCGACTTCAAGTCCCGACGGAAACCGACAAACACGACTGAAACCTCTGAGGAGTCTGGATGGAATGTTCACGTCCTTTACCTCAGTCAAAGTAGAAAAATACAAGAAAAAGAATTGAAATGATTACACATTACAGGTATTTATCTACATAAAACTTTTTTTTTTTATAATTCTTCTGTTTTTTTATTCTCTAAAGTATGAAAAGTAAAAGTACTCGTTCTGCCGACCTTTATATTATTATCCTATAGATGCTACTTTTTCTATCAGTGACAAATACATTACAGCATTTTAATGTTCATCAATGTGAAGGCAATTTTAGGAAGATGAATAGATTAATTGATGTATTTAGTCTATAAAGTACTCAGTACTTAAGTACTAAAGAGTAAACATATATTTTATATAAAATTACTAAAACTGTTGAATACATTGTGATAATTTAAGCAAGTTTAACATGAACATTCCTTACGTAGGTTCACTATTTTTATTTAATTTTTTTATATATAAATGACAGAAATGTTAATGTGATATTTTATGAGTAGATCTGTCAAAACAAATATGAAAAGGATATTTTAGACAAATACAATGAATGAAATAACAGCCTCAAAGCAGCTGATGTCCCCTTTATAATAGCAGGTGTTACTGTGGTTCTATAGTGACGTGATACCAAAACCACATTTATGTCTCTTTAATATAAAAAAGGGAGAATTTAATAGTAAATTTTAAATAGTTAAATGTTTCCAACATATTCACAGCAACCGAGATGAAGACAATCCCTAGTTCAACAAAATAAAACAAAAATAGTGTTTCACTAAATAAATAAATGCTGCGGTTGAAGGTATGACCTTTGTGTTGTTAGGGTCGGTTTGGATCCAGTTATAAAAAATAATACTATCAATCAATAATTAGACACAGAAAATTGTTCTGATCTTCATTTATTGTTTGTATCAAAGTTCTATTACTGAAAAAAATAGTTTTTATTGAAGTAAACAAATATGGGTCGATATTGACCTGTAACACCATAGATGTTATGATATACAATAATATTAAAATGAACAAATAAAACACATTATTTGATGTGTTTTAATATGTTTTAGGAGTAGTCAGATTACACAACAATATTTTATTTATAAATATGATTCTATTGAGGTTCATTTGACCAGTTTTTAAAATTGAAATCGAGGGGTAAACTGACAAAAACAAGAGACTCACACTAAAAATATTAAAACCAATATTTTTTGTGGTTAAAGAACAACCAAGAGATTAGAAACTAATTGATTGATAGATGTTTTTAATGTATTTTACAGCTGATTTAAGACAAAGTCAAAACCGACCTGTTAACATAATGGATGAAAACAGCTAAATACACAAGAGGAAGGTTAAATACATTCAACTACAAGTTTGAGTGGAGTCTAATTGTCTGTCCTGTGTGTGTGTGTGTGTGTGTGTGTGTGTGTGTGTGTGTGTGTGTGTGTGTGTGTGTGTGTGTGTGTGTGTGTGTGTACACAGTGTGTGTGTGTATATATATATATATATATATATATATATATATTTCT